>VZTX01024148.1:48021-100538 GCA_013400915.1 Pardalotus punctatus | reverse complement strand
TCTTTAACAAAGGCCACCAGAGCCCCTCTGGTCTCTCCCCTACCCCTCTGACATGGGGGTGTTACTGGGGGATGCAGGCAGGGCAAGCTTCCTTCCCCCTGCACTGTCAGTCTTGCTCTTACAGCAGCATAATTATAATATATCATATTTATAATTATATAATCATATAATCCTTAAGGAGCTTTGAATCAAGAGAGGAAGACCTACTTCAGCACACAGCAGTGCCTTGCTGGCTTCAGAATGAGCCAGGGACAGGGGTTTTGCTTTAAGTGATGGAAAGCTGGAGTTTCCCTCTGCTCTGTGGTTGCTGATAACAACAATGGGAATCCAGAGCCACCTATACTGGTGGCAGATCTGGTGGCATCAGGCTGTGCTGGTTACACACAGGGATGTGTTTTTGCAGGTGGTGCAGCAAGCTGGTAAAACTCTTCCACAAATACAAATCTGCAGTGAATTCTGCAGAAAGAAGGAGTTTAATTTATTGCATTTGTCAAACCTCACAGTGGGTTCATCCTTAGAGTCGGCCAGTGATCAGTGATTCTGCTGAGCTGGAGATGGAAGGGAGCTGTCCAGGGAGCTGGAGTCCATGGCTCAGCAGTGCAGGGATGCTGCAGCCTGGGCTGGGGCTTTGATGCCAGCTGGGATCCCAGAGTGGCTCTTCCCTGTGGCCTAGACCTGGAGCCCAGGGAAAAAAATGTGTTAAAAGAAAAATGATTCTAACTTTGACCCTTGATCTCTGTGTCTTCATAGTGCTGGAGAATTGAGGAGAAAACCATTTTGCATCTGTACAGTGTTTATGGTCTGTCTGAATGTTTACTTTTTAATGACTGGGTAATTCTAATTACTGAACTAGAACTCTTCAGTTTGAAGTTCAGGGTGTGCTGAAGTGCTGTAGGGGATGGAAGTCAGTGCATGCAGAGAGAACCCGGGGGGAGCTGGTGTTTCACGCTTGGGGAGCAGAGCAGAATCCCTGGAGACCAGTGAAATGGCAGAGTCTCTGTCACTGTTGAGTGGTTCCACTTTGGGGTGTTTCTCTTTGATCTGGTTGTGTTTGAACCTCCTTGAGGAGAGCGAGAGCATGGCTGTGTGTTTAACCTTGCCAAGCCTGCCGAACAGGAGCCTTCCATCTGGGAAAGAGGACTAATTACACATGATAGTGTCTCCAAGCAGGAAAAAATGAAAGATTAATTGCTTCTTGCAGCAGGGGATGAAGCTGTAGCTGGAACTGCTGGTGCTGCAGACGCAGGACTGTGTTTGTGCTTCTCTGCTCTGCAGTCATGGCAGGACTTTTGTTCCACATTAATGTCCTGTCTGCTTGGGGTCTGTCCCAGCATTCCCAAAGGGAGAACCAGTGAGGTGCTCCAGAGGGGTTGGCAGCTAAAACCCCATCCCTGTCCAGCTCTGCTGTTTCTCATTCCCAGCTCTGGCACTCCTGGCTCTCCTGTTGGCAGGAGGCAAAGCTGGTGTGACCACTGGGCTGGAGTGTCTGACCAACAGCCAGTGTCTGTCGGACCCACTGCAAGGTCTCCAGGACCCCGAGTCAGCCTGTGTAATGCATTCCAGTTGGCAAACCTAATTATAGCAGGAGCTATTAGTAGAATGCATAATTATTTAAATTGTAGACAAAATAATCATTAAAATGACCTTCTTTGCATGATCCTGTTAAAGGTCATCTAATCAGCATGTGTTAATAAATATCAGAGTTGCTTTGGGAAGGTAACAGGCCAGCGTAGCTACATTTCAATTTTGCACGTAATTCGTCCCCCTTTGCAGCTTGGAGAGAGGATTTGAGGAAGAATTTCTTCATGGAAAGGGCTCCATTCTGTGCTCCCAGGTCCCCCTGGCCCAGGTGCCGCCTCCAAGTGCAGGACCCCGATTCCTCCTCACAGCTCCCGGTCTTCTGGGCTGCCCTGGCCGGCGCTTTGGCAAATCTTCACAACCTTCCTGCAACTTGCTGCTTTCTGTTGTCCTGCTAATTAACTTCTCCAGCTCTCGTGCTGTGCCATCTGCCCCTGGAGTGAGGGCACCTGCTCACTGCTCTGCCGGCAGCCGGTGACAATTCCCATGGGATGAAGATGTCTCTGCCTTGCTCCCTCCCAGCTCCTTCTGGTGCTTCCCCGGCCCCACCGGAGCCCGGCTCTTTCTCCTGCCAGGCTGCCAGGGCTTCAGCCCTGTGATTGAGAAGCTCTTCCCGCATTGTCCCAGGGGTGGGGGGTGTCTGGTGACCCCAGTTCAGATGCAGCCACTGGCTGAAGGAGGGGTCAGAGCAGGTGGTTGAGTCTGTGCCCTTCCCATGGCTCTGGAGTCCCAGGGCTGGCGCTGAGCTGGGTTTGTACCTCTTTGGGAGGGTGGTGAGGTGGGTGGTGCAGCCTGTGCCCTCCCAGGTGGCACCAGTGGAGGTCCTGCAGGAGGGAGGGATTTTGGGGGTCTCTGTGCTGTTCCAGCACCTGGAGACTGCAGGGAAGGTGCCATGGGAGCCCTGCTCCCCTGGAGGTGCAATAAAATGACACTCAAGGCATGTGTGAGTTACCAAACATGTCTGAAGGATGTTGAGATGCGAACGCTGCTGTGGGAGAGCAGCTGAGCTTGGCTTTTTCCTGCTGCTGGGAAAGAGAGAGTTTTATTTGGTGTTGGCAGCAGCAGCCAGAGAAGAACAACTGTCATCCATATCCCTCTGCAGTTGTCTGAGGAGAGGATGAGATCTTTTGTCAATAAAAATGTATTTACTTGCTGGGAGCTGCCGAGGGCAGGCTCTGTTTGACATGGGAGCAGCCCCAGTGTGGTGCCCGCGGCTGTGTCTGCTGCTGGTCCTTCCCCAGGAGCTGCCTCCATCCCGCTGCCTGCCCGGCCCCTGTGCCCTCAGGCCCTGTGCTCTGGGAGCTTGTCTGGGGTTGGAACGCTGTAAACTACAGAAAAACAGTTCTTGTGTCACTCACTGGCACAGCAATGTCAAAGTCCCTTTACAGCGTGATGGGCTTGGGCAGACTGCCAAGGAGGAGTGAGAGTGGTGGCAAAGAGGCTCCAGAATCACAGAATCGCAGACTGGTTTCAGTTGGAAGGGACTTCAAAGGCCCCCTAGTTCCAACCCCCTGCCTGAGCCCCAAACAGGACCTGTTTTCCTCTTGTGTGTAGCCTTCTTTGAGTGCTGTCTCTGATTTATTGGGGCTCTTCTCATTGACACAAAGACCCGTCGCTCTTGTTCCCTTGTTCCTGAGCTTCCTTGCGTGGTTTTTGCTGGCTCTTGGAGCTGTTTCTCACCAAAGGTGTTTTCCCAGCCCTGTGCAGGCAGTGGGGAGATGCAGGAGGTGCATCCCCAGGGCAGCAGCTCCCACACAGGACTGGACCCTGTCTCTGGTGATGCTGTTGCCTCCAGTTCATCTTCCCCTCTCCCACATCCTGGTGTCTGTAAGAGCAACTTGTGCGGTGGCAGGATGCCACCTGGAGCTGTCACATTGCCACCCCTGACCCAGCCTCTTGCATCCATTCTTTCCCTGGAAGGGATGACAGACCAATTCTGTCTACTGCGAGTTGTTCCCTGCATACTGAGGGAATTTTCCACATGGGAAATGTGGGAATCAAATGTGAGGTTTTGGGTTTATGTCCCTGCCAAGGTTTGTTGAGTGCAGGCAGTAAGCTGTGGCTGTGTTGTATTTGCTATTATGCTGTTTAAATCACTATGAAATTCACTTTAAAATGGTCTGTTCACATGAACTGTGTTAATTCTTCTTCAGCAGAGATAATTTAAAGCTTTCTTTGCAATGAGACGGGGAAAGCAGCAGCCTCTAATAATCTTCAACCAAAGCTCTGTGTTCTGTCAAATGCAGCGAATGTCAGTGCAGAAGTTTCAAGCAGCCTTGGCCATTGGAAGCTGCCCTTCCCAAGGCTCTGCTGCGAGAGATGTGGAGTTCCAGTGCTCTGGGATACCAGTGGCAGGGACACCTTCCACTATCCCAGGTTGCTCCAAGCCCTGTCCAGCTTGGTCTTGGACACTTCCAGGGATCCAGGGGCAGCCACAGCTTCTCTGGGCAACCTGTGCCAGGGCCTCCCCACCTTCCCAGGGAGGAATTTTTTTCTAGTGTTTACACAAGGAAACAAGAGAAACTTCAAATGCAGTTAGTGAGGGATGGGAAGTTGCACCAGCTCGTTTCAGAGCAGAATCCTGCTGTTGAACTGGGGAGAAGAAGCCAGGTGGGTTCTGCCACTTTTGCCGGGTAGGTGCCTGCAGGGCACCAGCTCAGAGCCACAGCAGCTCCTTGCCTTCCCTGGCTCCCGCTCTGACTCCCTGCTCCAGGCTTGCATCCCTCGGTGCAGAGGGTGCTGGCTCTGTGGCAGCACTGACTGAGAAGGGAAGGGCAGAGCCTTGCCATGCACTGACTCTCCTCGTGGCATTTTCCAGTTCTGCTCCAAAGAAAGCTGTTCCTGCCCCGTTCTTCAGGCTGGCTCAGTGCTGGTGGGGGAGGAGAAGAGCCTTTTCTTTTCTTGGCAAACTTCTTTTTAACCATTCTTGTTTTAAGTCTCAGCATCTGCATACGCAGTGTTCTCGTCAGTCCTGTCTCCGTGGTACAAAAATAGACTCTTTGTACAGCGACTTCAGCCTTGCTCAAAAATTATACCCAGAACTGCCAATTTCTGGCACTTTCCAAAGCACTGGTCAAGGTGACACAAGCCCCTCTCCATCACCCTCACAGCCTTGGGGCTCTGCCCCTCTGGGTGTGGGTCTCTCCAGAGCAGGGGGTGGGAGCAGAAGGTGAATCCCCACTTTGGGCAGGGGGCACTGGTTCAGAGAACCCAGCCTGCTTTGACACTTTGCTTTGCCAGCTCCTGCTTCTTGAACTCTGGGTTCCGGTGGGAATTCAACATCCTTCGCATGAAGTGGGAATTGTCTCCTTTTGCATAAAGCTTGTGTTTTTTATGAATGACTGAAGCTTTCACTTGCCTAAACAGGAATATCTGTTTCTGCAAGGGAACACAGCAACGGAGCGCTCGGGGGCGATCCCTCCCGTGTCACGCGCTGGCACGTGGCTTCTCCCAGAGCTGCCCCCGTGTCCCCCTGCCCTTGGCTCGCTGCTGAGGGAACTTTATGGTGGCTGCTGCAGGGAGAGTGCAGGTGCTGTGCCTGGGGGCTCTGCAGGATGCAGGACTGGCAATCCTTTCTCCCAGGACACTGGCAAGGGAGTCAGGATCACGGCATGGTTCGGGATGGAACCTTCCAGACCATCTCAAGGTTGAGCCCAGGCTGCCTCTTGGCTGCCTGCTCCCAGTTTCATGGGGGGAAATTCCCCCACCTCCTGTTCTAGCCTAAAATCCAGATTTAAGTTTCTCTGCTCTCTTACACATCTGAGGAATGCCAAAGGTTTCTAGACCTACAAGCCATTGACAGAACTAGCTGCTTGGGGTGTCCAGCAGACAGGCTGATGGTGACCCCTGGTCCCCTCAACCCTCCTGTGGCACAGGAACTGCCAGCTGGAGCCACACTAGGAGCTGTGTCTGGAAGCAGTTTTCTTGGGGTAAAATGTGAGATATTTACAGTTTCAGTGCCTTGGCTGAAGCCTGTACCTGATCCCTGGCACTGCACAGACCAAGTTAAAGGAAGCCCTGTTGGTTTTCCCCCTCCAGGGTGCCTTTGGGGTTATCTGTGGTGCTGAGCAATAAAGCAGAATATTGGTGATTAATGCAGCTGGAAGCTCCAATGCAACAGTACTGGGAAATTAATTTCAGGGGAATGGAATGTATTGGCAGCGATGTTATAGCTCGCTTCTGATTCCACTCTTTATTTATTTACTCCGCTCACAGTGCCATGAAAAGGTGTCTTTGCTAATGCCCGGGCAGCTTTCCAGGCCATTAAAAAGCTGCTCAGCTCAAATGACAGAGCCAGGAGCTGAGCCTCATCCCTAACCCTTAAACAATTAACCTGAGATGAAATCAAGCTGCTCTGTGCTGGAATCTTCCTCCTCACCTGTGCTGCTCCCAGGGCTGTGGAGCCCCAGCAGCCTTCTCTGCTCAGCACCACTGCCCCAGGCTCTCCTGAGCTCCCAGAATTTTCTTCTCTTGCACAAAAGATACCAAGAAATGCCAAACCCTTGCTCCGCTGCAGTGCTTTCTTCCAGTGCTCAATCCTATCTCCCTGTTGAGAAATTGGTTCTTCTGGAAGTTTTCACTGGCACAGGTTGCCCAGGGAAGCTGTGGCTGCCCCAGGATCCCTGGAAGTGTCCAAGGCCAGGTTGGACAGGGCTTGGAGCAACCTGGTCTAGTAGAAGATGTCCCTGCCCAGGAAAGGGGGTGGGACTGGATGGGCTTTAAGGTCTCTCCCAACCTAGACCATTTTGGGATTCCATGATTTGGGTTTGTTTGGCTCTAACTCCTGCTGACCCTTGATGGAGCCCAGGAGTTTGCCTGGTGCCTGCACAAGGGGTAAACTGGGCTCTGCTGGGTCTGCAGACTCGGCTGCTGGGCAAAAATCTGCCCTTGCTTTTAAGAAAGCTCAAAATATTAAAGTATCCTCTAAGCAGCTTGAATCCCTGGGAGTGTGAGGGGAGGACTGGCACCAGAGCACAGAGATGTTTCCTGGGTAGGCTTAATTTAGATGGAATCATGGGTGGTTTTTCCTGCTCTGCATGGAAGTTGGGCAGTGTCCAGCCCTTCTGTTGCTTCATACCTACCAATTTCACCTGGTGTGTTTTCCATGCTAAGGCTGAGTTATTGAAAAACAATAAATCCCCAGCCAAGCCAGTGTATTGCTTTTTCATTGTTATGGCAACACATATAAAGAGGAATAAAGCTGGATCCTGGTGATTGCTGGAAAAGGTCCCCACGAGTCAGTGGCAGTTGACTGAAGTCCATTAGCAGCACCTCCAGAGCCAGCTGGCACTTGGAATGGGAAGAGCAGGGGTGCCTTGCCAACATTTGATGGAAGTTTATAATCTTTGTCCTTTATTTTCCTCCCAGGATCCCCGGAGCAAACACAAATTTAAAATCCACACGTACTCCAGCCCCACCTTCTGTGACCACTGCGGGTCGTTGCTGTATGGGCTCATTCACCAGGGGATGAAATGTGACAGTAAGTGATGGGATGGTATCTCAGGCACCGCAAGGCCCTGGGCTGTGCCCTCTGCCACCGGTGTGGAGCTGCAGGGCTCTGGGTACCTGAGGGGCACGATGGGCACCTTCTCACTTGGTGTGGGGTGTCCCCAGGGCTGCTGCAGGGAGACAGGAGGGAAAGGTGCTGGGATGGGGGGGGGACACCCCTGCAAAACTCTGAAGCCCCAGCATCCCCCCACATCCCCCACTGCAGCAGCATCCCCTGTAGCATCCTTGCAGCATCACCCTCTGCATCCCCCCGCAGCATCCTTGCAGCATCGCCCCTCCACGTGCCCGTTCTCCAGCGCTGGCTCCGAGTGACACCCTGTGGCCGTGGCCACGCGGTGCTGCCGCCTCTTTCTCCCAGCACTCGGCGCTGCTGGCGGGGGAGTTGCTGCGCAGGGAGGAGAAAACGGGGGGTGGAAGCAGAGGGAAAGGATGGAATCAGTAATTTTCCAAGTTAATCCTGTATGTTCCTATTTAGGGGGACTGGGACGTGCAGCGTGTGCCGGCGCTGGCGGCGGGAGCAGCGAGCTTGGCTGCTCCTTGCTCAGGGATAGGGAAGCTTGGCTGTCGTGGGAACAGCATATTCCTTAGAACCTTGGGAATCTTGCCAAGGGGAAGTGAATTGCTTTAAAATGTAAATACATATATATGTATCTTTATATAGAGAGAGATCTTTATACCTCTCTATATGTATGCAGATACACAGTTAATTTTTAAAGCCCTTTTTTTGGCTCCTGGTGGATCCAGCTGAGCACCTGGAATTGCACCCTGGGGATGGTGGAAGAGAAGTTTAATGAATCAGCAAAACCCAAGTAATTTAACAAGGGCCCAAAACCTGGGGTCTCTCAGGCAGGACCCAGAGCTGCTGGCAGTGGGTCCCTGTGCCCAGGCTCTGCTGAGTCTCCAGCTGCCTTTGAAGGTCCATTTGCTGTGTGCTTATCCCAGAATCCCTCACAACATCCTGTTGTCCGCATCCCCTCCTCACAGCCCTGGCAGCGGTGACAGGGTGCTGAGTGTCCCCTTCTGTCCTGCAGCCTGTATGATGAACGTGCACAAGCGCTGCGTGATGAACGTGCCCAGCCTGTGCGGGACGGACCACACGGAGCGCCGGGGCCGGATCTACATCCGAGCAGACATCGACAAGGACGTGCTCACTGTCGTAGGTACGTGTGTGACAGGGCTGCCCGGGGAGCGCAGTGCCTGGTGTCAGTGCCCAGGAGCCCTGGCAAGGCAGGACAAGGCTTTGAGCCTTCTCTGGGTACACTGCAGCCCTCTGGCAATGCCTGGCTGGGGATCCAGGGGCTCCATGTATTTATGACACTTCCAGTCACAGACTTCAAAATATTTTTTGAATGAAGTAAAATTTCTGCATCTGCAGGACCCTGGGAAAGGTGTGGGTTGTGGCAGGGAACATGATTATCCCACCTCTAGAGTCTTTTGTCACCCGGACTTCGAGTTCCCAGAAGATAATGCTTCCCCCATGATGTATAAACACCCCACAAAACATTAAGCCACGTTCTCGTGAAGCCTCTTGTCCACAGCACAGGGACACCAGACCGAGCTGTGACTGGGGACTGGTGTCTTGTGGAGTAGTGCCAGCGGGGCTGGATTGCTCTCCATGGGCATGGCAGTGACAGTCCCTGTGGGGTTTGTCTGGTGCAGCTGAGCTGGGGCTGTGCTGGGGAGGAGGCTCCTGCCCACGTGGGGTGACCAGGCAGCTCTGGGCGCTCAGGCTCCGCAGGGGCGGCCGAGCTGTCGTGGTTATTCCTGGATGAGTCAAAGCCAGGGGTGTGAAGTGCCCTCCTGTGCCCACGCTGCCGGGGTCAGTGCCCCTGAGTGGGCCAGGGACCCCAGGCTGGGACATCCATGGCAACACCGGATCCTTCTCCCTCGTCCCACTGCCCGTGCCTGGCTCTCCCCACGGGAGCCTGGTTTCCCACATCCTGTCACAGTTGGAGAAGCCCTGACATCCCCAGGGTTTGTTTCTGTGGGATGGGGTTGGCTCTGTGGGATCCTGTGGTGCTCCTCACCACTCTGATGGGTGCTTGTCCCCTGGGGAGAGCCATCAGGAGTGTTCACAAAAAAAATACAAAGTTGTTGAAAATGTTAATGAAAAATTTTAAAAAGTTGTGGAGGATTTTATAATTCAGTTTTTAGTTTGTTTGTCCTTAAAGGAGAGCCTCAGTGAACCAGGCAGAGCTATGTTTTCAGAAGTCCTGCTTCCCAGCCACCTTCCAGAAGGTTGGACTTCATGATCTTGGAGGTCTTTTCCAACCTTAATGATCCTGTGATTCCCTCCAGCCTCCATCAGATGCCAGCAGGGTGCAGAGCTCACCCTCCTGCTGGCACCACAGGCTCCCTGGTGCCATGTTCCCACCGCTCTGGAGGCAGGGGAGGAGCTCCCCTGGCCTCGTTCTGTGCAGCTGGATTTTCGTTTCTTCAGCTGGGTTTGAAAGGCTGTTTTATTTCTGGCCCTTTATGGAGGTGTTGGTGAAAACGTGTCAGCTGTTGGCTTTTCCAGAAAGGAAGGGAAGCATGCTGAGCTCTCCAGCTCTGCCATGGAGCTGGCGGAGGAGTGGGAGTGCTTTGGGAGAGGAGAGCTGGGCACTGGGGAGCCCAGATGGCCCCCAATGCACAAGTGGGTAGCTAGTCCTTGGGAGATGGAGCCACCTAACACTGGGCTGGCACTGCTGAGGGACCACCTGGAATCCTGGGGACAGCTCTGGGCCCTCACAACCAGGGGGATATGGAGGGGTGGAGTGTTTCCAGGGAAGGGACTGGGGAAGGGCTGGAGCACCAGGAGCAGCTGAGGGAGCTGGGAAAGGGGCTCAGCCTGGAGAAAAGGAGGCTCAGGGGGTGCCTTGTGGCTTGGTGCAAGTCCCTGACAGGAGGGTCACCGGGAAAAAAGGACAGGACAAGAGGAAACAGCCTTAAGTTGTGCCAGGGGAGTTTTAGGTTGGAGAATTCCTCCATGGAAATGCTGCCCAGCCCTGGCATGGCTGCCCCGGGCAGGGGTGGAGTCCCCATCCCTGGAGGGATTTAACAGCCGTGTGGATGTGGCACTTGGGGACATGGGTTGGCGGTGGCCTTGGCAGTGCTGGAGCAACGGCTGGGCTGGATGACCTTAGAGGAATTTCCCAACCCAAACAATTCCTGCAGGAGCTGCCTTGGCTGCGCTGGGGGGGCACAGTGGGGTGCGGTTGATGTGCCCAGGCAGGGAGGCAGCGGGTGGGGGCAGAGCCAGGCTGCCTCTGAGCAGATTGCTGGTGGGAAATGCCCTTTACGAATTTTCTGCAGGCATTCCAGTGTGTAGCAGGCAGGGGGTGGGTTTCTTTCGAGGACGGCAGGGGCAGCGCGGGGATGGGCGCAGGGTGGGTGGCACAGTCCCCGAGCCTGGGGGAGCTGGGAGGCAGCGCTGGCCGCGGGGGGAGCCCGCCTTTGGTCCTGCTGCTCTGGAAAACGGGGCTGCTGGTGATGGGTGAGATCTCTCTGTCTCACCAGCTGGGGGGACCCTCACCCAGGAATTTCGGAAGCTTTGCTGTGGCCAAGAGCATCCCAGCTGTGACGTGTGGAAGGTGGCCAGCTCAGGGAGGAGCGGGCAGGGCAGGGCCGGTGCCTGCAGGCGGCAGCACGGGCACGGCCAACTCCTGTTTGATTTTCCTCTTCCAGCTGACAAATTGAGCAGGGATTTGCTGTGTGCTCCTCAGCTCTGTGCTTTTCTTTTCTCTTACTCTGATTTTTTTCCTTTTCTTTGTAAACCTAATATTTCCTTCCTGATGGAAAACACAGATTTTCATAGAATCATTGAATCCTGGAATGGTTTGGATTGGAAGGGACTTTAAAACTCATCTCTGAAGCTCATGGGCATGGCAGATACTTCCACTATGCTAGGTTGCTCCAAGCCCTCTCTAGCTTGGCCTTGGACAGTTCCAAGGGTGAGGTAGACACAGCTTCTCTGGACACACTGTGCCAGGCCTCCCCACCCTCACAGGGAAGAATTCCCAGTATTTAGAATGTGGGCTGTGTTTCTGAGCCCCTGGTGCAGGAGGCAGATGTGCAGCAGGCAGGGCATTGCCTAACTGGTGTGGGACAGAGCAAATGCGCAATCGCAGTCCATGTTCTGCTCTGGGCTTTGATCAAGTGTCTTATTAGGGGGAAAAGACTGCGGAATAAAGTAGGAAATCACAGCAAATTAACATGGCATCAAGGCATTGCGCAGTTCTGCTTCCGTAACAGCAAAGCTTCCCAATGCAGATTATGCTGAGCCTGTCGTATTAAGGGACATGAATATTTGAGTCTGGGAAATGGAGGATTCGGAGGATGTGAAGGCTGGGAATCCATCAAAGCTGTTGCTGCTCCGGGGTGGGAGCTGCATGGAGGACTGTGCATGGCTCCTCTCCAGAGCCAACTCTTCCCACCGCATTCCAGTGGGCGCTGTGTCCATTGTGTGTCAGAGCATCCCACTGCACCTTCATCTCTCCTCTCAGGGGAGCAGTGGGGTCAAGGGAGAAGGTCTGAAAGGTACAAAGTTTAAAAGGCATTAAGAGGCAGAAGAACTGAAGGGGTTATGCTGTGGGTTGGGGGGTGTGAGCAATGGAGAATCCCCAGTGTGGCCTTTGCCAGTGTGTGTGGAACAGAGGGTGCCCTGTGCTCCTGCAAGGACTGCGTGGCAGGAACATCTCGGGTTCCCTCTTCTCCCTTGGGAATGTTGGCCATGTGCTGATGTTCCCGGTGGTTCCTGCACAGCTGAGCCCCCTGGTGCTCCTGGCAGCACCTGCTGGGACCGGAGCTTCCCTATTTACCGACCTGATGAAGGAAAACAGTGACCAAAACTGAAACAAATTATGCTGTGATTAGATAAACGAGCTGGAAGTGTGTTAATTAATAATCACCGGCCCAGGCAGATGCAGCCGTAATGAGTCCTGTGCCTTTTCCATTGTATGAGCATGTGCAAATATATTCTTATCAGAGCATTAATTAAATGTTTTAACTCACAATGGTGTTAATCTGAGTGCCGGGCGCTGGCTGGGATGGGGCTGCTCCTGGATGGGGATGTTGATGCTGCTGCAGGGAGGAAGATGAGTGATGCAGGTCAGCCCGAGAGCCTCCCCTCTCCAAAATCCCATCCAAGAGCTGTGGAATCGAGGGTGCTGCTGGCAGGGCCATGGGAAGGTAATGGGCTGGGATGCAGTGGTGGAGCTCTGACCTTGCAGGGAGGCAGGCTTTGGAAGGGTTTTTCATAGATCCATAGAATCCTGGAATGGTTTGTTTTGAAGAGCATCCAACCCTTGCCATGGGCAGGGACACCTTCCATTAGACCAGGTTGCTCCAAGCCCTTGAACCCTTCCAGGGATGCAACAGCCACGGTTTCTCTGGGCAGCCTGTGCCAGTGCCTTTTCCTTTGGAGGACAGTGGGAAGCAGAACTTCTTGCACTGAACACAGTCCATGGTCCTGTGTGCTCAGAGAGGAAGGGACAGGATGTGACAGCCCCCGGGAGCTGCCTGGAGAACAGGGTAGGAGTGGGTTTGTTGTAGGCTTTTCTTTAATTTCACATTGAAGTGAATCCCGTGTGGTGTATTTAGGAAATAACTTTCTGGGGTTTGTTAATCCAACGTGTATTAATCTTGCCTTTCCTTGAAAACCTGGGAGCTGGAGAAAGGGCTTGCCCTGTTCACACAGCCACAGTGAGCTCCTGGCCATGACCTCTGTGGTCACTGAGCTGCCTGGAGAGTCCGTGCTCACTCCTGCTTTGGGCATGTGTCAGACTGATGCTGCTTCCCACGTTTTCCATTGGAGACGTGGGTGTCTCTTCCTAAGCCTGTTCCTGCAGTTACGGCTGCCTGAGTAATTCAGAGATGTTGTCTGAATCTTTATTGAGAAGCTATTGCAAATTTTTCAGAATAAATTATTCAAATATTATTCACCCTGCCCTGGCCCTGCAAGGCAGAGTGGGTGACATCTCCTTCCCGTGGCAGTGGAGCAGTGTCCCCACTGCCACAGGAATTGTGTGGAGGAGGAGGGCACTGCCCCCCTAAACCCCCCAGTCCAGAGATGGCCAGGACTTACCAACACCTTGTCCTGGCCATGGCCTGAGCCCACAGTGGCATCTCCTTGGCCAGACTTGGTACCCAGAGTGATTTAGGACTTGCTTTAAATGGGGTCGTAATATTCTTACTCATCACTGTTAATAATGATGTTACTGCTTCTTAATGATGCACAAAACTGTCAGGATATGAGAGATGTAAAACTATTTTACATCAAATTTAACTGTCAAATAAATGCCATAAACGTTGGCGAGGAGCACATCTCCCCTGCCGTGAGGTATTGCTGCTGCACCGCTCCAGGTTTTTTATTTTTCCTTCACTTAATTGTTGATTTCTGCTTGAAAAGTCAGGAAGTTTCTTAAGGTCAAGCAGAAGCAGTTTGGGTTTTTTAAATGAATAGATAAAATTATTCCCATTAATGAAATTTTGAGGTCTGCACGCTGAGATAATAACATGAGGTAATCAAATCTCATGCTTCAGGGCATAAACTGATTAACTGCGAGGGCCAGGAACAACTTCTCCTGTTCCTTAAAGAAGCGAAGGGTGGCCTGATAAACAACAGAGGGTTGTTCATTAGTCTCCAGAGGATGTCGTGTCGGCTGTTGGGACAGTGAAACACAGAGCAGAGTCAGAGCTGATTCCGTGTGACATCATTTTGTGTCTCCTGCCAGTGTGGGGACACCAGCCCAGGGGAGACCCCAGAGCCAGCGGTCTCTTGCAGCCCCTGGGCTGATTCTGCTGCTCACATGGGGGTCCTCAGGTGCTTCTGCTGACCCTGGGGCAGGTGAAGGGGGAGGTCACCAGTGAGGACCGTGCCCGCTGCCCTGCCCTGGTGCTGCTGGTCAGTGCCCAGTCCTGTGACTGACAGTGGGCTGTCCCCCCTTCCCTGAGGCTCCCACAACTCCCTGTGCTGCAGGTGGACCGGGGCACTGAAAACATTTTCATGATCATTCTGAAGCCAGGAAGGTGACAAAAGGCAGTAAGAGCTCAAGGGGAGTGGGTGGAGAGGCCCCAGCTCAGCAGAGTGCTGGGAGCATTGTTCCCTGTGCTGTGGCAGTGCCGGGGGCGCACAGGGAACCCCAGGGTGGTGGGACTGGGTGGGTTTTAAGGTCCTTCCAACCCAAACCATTCGAGGATTCAGTGATTCTATGACAGCATCCCTGGCGAGGTCACTTGTGCCACTGTCAGGGATGAAGTCACTCTTTCCCCTCTGCCAGAGGGGCAGGAGGTGGCTGGGGCTGCTGCAGCTGCCTTCTCCCAGGGATGTGAGGAGCACAGAGCTGCAGGATGGATGGGGCAGCCGGCAGTTCCCGGCAGGCTCACACCTCTCCCTGTCTCATGAGCTGCTGGCAGGGCTGTCACGTTTGATAAATGAGTTCGTTTATAAATGCAGAGTTGAATTTTGGCTATGAGTTTGATTCCGTGGAGCTGGAAATTGGGCAGTGCTTTGGAAAGACAGCAATAGATGGCAGATTTTGGGGCTTTAATTTGCTTTTCAAAAATCTCTAGTTCCCAACCACATCAGAAATTCCTTATGGGTGAGTTGGGAACTGGGCAATTGGTTTTACTCTTCTGACTCTGGAAGTACCTTCTGCAATCCTGTGGTGCTGCCCATGCAGCTGGAGTTCTCCCCTCCTCCTGGGATTAGGGGCTGAAGCTGAGCCTCACAGCAGAACTGCTGCTGGGATCTGCTGGGATTTCAGGCTGTTCCCCACATGGCAGGACCCTGTGTGCCTGATCCCTGGGCTTTGTGTAGACCTGGGGATGGGCTTCTGCTCCGGGCTTCCTTGCAAACAGTTTTTCCCCAGGCTATGGCTCAGCTCCATCCTGACCCATCAGACTTCCCATCTCTGATATCTCTGCTCAGGCTGGGAGGAAGATAAGATCCTTCTCCTGGCAGACAGACCCTTCTGGACTTAATCTGGGCAAAGAGACTCAGCTCAGCCTGGCTGTATTTAATTTGTCCATGCTGCAATCCAATTACAAGCAGCTGAGTCACCTCAGGTTTGCTCTTCCCGTTCTGCTCCTGCTTCCCGGAGGAGATGCTCCGGAGCCAGGGTGATGCTGCCAGGTGGGCAAGTGATGGTGCCCTGTGGGCATCCCCCAGTCCCTCCAGGCCATGGCAGCAGAGCCCAAGGGGCCCCAGCCGTGCTGGGTCCAGCTGCCCTTTGGGTACCTGCTCCCACCCCACCGCTGTCACGTTGCTGTTTCCACTCCTCAAGGAAAGCTCCATCCCCAGGCCCCACAAATCAGTGCAATTCTGCTTCCCAAGGGGCAAGAGGAAACAAATCAGCTTTAAACTGCTTAAAACTGAGAGCAAACAACAAATCATCCTGTCAGAAAGTAAAAATAATCTCCTGAGTCGACCCTGCAGCCTCCCCCATCCACGAGAGCTGCGTTTGCTTGGCGTTAATTATGTCGTTCCTCATGTAATGCCCATGTCTGCACAGATCCAGTTTAATTCTGCTTTTAATCACTATTTTCACACTTACTCTTGGCACACAGGGAAGTTGTCAGTTGTTGGGTATTTTTATAGCTGGAATACTGAATTTAATCCTTTTTCTCTTCCCCAGTAAGAGATGCTAAAAACCTAGTTCCTATGGACCCTAATGGCTTGTCAGATCCCTACGTGAAGCTTAAACTAATCCCTGACCCCAAAAATGAAAGCAAACAGAAGACCAAAACTATCAAGTGCTCCCTGAATCCTGAGTGGAATGAGACATTTAAATTGTAAGTACAAGGAAAATGTTTAAATTTGTAAAGTGAATTTTCTCACCACCAAAATTAATGTGACTTTATTTGCTCTGATTTAATTATTCAGAGGCATTGAGCTGATTCAACTGAGAAATGATTCTCTTTGTTCTGTGACACAGAAGCACTCAAACCTCTGCCCTGACCCCACTCAAAGCTGAGTGTGTCAGGGCAGGAACTCTGTGCTCTCCGTGTGAATTGGATGTGCCTGGGAAATTAAATATTGGAGACCTCAACAGGCATTGAGGATCATCCCTTCACTTTGCATCTGTGTTCTGGTGGAGCATGGGGGGACACGGTGATGTGGCAATGGCTGCCAGGATTAAACCATCCCTTTTCTCTTCCTTTCTTCCAGCCAACTGAAAGAGGCGGACAAAGACAGGCGGTTGTCTGTGGAGATCTGGGACTGGGATCTGACCAGCAGGAATGATTTCATGGGCTCCTTGTCCTTTGGGATCTCTGAGCTGCAGAAGTCGGGAGTGGATGGATGGTGAGATGTGATTGTTTTACGAACACCATGGGCACAAAGCAGCCCAGGGTGTTTGTAGGTGGTGCGAGGTGTGGCAGCCCCCGGGACCTTGCCAGCTTTCTTCTGCTCCTGCCCACCAGTCCCAGCTCCGTGGAAAGTGCTGCTCCACCTCTGGGGCTGGTGAGAGTCACTGGTGCCATGGTGGGGTGTCTGTGGAGTGCCCAGAGGTGCCAGGCCAGTGTCTGAGTGCCCAGCATGGCCTGGCTTTGTGTGACCTCCTCCATGTCCTCGGGCTGGGGGTCTTGGGGGGCTTTTCCTTCCCAGGGGCACACACAGGTCCCCAGGGCTGCTCTGGCTGGTGCTCCCACAGGCTCTTGCTGCAGGGGCTTGGGGAGGAGCTGGCACTGCTTGCCATCATCTGCCAAACAGGCATTTTCCAGCATTTTCTGCTTGGATTCCCTCAGTTTCTGTGCTGGAGTGGCTTCCTCAGGCGTGTGGGAGATCAGGGCTGTGCGGGGATGGTGGGGGGACCCCTCTGAGCTGTGATTCTTGGCGAGAGCACGTGGGCTATGGAGGGCGTTGCTCAGAACAAGGAGGAACTACAACGTGTGTAATTAGAGCCACTCGTTACCACCCAGCCATGAACGCAGCAGGTCTGCAACACCCCTGGATGGGTCTCTCCACTTCCATTTTATCTCCCCCAGCAGGACACATGGTGGTTTATTTCCCTGTTTTTCCCCCAGGCACTGGTGCCTGAGAGCTGTTACCTGTCTATGGCGAGTGTAATAACAGAAAAGAGATATTAAATGTCTTTTGGAAACCAAACCCTGCATGTAATTAAGCTGCATTCACAAGCTGAGTGAATACTCCAGACTGGTTTTTCCACCATGGTAGCTGGACATGTGCCTCTGAGAGGAGGAGGAGGAATTAGGTGGGTTGGGTGCCCACACTGTGCCACTCCTGGGCAGAGCTGCTGTGCTCCCACTGCTCTCCAGCCCCATCCTGTCCCCACTGAGGTGGGCACAGTGTGACCTGAGGTCTCAGTTTATGGCACAGTGGCATTGCTGGGGCTCAGCCTCACTTGTCATCAGCCAGGCCCTGATGGGGACACAGCTCCTCCTCTGGAAAGCAGCGGGAAGCTGTCACTTCCCAACGAATTCCCAGTCACCTGTAAGGGTGCGTGTGTGCCATGCGCTGCCAGCTCCTGATGCAGCCCAAAGCCTGAGCGTTTTCCAGCCTTTTAAAAATCATGTAAGTGGAGATCTAAGTAATTTTCCTTGTCACAGTGCTGGCTAGAGTAAACTGAAGGAGAAGGAGCTCTGATCTATATTTCATATATAAACAACTGCAGTTAATGGAGAAAACAAGCTCAAAGGCAGAGCCTGTCCCTGTGTTGTGCAGACAGGGCTTTGTTCCTGGAGCAGCCTCTGGGATAACACCCAGCCAAGATCCATCCTGGATGCGGAACTTCTGCTGCCAGCACTGGGCTGTGCCCCCTGCAGGGTGAAACCCCTGGAATCAGTGGTGTTTCCATCATTTCTGATAATTGCTGCTTAAGCTTTTCTCCCCTTTGGAGGAGCATCCTGTCTGTGTGCTCAGGGTTGGCAGCACCAGCCCAGTACTGGCACATTCCACGTGCTGTCCTTGTGGGGCAACTGATGGAGAGGGGGTTTGCTCATGCCTGTGCTCATTGCTGGCATGAGAAACATGTGTTTGCCTGTGGGGTTTGGGGTCAGGATTGGTTTGGAAGCGACACCAGTGTTCTGTGTGCTCACCACAGCAGGCAGTGGATGTACTCCCTGGGCTGTGGGGGTCCCCAGGACAGCGAGGGACCCAGAAACATCCCTCCATCCTCTGAGGGTCTGGGGCTTGCTGAGGGGGTGGTTTGGGGGTCTCCTGACCTTGGGGAAGGGTCCCCTGTCTGCTGGTAGGGTGGAAGCAGAGCTGTGCTGGAGCATAGGTCAGGTTCTGCCTCCCTGCAGCCCCACATGCTGCCCTGACCCCACGCTCTCTCTGTCCCTCCAGGTTCAAGCTGCTCAGCCAGGAGGAGGGCGAGTATTTCAACGTCCCGGTGCCGCCTGAGGGAGAAGAAGGAAACGAGGAACTGAGGCAGAAATTTGAGGTGAATTGATTTTTCTTGGACTCAGGGGTTTTCCTCACTGCCTGCCTTCTGTGCCCTCAGCAAGGGATTTTCCCTGCCAGCCCTTTCCCTGGCAGTACAGGGAACATGGAGCAGGGTCCAACTCCCCAAAGAGGCTCCAAGGAGAAATGTCTATTTACTACTTAATAAGCCATGGAAATTCTTGCTGAATGATTGATCCAGACATTGCTGAATTAGCAGATCTTTGCCATTTTTCAGTGTAGCTGAAATCTCCACAGAACCCTGGGAATGAGTATGGTACATCTGGAGACTCACATGCAATGAGCCATACAGAAATAAAAGAGTTGCCCTTATGGTTCTCAGCGTGAACTCCGTAATTGTAGCAGAGACTGGAAAGTTAGTTCCTGTTCTCCTTTCTTTTTTGTCTTATTTATATACAACTTTCCTGAATATCCAGGAAAAGACAGTTCTAATACAACAGTTGGCTACAACCAATGGTTTTTTGCTCTACAAAGAACTAACAACTGGCTTTTATTGCATTTCGTGGTGTTCCAGTGTTGTTAAAATGGTCTGGGAAGTCAGATGATGAGTTGTCTACAGATCAGAAAACACATTGTGTAGAGGTGCCAGAGCACACCTGTCCCCTCACCTTGCTGTGTGTTCCCTGCTCCTCCCTTGTGATGGAGTCAGTTATCGCAGGGAATCCCCTTCCAGCTGGGCCGTGGCTCGTGCTGGTGTTGGGAGTGAGGATTGGAGAGTGCTGGAGCCTGGAACATTCTGGAGCCTGGCTGGGAGGACACAGGGCCAGTCCGGGTGACATGGAGCCAACACAGATGCAAAGCCCCTTTCCTGCTGTGCTTCCTGCAGCTGTGTCACAGCAGGCACTTGGCTGGACAAGGAGTGTCCCAGACAAAATCCCAGCATCCCAGCACTAGGTCCTGGCCCCACATCCTGGCCCCACATCCCAGCAACGCATCTTGGTACTGCATCCCCGCACCACATCCTGGCACCACAGCGCTGCCAGCTCTGCTCACTCTTTATCGGCCACTTGCTGGGACAGGCTGAGAGATGGGGCTGTCAGCTGCTCCTTTATAAATTCAGATGTAGTAAATTGACTGGGACAAATGGAGTTGGAGTACAAGGGTCAAGTGCTAGGGTTTTTTTAGAAAAGTATGTGAGCAATACCCTGGCATGTATCAGTTGTAAACCCCAAAGAGGTCTTGATATTGTGGGAGCATTAGGAGAGTATTAAAAACAGGTTACAGGACTTTGGTGCTCACTTACAGCCCTTAGAGACACTTGACAGCAGGAACAAGACCCTTCCCTTGGAGGAGCTGATTGTTCCATCACCCCAACTCTCATTTTGGGCTCTTTTCTGGGAAGACCTTTTCCCTCTTGGCCAAACCACAGGCTGAGCCTGCACTGCCAGGGAAGCCTCATGGTGTTTATTTCCTCATCTGGTCTCCTAGAATACACCATGGGGCTGCAAATCAGGTCACATGTGGGACTGACAGGGTCTGAAATGGCCCCTCTTCAGACACAGCCGAGAGAGAGCTGCAGGTAACAGGAGGGACCCCAAGACACTCTCACATCTGGGTGCTGGGTGCTCACCTGGTGTCTGCTGTGCTGAGGCTGGAGGGTTTGCTGGGATGGAGAAAAAGAAAATTCTCCTCTTTCTCCCTCTTTGGTCATTCTCTCTGGATGATCTTTAAGGTATCTCCAATCCAAATCGTTCTGGAGTTGAATGATTTGGGTTCAGTGAGCTGTGTTTAGATGTGCCAGAGCCGCTGGTTGTTAGTGCAGAGCTCTGGCTGGGTGTTCCCTCCTGTTGGGGACCCTGGAAAAGTCTAAAGATGACTCCGAGGATACTCCTTGTGCTTTGGGGAGGTGACTTTAGTTCCTTCCCCACGTGAACATTTTCCCATTGGGAAGCAGGACAGGGTGTGTGGTGTGTGTGGCTCCACTGACAGCATCAGGTCCCATCTTCAGGCTCTAGCCTTTTCCCGGGATGGAGCTGTGGTCTCACCAATGGTGTGTGAAAATCCCAGAGACCATTCATTAGGTTTTCAGTGCAGGAGCTTTTCAGATGCTCAGAGGTGCTGCAGGTGACCTTGAGTGGGGAATTCTGCAGCCTGGAGAACCTTGTGTGAACCAATTAGCAGCAGCAAAGGCTTGAGATTCCCCGCGAGGTGCTATCTGGAGGGGCTGCCAGCAGCAGCCAAATTGAACCGCCGGGATCGGGTTAATGGAATTTCATGCTAGGCTGAGCTCAGCACAGGCCTCACACTGTCACATATTTCTATAAATTAAAAGGGAATAAATTGTGAGAGGGCTTTTACAGGAGGAGGATCAGCACATCACAGCCTCTGGCCTGGGGAGGAGGCACTGGGCCACTGGTGGGGTCTGGTGTTTAAAAATGGGGGGCTTTGTGAGGGTTCTCAGTGAGCAGCTGGGGTGGCAGGAGGGGGGTGGCTCACTCTTTGGGGGGGCTGTCTGTTCTGGGCTGTTCCAAAGGAGTTTGTGGCTCAGATACAATCATAGAATATCTCAAATGGAAAGGACCCATAAGGATAGTAATGGATGTGGAGCTGGATACAAAGTCCCATGTTTTACCTTAATATATTTATATTCACCTCTCTTTTTCTGGTGAGGTAAGAGACAGAAGCCAGTGTGCCCAAAAAGAGCTTATTTAGGCCTCTTTCCTATGCTTTGTATGCCCTGGACATGGGTAGAGTAGTGTGGCAGGCTGCCATGTCCTGCTGGCACAGGAAGAGGGGTGGCCACGGGCAGAGGTGATTCCCAGTTGCACTCACAGAGGTTAACTGGGAAGCAGCTGAGCAGTGCCAGGGCTGGTAACTTCTGCAGTGTCTTTCTTGGTGCTATCCCTGTCATGGTGATGGGAAAGGCTCCTGAAGCTCAGGGTGGCTTCTGAGCTGGGAAAGATCCATTGGGGTGAGATTTCAGGAGCACCCACTGCTTTATAGTGCCTGCTCTCCCTGCTGTTTTCAGTAATGTTTTCTCCTCCTCCCTTCCCCATCTCCACCTTTGCAGAGAGCCAAGATTGGAACCGGGTCCAAGGCTGCGGATGAGAAGACAAGAAATGCCATTTCCAAATTCGACAACAATGGCAGCCGGGATCGGATGAAGCTTTCGGATTTCAACTTCCTGATGGTGCTGGGAAAAGGAAGCTTTGGGAAGGTGAGGCACCAGCTTGGCACTGTCTGTATGGAATACGTGTTTCTTGTGGCTGTGTGGCTGCTCCAATGTGACCTGTCCTTGCTCTGACTGGGAGCACTGGTGTCACTGGCTCCCACTGTGTAAACAGCAGAGAACACCCGAGATGTCTGATGAGACCATCACAAAATCCATCCTTTTGAGAAGCCGGGGATGAGTTGTGTCTTTAAAGCTCTTTTTGATTTGGTTGGATATTTTTTCTTCTCTAATAATTGCAAATATATGGGAACATTTTAATTAACTTCCCAGACCGGTTGTGAGTGGTAACAGAATTTCATTCTTCTGGTAATTATGTGACTTGGAGCCTTCATTTTTCTTGGGCTCTTGCCAACTCTCATGATTTCCATTCGGGATCCCAGTGCTTCAGGGGCTGCTGGACCTCTGTAGGCGGTGGGTGCAGTGTCTGCTGGTGTGATGGCTGGCCTAACCCCACTCTCATTAGGGAATTTCCTTAATTGCAGGGAATATTGCTGTGCCTGCAGGCTCATTCCTTGGGCAGGTGGTGGAGATGAGGAGGGTGTGCAGGGATGCTCCCCTGAGCACAGGGGTGCAACAGGAGCAGCCCTTCCTTCCCCAGCCTTCTGCTGGCATTGGAGTTTTGGGAGGTCCCAGATTCTCTACAGGTGTTTGTTCCCGCTCCAGAGGTGGAGAGCTCAGGGATCCATGGGAACATTTGTGACAGAAAGGGAACGGGGAGGTGCTGATGGTACTGATCACCCAGAGCATCAGCCCTGGCACTCGGCATTGTGCCTTTTTGCTGTGGGTTGGCATCCCAGGGAGCAGGAGAGCCCCGTGCCTCGTGCCGTGCTGCTCTCACACAGGAATGTCCCCTCTTCCCTCCCTCCCAGCGCCTCATCCCTTCCAAACCCTGTGCCTGGCATCTGGAGACTCTGTAGTTGTGCCGTGTCCCCCGCCGCCTTCATCCCTTAAATTTGAGAAACATTAGCAAACTCCTCAGTCGGCTCTGGCTTATATAAGGGAATGTGTGACAGAAACTGTTCCCTGGAACAGAATGTTATAAATATGCTAATTAGCGCTAATTAAAACAGCACGTTGGTTTCTCCGGGTAGATGCAGCCTCACCCTCACGTGTGCCTGCACTTCCCCAGGCATCCCTGCTGCCCCGGCATCCCGGCACAGGGGCACCCAGGTGGCATGGCTTTGCACCCGCTTCCTGCGCACCAACAGAGGTGCCAGATGTTCGGGAGGAGCCAGGCAGAGGTGCCTGGAGCAGGGAGAACAGCCTGGCTCCCCTCAGTGCCCCAGCCCCTGGTGTGCCCAGCAGCTGGTTGTGTCCATGGCATCACCATTCTTCTCCAAGGCTGGCACCGTGTCCTTCCCTCTCCAGGGCTGGCACCTGCTCCTGTGCCTGGTTGCCTGCTGCCAGCCTCCCTCCTCCCAGTCCCTGCTGGCTGGGAGAGCTCTTGGACTATAATCACACTGTTTTAGTGAGCCTCTGTCTGTCTCTATTAACCCTTTGGCATCAGGACCTCAGATTTACTGCTCACTATTTTCCTCTCTTCACACTTGGCTGTCCAGGGTCAGGAGTACAAACGTGTTGTCCTCGGTGGAGTTTGACAAACTTCCTTTCTCTATGTGCAGAATATCTCTAGCTCTTATGCTGGAGCATTCCCAAACAAATACTCTATATTACAGGAATAAATCAAATTAAATATCAGCTTTTTTTCTGCACCAATGAAAAGTTAAAAAAGAATGCAATCTGCTTCCCAGTGAGTGCGCTGGCAGATGGAGGTCCCCCGAGCCAGGCAGCAGGTTTTAGGGGGTGGAAAATTGATCTGGTTTGGAAAATAAGGGCTTGAGAGTGTGTGGTCCTGGCTCAGCGTGTTCAGCCCCAGGACACAGGTGCCCCTGGTGCTCTGGGGTCTCGGTGGGCTCCCTGGGACTGTGGCTGGTGGCAGCTTCATGGGGCTGGCACGGACAGGGAGACACTCCCACGAAGGGAGGCAGCGCTTGGCACAGCCCACCCTGGGTTTGCTCTGCTGTATTATAAATAGAGGAAAGTGAAATTAGGTGGCTTGCTCATATTTTTGCAGCTAATGAATCTGTTGTGCTCTCGAGCTGTCAGGCTTTTCGGGGGTTTGTGTTGTTTTGCTGAGCAGGGCGGAGCCTTTGGCCGCTGCAGTTCTGGATTCCAGTGCAGCGGGAGAGTTTTCCTGGGCTGTGATAACCTTCAAGCTGTGCAATGGTCTGCTCTGCTCTCTGTGTGAAGTGTGGCAGGAGGGCAGGGCATGGGTGAGGCTGGGTCCCTGCTCCCTCTGTCACCCACATACATCCTGGGCTCTGGACTATCCTGGGGGCACTTGTCTGTTTGGGTCTTTGGTATTTGAACGCCTTCAAACATCATGACATCAGGAAGAATTTCTTCCTGGAAAGGGAAGCAGGGGCTGCCCAGGGAGGGGGTAGAGTCCCCATCCCTGGAGGTGTCTAGGGAATGACTGGACATGGCACTCAGTGCTCTGGGCTGGGGACAAGGTGGGGATCAGGCACAGCTTGGACTTGATGGCCTTGGAGGTCTTTTCCAAACTAAATGATTCTGGGATTTTGTAATCCAGGAGAGGAGAATACCCAGATGTGCCTCAGGAGTCCACCAGTGGGTGGTTTCCAGCCTGCCCTCCTGGGCACACGCTTCACACCCAGCCATTCCCTCTGTCTCCCAGCTGATTGTAGGCAGCTGGAAAGTCCTTTTGCCTTTCACATCTCAGGGAGCAGGGCTGGCTCAGCTGTGCTCGGGGTTGCCGTGTCACTGGGAAGCTGCTTTGTGAACCGTTCACAGCCGTGTATGGCCTCGAGCAGTTTTTTGCATTTGTGGTGGTACCCCAGCCAAGCTCTGCCTTGCACCACAGAGGGGGGTGGGAGCCACGTCCTCAGCGAGGTCCCTTTGGGGCAGAAGCAGATGCCAGGCTCAGACACTCCCTGCTTTAGATAACTTTCCTCTGAAAGGGCTGTGGATGGCAAGGCAGGTCTGTATATAACTGTTGTTGTATATAATGCTCTTACACTCAGGTAACAGGTTTAATTTTCCCTCAGAATATGTTCCCAGAGTGGTTACTTCTTCCTTTCCACCAATTTTGAGCGGCCAAAGCTCTTCTGCTTTTATCACCTAAAAATTAGCTCTGGTTTTAGCACCTGCGCGTGGTGCCTTGTAAAGCTCAACTTGTGTAAAATGGTGATAAATGGAGGCAATGAACCAAAACAGTTCAGTTTGGGCAGAACCACAAGGGAGGGCAGAGGTGCAGACACTGCGGGAGGCAGCTGTGTCTGCTGCCCTGGCACAGAAACAGGGAATGGCTTGGGTTGAGAGCAGCCTTAAAGATCACCCAGCACCAGGACACCTTCTGCTATCTGCTCCAAGCCCTGTCCCTCCTGGCCTTGGACACTTCCAGGGATGGGGCAGCCGTGGCTGTGCCTTGCTGGGTTCCATCCCAGCAGCGCAACGAGCTGTTCTGGGTTCCCAATGCTCTTCAAGGATCAGCGGGTGAATAAATCCCATCCCAAAATCCCTGACACACCTTGAGTCCACGGCTCAGCCCTGCCGCAGGATGAGCCGGCGTGTGGCCGCTGCAATCCCACGCCACCGATGGAAATGGGAATGTCAGTGCCTTCTCCAGAACACTTGGCACTGAGGAGCCCCAGTGCCACTCCCAGCTAATCCTGACAAGCAACGTGTCAAGGACAGCCAGGCTCCCCCGGGCCAGGGCTGAGTGCTGGGAATACGCCAGAGCCGCTCACAAAGTGCTGTTCCCTGTTCTCTGGGATTCGCACTCAGACAAGTGGGTGGCACCAAAGACCTCGGTCCTCGGGCTGGGTCCCTGCCTTGTCATCCCTGCTCCTCGAGCTGCGTCACAGAATGGAATCACGGAATCACTGTGGTTGGAAAAGCCCTGTGAGACCATCGACTCCAACCCCAGCACTGCCACCACTACCCGCTGTCCCCAAGTGCCACATCTACGCATCTGGTCAATCCCTCCAGGGGTGGGGACTCCCCACCTTGCCCTGGGCAGCCTGTGGAACACAAGAGGGCTGGAACACAAGAGGGTTAATTCTGCTGTCCTTGGTGTCTCTGAAGTCACCCTGAGACCTGCTCATGTGTCCTCTGCCCGTCTGCCCCAGCCCGAAGCGCATTTCAGTTCCACCCAATCAATGCTGACTTCACATAATTTATTTCCAAAACCCCCGAGCTGCTGTTCCTGTTGTGACTGAAGGATTTCTGCCGACTCCTTCAAATGAAAAGCAATTCATTTCCACCCAGCACTCCAATCTAAGGCGATGAGAGAGCGTGAGAGGGAAAATGGGAAGCAAAGTGAGGTTTCAGAGTCGGTTTATTTGCCGGCAGCCCAAGGAGCAGCTTAGGCTGATGGGTCAGGCAGGGGACCCTCACGGGGCTGGTGGGATTAACCTGAGGGATTTGCACTGGCAGAAGAAGTGAATCCCCTTTACTGCAATTAATAAACCCTCAAATGGGTGAGAGTGGTTGGAAATGGGAGGCTGGATGGATTCTTCTGGCTGAGAGGGGCCTTGGCTGGGTGATGAACCGGCACATGATGGGGTTTGCTCACTGCTGTGGGGGGAGGGGGTGAGGCAGAGAAAATCACATGTTTTTTTTCTTACTATTCACTATAGACTAACTCTTTTCCACTTTAAATATTTACTACCTTGTAATTTGATGGACTCTGTGTCCAGCTGCTTGACACCCTCCCCCGATGCTGGTGACATTCTGAGGGTGCCAGACCAGACACTGACTCAGAGGTGAGGGGTTCTGGAGGGTGAGCTGGGCTCAGATATCATCAACCCTTGGGCTGGGCTCCTTGAGGCAATGAAGTGATGAGGGAGGAGATGTGTTTCTCCTTAGACTTAGTGTCCCTAAATGCTTTTGGGAATGCCCCTGGCAGCTTTCTGCAGCTTGGCACCTGCAGCTTTTCTCAGGGCTCTAAGGGGAGCCACAGGGTAATGAGCCATTAGCTGTAACTATTTCAGCTCAAGGCATTGTAGATCTATGTTTCTCCTGATCCTACACGTGTCCTCTCCCTCATGCAGGTGATGCTGGCAGAGAGGAAGGGCACAGACGAGCTCTATGCCGTGAAGATCCTGAAGAAGGATGTCGTTATCCAGGACGATGATGTGGAGTGCACCATGGTGGAAAAGCGCGTCCTGGCTCTCTCTGGGAAGCCTCCATTCCTGACCCAGCTCCACTCCTGCTTCCAGACCATGGTAAGAGCTGGTGCCACAGCTTGTCCCCATCAAGCGCTTGCGCAATGAGCGCTGGCCAGGAGCCTGACACTTTGCAAAGTGGATCGGAATAGTGTCCAAGGCCAGGTTGGATGGGGCTTGGAGCAGCCTGGGATAGTGGAAGGTGTCCCTGCCCATGGCAGGGGGTGGGACTGGATGAACTTTAAGGTCCCTTCCAACCCAAACCATTTCAGGATTCTATGTTCTCTGTACATCACTGTACTTGCCAAAGCAATTGTGTATTCTCTGCCTTGGCAACCTCACACCTTCTCCAGTTCACTGGCAAAAGTGCCTCCAGGACCAAAATGTGGGAGTGTGACATGAAAGTGTAATGTACACTAGCTGCACCCTGAGATGTGTTCATCAGGGAGCTGTTGGGGACATTAGAGGTGATTTGCCAGCCCCTCAGGTGCCCCCAGCCCACAATGTCCCTTATGGTTCAGTAGCAAAGTGCTGCACTTTTTCCCAGGACTCATTCCTCAGATCAAAGCCCTGAGCAAAGAGAGAAACCTAATCCAAACTGCAGGAAATCCAGTTTTCCATGGGCGTGTGATTGGGTTTGTAAGAGTCAGGAATGGAGAGGGGGACAGGGGACCTTAAATGCAGACCCTGCCCAGCCCTCGAGCAGCCTGTGAATGAGAATGTCCAGGTACACATCAGTGGGAGCCGGCAGAGGGAATCAGCAGAGTCCTTTAGAATGATGACAATGCTTTCCAGGAGGATTACATTTTAATATTATCCCAGAAATTTCATTTACCAAACACATTGAGTGTATTTAAAGCCTGCGGCCTGGCTTTGCAGCACAGCAATCAGAATGTGGCAGGAGCAGCTATTTCACACAACATCTCCCTGGCATCTGAAGTGAGTCAGCGCGGGATTATTCCTGGCAGACCTATAGTAGCTTAATAGTAATCGTATTTGTAATGTAATCAAAATGTATAGCAGGGTGTATTATCAAACGCTGGCACAAAGCACTTTGATTTCTGGGAGCACAGTCCAGAGCACAATTCTCCACCGGGGCTGTTGGCTCAGCGGCTTCGGGAGAGAGAAAAGCCCTAAATCTGCGTTTTAAAGAAAAAGGGAAGATGAGCAAGGAGAGAGCTCCTGCCTGGGCCTGGAGGGCGAGAGGTGCCTGCCCTGGGGAATCTGAGGTGCTCTGAAAGATCCCAGGTCAAAGCCTGGGTTCTAGGAGGGGGTGTGAGCTGGGGGTCCCTGGGTGTCCCCAGGTGAGCTGTGCCTTTGCTGTGACCTCTGGGTCACAGCAGTGAAGGGTACAGCAACCACAGTTACACTGAGATGATAAATCACAGAATCATGGAATGGTTTGGGTTGGAAGGGACCTTGAAGATCATCTCTGGGCAGGGACATCTTCCACCATCCCAGGCTGCTCCAAGCCCCGTCCAGCCTGGCTTTGGAAACGTCCAGGGGTCCAGGGGCAGCCACAGCTTCTCTGGGCACCCTGTGCCAGGGCCTCCCCACCCTCATAGGGAAGGATTTCTCCCTAATCTCTAATAAGGGGTGGATGGGAGCATGGCTGTTTTCCTGCCTCTGCCTCTTGTTCCCAGCATGCAGTCAGGCAGGGGATGGAGCAGTTAATTAGAAGGGCTCTGAAAGGAGCCCCGAGAGTGTCATCTTGGCTGCCCAGGGAAGGGGGGAGTGTCAGCAACTCCACGCCAGGCTCTGCAGTGGATTTCCATCCCCATCCTGTGCTGCTGCTCAGCGAGTTTGGATGCTCCAGACTTGGACAGACGCCGTCCTTTCTGCCACCGACAGGAGCCAGGACAGCGTTCTGTGCCCATCCCTCCCTCCAGCCTGTGGGCTGCCCAGCCATCTGCCTGCTTTAGTCATGGCATTTCTTTCCCTGAAGCACCAGCGTTCCCTTCCCCACCCAAATGAGGAAAGCTCAGCTCCCGCTTTTAGAGCTCAGCTGGCTGTTTCAAGAGCCCGTCTTTTTAATATTCTTCCTCCTTGAAGCAGATCGATATATTTAGGAAGCAGCTGCAGCCGAGCCCAGCGCTGCTCCGCTCTCCCGTGGCTGTCACGGGCTGGCTGCCGTGGCGGTGGCTGCTCAAGGTGACATTGCTGCACGTGCCTCCCCGCGGGGCTGGCCGGATGCCTGCCAGGGCTGTCCTTTACACAGGGGGTGCTCCCAAATCCCCAGGCAGCTGAAAAGCTGAAATCTCCATCCTATCCTGTCAGTGCCATGTGTTTTACATAGCCCCATTACCCCTGTACTGCTGCATTTAATTCCTCTGGGGCTGCCCCACAGCCGGGTGGGCTGTGCTGGGGGGCAGCAGCTGCTGACCCTAGTTCCTCTGACTGGGCATTGCCAGGCTCGGAAATGCCCTGTGGATGCTGAGCCCCAGCTCCTCCACAGCCCTGGTTATGGCAACGCTCCATTTGCATCTCTTGTGAGCTCCTTGTCCTTCCTGTCTGAAAAGCAGGGCAAGGCTTATTTAAGGAGGAAATGAGCAATGGGAAATTTTTTATTATGTAATGCTGCCAACCTGCAGCTCCTGCAGTGCTCCAGCCTCTGTGTCCTTCCTTCCAGGGGTGGGATGGGGCAGCCTGGGGGTGTCCTTGGGCTCCCATGCATTGAAGGCCCATGTCACACCAGGGCCTTGTCCCAAGTCCCTCTCCAGCTCTCCTGGAGCCCCTTTAGGCACTGGAAGGGCTTCTGAGGTCTCCCTGGAGCCGTCTCTGCTCCAGGTGAACACCTCTCCCAGCCTGGCTCCAGAGCAGAGGGGGTCCACCCTTGGAGCATCTTGGGACTCCTCTGGACTCCCTCAACCACATGTGAGCATGACCAGATGACCCCTCAGACCAGGCTGGAAGGAGTGAGGAAGCCAGTGCAGCCTCCTCCTGCCTCCCCAGCTTGGCCAGGAGTCCCCTGCAGACCTGTGCATCCCCAGCACTGCAATCCTGCGAGAGGGCTGGGAATGTCACACATCCCTCCTGGTGCTTGGCCGAGTCCTGGCTGTGGATGGAGTTTGGTCCCCATGGGAACTGCTCATGTCCCTTGTGCATCCCTTAACTGAAGCCGTGGAGTGCCTAGGAAATGCCAGCAAGAACCTGCCTGAGCAACACTCTGAAAATGGCTTCTGTGAACAACAGCAAACATATTTCTGGGAAGTGAAAAACCTCTGGTTTGGGGATTCCTCCACTTGCTTTCTCCAGTGGATCTGTCTGCAGAGGTCAAAGTTCCAGTCCTGAGCATTCCAAAGGAATTAGTACTTATGGGTTCTGTATGAACAGGAGGCCTGGCACCACACAGGAAGGACAGTGATGATGACTGGATTTCCATGGAATTACAGACTGGAGCTACCAGTCACCTTGGTTCCTGTTTCTGACCCCTGCAGATTCCCTGCTCTGATAATCCTGTTGCTAATTGCTTGCTTTTTCCCTTCAGGATCGCTTGTATTTTGTGATGGAATACGTGAATGGTGGGGACTTGATGTACCAGATCCAGCAGGTTGGGAGGTTCAAGGAGCCCCATGCTGTGTAAGTGCAGTGGTTTGGCACCTTTGGGGTAGGTATGGGACATACCTGTGTCACATGGCTGGAAACAGAGTCCAAGGAACAGGCTTTGTGGTGCGGGTCCTGGGCAGAAAGGGAAGGGAAACAGCAGGAATGGGATACAGGAGATGCAGGAGAGCTCTTTGCCTGATGCTAAGGGTGCTGGTGCCTCCACCTCTCCCTTGGGGTACATTGTACTTGTAAATAATTGAGCTAAATAAATAAATAAATAAATAAATAAATAAATAAATAAATAAATAAATAAAAGCACAAGACAAGGAGGTTTGGAGGCTTCCTGGGAGACACCAGTCCTCTGCTCTGCCTGATCCTTTCCTAGGAGCGAGAGGGATGTTGGGTTTTTGCTGCTCTTCCAGGGTGGCCAACCCAAGTGTTAACTGGTGGCTTTTGGCTCCTGTTTCCCGAGAGGTGGACAGAACAGGATGTGTTCCTGAAAGCCTTCAGATGCTTACATAAAACCCACAAACACTGAGCAGAGCCTGGGGGGCTGAACCGGTGTCTTGTCTCTGGTAGAGTCCTCTGAGACCCAGAATATTCCTGAAAGCCAGTGGTGGCAGTACCTGTTGGCTGCAGGAGCGGGGATGACTTTCAGAGCCCCACTGCCAGCATGTTGTGAGCAGCAGCTGTGGATCCAGCTCTTGCTTAATTTGTGTAACCAGAAGTGACAGCCCCCAGCAGCCCGGTGGCATCGTTACCCAGTGTGAGCACAGGCTGCCTTGGATCATCCTCATGTGATCCTTCTCTGGAATTTCTCTGTCATGGCTGCCTTGTCCTTTGGTCACATCTGCCTAATGTGTTTCCTTCACTGCCATCCGATTGGGAGGGTTTTCATTTCATCTTTAATTGTCAGTCTTGCTTTTAAACCTTCTCTTTCAGATTCTACGCAGCAGAAATAGCCATCGGGCTCTTCTTCCTGCAGAGCAAAGGCATCATTTATCGGTAGGTGAGCAGGTTCCTCCATCCCCCTGAGCTCCAGCCAGAGCCAGAGCCATGCCCAGAGCATGGTGCTCTGGGGGTCCTGCTCTGCCCACAGCCCCCCAGCCTGGGGCTTTCCCTGCCCATGCCATGGATGGGGTCTGGCAGCTACTCACAGGTAGAATGACAGGATCCTTAAGGTTGGAGAAGACCTCTGGGGTCACTGAGTCCAACCATCAACACGTGATATGCACACCCAAAAGGGAGCTGGGAGCTGCGGGGTGCCCCTGGTTTGGAGGAAATTCCTTCTTTACCCCAGTTCATGGGAAGGCAGCTCTGTTTCTCTCCTGCCCCTGTTCCATGTGTTTCTCTCCACACAACACAAATGCTCCCTGGCAGCCTGGACCAGCTCCAAGCCCTGAATTTGGCTGCAGGGCACTGCTCTCTTACCATTGCCACTGGAGTCAGCGCTTGCCAGTGGCTTGTTCCGAGCGCTGCAGTGCCACTCTGTCACTTCTGCTTCAGCCACTGAAGCTTCTTTGCCATTCCCAGTATGATTCCGGCACCCAGAGGTAGCTGGGTCACTGCCGCGTGCCAGACCAGGCTCAGAGGCGGCTGGTTTAGCTCTGAAACCAGCATTCACTGCTCTTCCCTGCTTGGGAGAATTCCCAGAGCCCAGGGTGGAGCAGAGCATCCTAATGAGTGTCAGATACCATTAAGTGCTCTGTAAAGGGAGATGCCAACTGTGCTGCTGGAGTCAGGAGATGCTGAAGATGAAAGAAGTGGAACAAACTTGACGTGAGGGCTGTTTCTTGCCATCAGCTGCTACAGAGAGATTCTAGGTCTGTTGGTCCCCAGTGCCCCTGCTTCCTTCCTTCCTCCGAATCTGAATCCCAGCTCATGTCCGTCTGCCTTTGGCCTGTCACGGTTCTAAGCACTGACATGATAATTAGAAAATACAGCCTGAAACCCAGTAAGAATGTATAAATTGCACCAAAATACCCAGTGTTTGCTACACAAGTGTCCTTGAAGCTGGAGCATCCACTTCTGGAGTGGCGGCTCAAGGCTGGGATTCGGATCCAGGGCTCTGCAGCTGATCCAACTCTGCAGCCTGTGCAAAGAAGCAGAACTCCTGGGGGTTGGGTACCACAAACAGGTATTCTGGGCTGAGGATCAGAGAGAAACAGCTGATTTGTATTTTAGGGGGAAGTGGAGCACAGGTGAAGCAAGGACTTGTGCTGAGTAGGTGCTTCTCCATTGCAAGAGCTCTAAGTGCACTTTGATTTTCATGGGAGCAAAAGAAAAAAATCAATTAAATCCGTCTCCTGCCGGATGAGTGTTTTCCATCGTACACTTCAAAGTGCTGTGCCCAGCATGATGTTCCTGTAGGTTAAAAGTAAAATAAACACTCCATCCTGACAGATCTCTTACTTTTACTCATTTCCCCAAACATTATCCTACAAAGAGTCTGGGTGTGAGACAGCCACAGCAGAGCTCCGGGAGACTTACATGGTGTGTTGTGTCACGGGTTTGCTCTCGCCCTGCAGAGACCTGAAGCTGGACAATGTGATGCTGGACAGTGAGGGGCACATAAAGATTGCTGACTTTGGCATGTGCAAGGAGAACATCTGGGACGGGGTGACCACCAAGACCTTCTGTGGCACTCCAGACTACATCGCACCCGAGGTATGGACGGGAAAGGCGGACGATGATCCATGCTCATCCCGGCGGCCTCCCTGGTGCTCCTTCCCAGGGGGTGACCTTGCTTTGGGCAGCTTTCCAGCTGAAACAGGGACATTCAGGAATTCACCATCAGCCTGCCAAGTTCATGCCCTTGGCACTGTCCATCCTCTCATGCCCTTAAGGGAACAGAGATGGTGGATCTGCTTCCCTGTTGTGCTGTGTCCTGCTTCCACCTCAGAGTGCAGCACATCCTCATTTTGCTCCCCCTCTCTGGGGGTTTTTCCCGTGTCCATCCTGCTGGTAGCTCTGTGCCTGTTCCATTCTTGGCATGCTCAGACCCACCACAGGTTGCTCCTCACATGTTCCCTTGCTCCTGGAAATGATAAGGAGCTCAGCTCTGCCCCTCAATTGTGTGTGATAGAAGCGTCCAGCACAACATAACCAGTGAGAAACAGGGAATTATCAGGGGATAATATTTTCATGTGAAGTTGAAAGCCTTAGAACTCTCCTGCCTACTGTTTGCAGCAAGGGGCCTTGTGTCCTATAGGGAGAGGCTCCCCGTCCATGACTCTAGATCTCCCCAAAGTGACTTTGCATTTGGTTTTTACTAATGTGATGCAGTCACACATGACACTGCCATGAAGTGCTGTATGGGCACAGTGTAATGCCAGACTTGTGAAATTCAGAGGAGTAATTATTCTCAAATGTCTGTTCCCTCCACATAAAAATATCCCTCTAAAATCTTGTCAGTCTGCTGAATTTGCAATGATGAAGTTACTATTTATTCATTTAAATGTTTTAGAGATTCTCTTAGCTAGGATATTGATGCACTTGTGTGCTAAACCACATTTTGTTTGCTGCAGCCAGTGAGGCTTCCCATTATTGGATCAAACGTGTGTTCCATCCCTCATCCCAGCAGGATTAATACTGGTGGTGTTGGTGCAGAGCTTGTCACTGTGGGTGATTAATGCTCCTTCAAAGCAGGACAAATGACCAGTTCTCCATGTGTTTGCCCGAGTGTTTTCACTTTAACTTGTATTTTCTTCTCCTTGCTCTAATTCTTCTTTTTCCAAAAGAAAACAGAAAATGGGAAATTAGGATGCAAATCACTTTGGCATCCAATAAATGCATTAAAGCCTGCTGAAGCCTGCTGCCCGTGGGTCTCAGAGGAGCAATCCCACGATATTTGGGAATAGCAAGAAGGTCGTGAGGTTGTAGTGCTGTTGCCGCATTCCAGCCCAGGCCCTCTGCTGCTCTGTGTCTCCTCCTTCAGGGAGCTGCAATGTGCTCAGGCCAACGTGGCTTCGGGGTAAAACTGTCCTGTGATCTGCTTGACCCATTTTTGGGACGTTTTCTATTCCAAGCAGAGCTCTGCGTGCCAAGGTGACAGGTACAGCCTGTGAACAGCCCCGTGTGTGATTCCCTCTGAACAAAGCTGCTCGTCACCTGCTGGGGTGTGACCTTCCCCAACGGGCCATGAGGGACTGCACAGGACAGAGCATTTCTTTTAAATGTTCTTTCCTTTTAAAGGCCTTTGTGGTGTGAACAGTTCACACCTGAATTTCCCGGAGTACTGGTAAGGAGCAAGCGGGACGAACTCCGAGTGCAGTCGGTCATGGGATTTCAGTGCTGAAATGTGTCCCAGGGAATAACCCTGTCCTTGTGACCTGGCTGCAGCTTGGAATCACTTTGCCATGTGCCACCAGGTCAGAGCCAGGAGTGTAATGCTGCTGTTCCTGTTGTTTGCAGATAATTGCTTACCAGCCCTATGGGAAGTCTGTGGATTGGTGGGCGTTTGGAGTCCTGCTCTATGAGATGTTGGCTGGCCAGGTAATTGAGTTTTAATTGATTCCTCTGTGCTGGTCACATTGCATCGTGAGCATAGGCTGATGTGGGATTTGTCGTGCTTGGCATGTGGATGGAGCATCTCCTTGGAGCTGGGGGTGCAGTCCCAGGGACCGCAATGACAAGACTGGTGTCCCTGTGTGGCCCTTCCAGGGCTGGCTCCATGGCCACAGACCACAGCAGCACTTGGGAGCTTCGAGATCCAGGAATGCCCCTGATGCTCTGTCTGCTTTGCTCTAGGCCCCCTTTGAGGGAGAAGATGAAGATGAGCTCTTCCAGTCCATCATGGAGCACAATGTCGCCTACCCCAAGTCCATGTCCAAGGAGGCAGTGGCGATCTGCAAAGGGGTAAGGGTTCAGCTGGGTCCCCTGCTGGGCTGGGGGGAGTGTGGACAGTGAGATCCTGCTCCCCTAGGGGTCCCAGCTCACCCCACTGCTCCCCAGCACGAGAGGGGTCTGGCACTGTTGGGTTCTGTGCCCTCCAGTCCTAAAACCACAGCTACCATGTGTGTATGCACTAAACCCAGGTAAAAATAACACCTGCGTCCTCTCCATGCCCTTACACTGAGCAGAAATTCAGCTGGGACCCAGGGCTGGCCTGGGGACAGGTGAGGGTCAGGAGAGAATTGGAGTGTTGGCTGAGAGGTGGGAGGGGAGGGCTCCTGCCCAGAGACCCTGTGCCACATCAGGTGAGGACAGGGTGGCTCTGCGAACCTTTGCCTCAAACAAAAAATGATGCTCAGGGAAAATGGATGTGATCCCTAACTACTTTCCCTAACATCAGATACAAAACCTTCATCCTTCCACTTAGCTGTGATAAGTTGCCGTTCAGGACAACCTGAAGCTCAGTGCTGGTGGTGCCTCTGTGAGGTCAGGGCAGCATTTTCATTATCCTAGCTCTTAATTTGCAGTGAAGCTCTGCATTGCCCAGCATCCCAGGCTCTCCATGGACTGGGCCTAGGCCTGACTTAATTGCATCCTGAGTTAATTCAGAATGTGATGGATAAAGGCTGGCAAGGTCTTGATGTTATTCTGTGTGCTTGGGACCAAGCCTCATCTCACCCCCAGTGCCACACACTGCTATAAATATGTGTTTGTGTGGGAATTTAAGAAATGTTTGCTTATAATAGTTAATATTGAAAATATCTGAATGTTCTCTATCTCAAAATAGTGTTTCTATCTACAAATGACACATCCTGCGCTTAACGCTCCCACTGCGGCATTTCAGAGCCTCTTCCTGGCGTTGCCAGGATTCTGAGCTGGTGTTAAAGAGGAATGTTCACTTGTCCCATGGGGAAAAGCTGCTGCAGGTGTTCCCACCTGGAATGGGGCACACAGCGGGCGTGCTGCCCTGCCACAGCAGAATGCGGGATGATCAAGTCCTTAATTTGGAAACCACATGGGTGGTTGGAGGGGGATTCCCACAGATGCTGTCACCATCTCCCACCCTCTTGCTGGTGTTTGGGATGTAAGGGAAAACCCCGTGTGTTCCTGGTCAGGCACTCAGTGCTGTTGAGCATTCCCTGGTCCTGGGGCGGTAGAGGCTGGAGCAGGGCCCGGGCTCAGTGTTGGCTTTGTTTGCTGCTGCATCAGGCACAACGTGGGTGCTGTAAATCAACGAGCAGCAACTGCGACTGCAGCGTCTGCTGGGTGTAGCTGCCATGGCTTTTCTCACTCTGGAGATGGGAGGCTGCATGGGAGGATGTTTGGCCGTGCACCGAGCGTTGGTTCTCCATAAATTCCTGTGGGTTTTTGTAGCAAAGTGGTGGTTCCCTCTGTATTACTGTTGTTTCAAAACCTCATGACATTTTTTGCCACCACTAAACTGCTACACCAGAAAGTTTAATTAAAACTCTGTGTAGGATTTAAGAACTTTTTAGTAAGCTGGGAACTAAGTGTTTATGTTTTCCCCTGGAATACGGTGAAATACATCCTGATGAGCTGCACCAAGCTGTTTGTGTTGGGGTGTGGTAGGGCTGCCAGCAGGGCACAAACCCAGTGTTGTAACAGTCTAGGGAACTGGAGAAACCTCTGCCCTTACCTGTGAGGGGTTTGGGATGTCACCACCACACGTTCTCCACACCTGTTTTGTTGTTCCTCTGTGATTTCACTCCAATGTGCCAGTGCCAGTCATCCCTTCCTGTTGCTGGGACATGAAGTGGGTTTGCTCCTGAAAGTCTGGGACTGACCAGAGCCCAGAGACAGGCGTTAATCAGGAATCCTTGGCTGGGAAACAAACTGGAGAGTTCCCCGGGCTCCGGGACTTGCCAGTCAGCAGCAATTAACGGATCAAACGGAGCATTTCCCTGCTCTGCTGTCAGCTTGGATTTGTTTCTGCAGGGTGATCTCAGAGCTGCTGTGTCCATGTGCAGGTAGCTCAGGGTGGCTCTCCTGAGCCACTGCTTGGCCATCAGGAGCCAGGCTCCTGTCCCAGCCTCAGGAGCATATGGACACCGGCACAAAGCGCAGCCTTTCCCACCCCATATGGAGGGGTTTGGTGGTGCCTGAGCAAAGCAGCCCTTTTCCAGGGGAACAGATTGTCTGTGGCTATCAGCTCCCTCTTTAGTCTCTGCCTGATAGCAAAGGCATGAATTGGCATGTTTTCCACAGTATTTTGAGAATATTTGCAGGTGTTTTGGGTGGCATTTCCCCTGGTGCTGCTGCCTAAGAAGAGCCTATCGTGGCTGATGTCCGTGCTGCTGCCACACGTGTTCGAGAGGCCAAGACACATCACCTCTGCCACCTTCCCAGGCTTCTGGGCTTTGTTGTTGGCTTCTTATTTTATAAAGGGCTGTGTGCTGCAGTGCCAAGGGAAACTCAATTATTAACGAAAAGCAAGTTGGAAAAATATTCCTGCTTTTGTTTTTGCTGGCCCATGGCCCCCTGGCCACTCCCTCTCTGGCCCTCCAGCTTGGCTCCAGGCTGGCTCCCTGCTTGAGGACAGGCTCTGCAAGGCTGATGCTGATGCCAGTCACATCCTCGCCCTGAGCAGAGGCTGGAAAATCCCTGGCCCAGCCTGCAGAGCCTGCCAGGCCCTCGCTGTTTGTAGATGGGCTTTCCGGGGGGATGCTGCCTCATGGAAGCCGCACTCCATCACTCTTCCAGCTGCAGATGCCGTCACAGCTGGAAGCCAGGGATGTAGAGCTGTTTGCTCACAGAGCAGTTGGTGGCTCTGCTCTTACCTTGTGTTTGCTGGAGCTTTTTTGCCTTTTTAGGGTTTTAGGTTTGTGGTTTTTTCCTGGGGTTTTCCTTGCTTTCAGTGCCCTATTACAGCATTGCTGATAAAGAGCAGCTTTCCTGAGCAAGTTTGTTTTGTGCCATCAGGGATGGCAGGGCTGACCTGTATCCAAGCACGTGGGTGGGAGGTGTCTCATCTCCCCAGCCGGAGCACTGGCACCTCCTGTCCCTCCCGGGGGCTTTTACAGACCCCCAGCTGTGGGACCTGGAGCCAGGCTTGCTGCAACCTCTGCACAGCCCTGGGATCAGGATGAATTGCCCTGCTTTTAATAAAGCAGTGCTTTTGTTGCAGGTATAAAGCTCATATTCTCCATCCTTATCAATGTCTTGTGAATCTCTGGAATCTCCATCTGATCTCTGAACACAGCTCAAACCCTGCCCCAGGATATTAATGTTGTACAGCTGCCTGTAATTCCTGGGGCCCCTTTTCCTTATTGAGCCAGTCAAGAGGAGAAGTTTAGATGATAAACAACATTAATGGACTGTTTGTGCTTTTTTTTCCCTGCAAATTGACTCTCTCATTAGAAATCCACCTCATGTCTGTGCTGCCACAGCTCTGGAGGAGTGGGGGTTCTGCTTCCAGGGCTGATGAAAGCTTTGGAGGGCAGATGGTTCATCTTAAATGGGCAGTGGGTTTTAGAGTTAACTCTGCAGATGCTGAGAAGTTTGTGCCAAGCAGAGGGACCACTGGGCAGCTCCTCTGCTGCAGCCAGGTGCTGAGGGAGCCCTGCCAGCACCCCAAGGTTGTTCCTTGGTGAGCCAGTTTCCTTCCCAGAGGGAACGGGGACGTGCCTATCCCACCAGTGTTCGCGTACCTGCCATCTGCATAAGCTCTCATAAGCCATTGTCACCCTTCCCTGTCCTTGGAGTCACTCCAGCTTCTTCCTCAGTGTGCTGTTCTTGGAGCCCCAAAATCTGGAGGAGATGGGACCCTGATGTAGGGTGTCCTGGGATGTCCAGCTGGGCATCACAGCTCCCTGGGGACTTCTCAAAGGGGGTATTTTGGGGAGCAGTTTGACATGCCGTGACTGTTTCCTCTCTCGCTGTCCCCAGCTGATGACCAAGCACCCCGCCAAGCGCCTGGGCTGCGGCCCGGAGGGGGAGCGGGACATCAAGGAGCACGCGTTCTTCCGCTACATCGACTGGGACAAGCTGGAGCGCAAGGAGATCCAGCCCCCGTTCAAGCCAAAGGCTGTAAGTGTGCCGGGTCCCCTCCCAGTGTCCCACTGCTGGGTCCCCTCCCGTGGTCCCACTGCCAGGGAACCTCCGGGGCTTCTCGCACCCACCCTCGGGCAGACAGGCAGGTCCTGCTCGTCCTGGAGGTGCCGCTTCAGAAGATCGTGTCCCCTGGGATCTGGCACATGCCAGAGCTCAGCTTGGGCAGGAGAACTCCAGGATGCCTGGCCCCAACTGTGGCTTGCAGGGGTGGAAGTTGCACACATTCAGCTCCTGGACCCCTTTGTGTTGCAGCCTGTCTGTCATGTCATCCCGAGTCAGTTGGTCTGTTGGGTTTTTCCTGCCTTCTTAATGTGTCCAGGTCTCTCTTGTCTTTAATCTCAACTTTATTTCAACACCTAGCTCAGCTCAGTCAGCCTGAGTGGGCAGTGGAGCTGGATTTGGCCGCAGTTTCTCTCCAGGGTGGATGGAAGCTGGAGCCTGGCTCTGCAGCAAGGGGATCCTGGCTGCTCCTCCCCAGCCCTGCCTGGCTCTGCTGGAGAGAGGTGCTGGAAGTGCAGCCTGGGGAGAATGAGCAAACTGAGGTAGAGGCAGCAGCAATTGGAAGCTCTTTCTCAAAAAACACAGGAATGCTTGACTGATCCTTGTCCAGCTGTATTTGCAGTGACATCTGTCCATATGACACTAGTGCAGGGGTGCAGCCTGAACCCCAACGTGGGTCTCCCTGCTCATGCAGCTGGGTCTGCTCTGTGCCCCCAAACCCCCCTCTGTCCCTGTGCTTTCCCTGCCCTTATGTAGATTCGGGCACAGGGATGTCTCTCCCTGGATTTCTCTATTTCTCTTTGTCATTGGTGGGACTGGCAGGGTCACAGCCATGTCCGAGTCTCTCCATGGTGCTCCAAGTCCTTAAGGCTTGGGATTATTCACGTGCTTCCCCCGGGTGCCTGTTGGCCACAGTGCCCTAGTTGGGCACTGGTGTTTCACAGAGAACTGAATCCACACTTAATCTGATCTCTGTGGCTGATATTTGTGATCGGGGTGGGGACATTCCTTAATCCATCCTCCTGGATCACAACTCAGAGTCCAGGAATGCTCTATGTGTTTGCCTCCCCTGTCCCACTGCCCATAACAACCTTCTGAATGCCTGCTTTTCCTCTGCTTTACAGTTACCCTGTTCATTTGAATGGCCTCCTTTGGTGCTTGGAAAAACTCTGCTTTCAGGGAAAACATGGAATGGGAGTTGTTTTGGTGGAGGGTACTCAGTGCCTTTAGCTCTGCTCTGTCTCAATGCCTCTCTGCTCCAGCAGGTTTTTCCCTCCTACAGCTCCTTCCCTGGCTGATCCAACAGGAATGAAACCCCCTGTGGTGGCTGGGCAGAGTCTCCACAGCCCTGGATGGGCAGGGATGCTGACCTGGAGAGCTGCCCCTCTCCCTGGGGCTGCTGGCCCTGCCCTGCCTGTGTTTGGGGCTGCTTGTTTTAATTCCAGGCAGATGTTTTTTACCAGGTTCACTCCTGGCAGCGGTGCCTTTGCAGGGAGCCCCATGGGGTGCTGTCCGTGGAGCTGCTCACGGCCGAGAGCTGCACAGTCTGGGCTGTGTCCACATCCACAGAGGGGCAATGTCCTGTTCTCCCACCTGCCTCGGGAATGGGGAGACACAGATGCTGGGATGGTCAGCGCAGGAGCCTGGATTGCTGCCTGCTCACCTTTCCCTGGGAGGGAAGGGAATCTTCAAGGCACTGGACCATGTAGGAATGGCATTACTGGGAAAGCAGTAACTTTGATATCAAAGTATAATGGTGTGAAAGTATTTGGGGCTGTTTGTGCACCCCATGATTTGTTGTCTGGGGGTGGGAAGCAACTTTATGCCGGGGATGCTGAGGCACAAGGGGGGATCTATGAGCTCCAGCTGTGAAGGGGTCCTGGTCCATACCCAAATACACTGAAGGGACACCAGGGCTTCATGGAGTTATTCTACAGAAGTCCCTGTCTCCTGAAACTGTAGCTCCTGCCATTTCCCACCTCTGTGTCTATTTTCCAATGAAGCTGTTGCTGCTGTGTCCCCTCCACCCATCTCTTTCTTCCTTGGTGAGCAGGTCTCCAGTGTCATTGTCTGCCCTGGGCTGGAGCAGAGCATTGATGTTTGGTGCTTTACAGTGAAAAATAACAGAATTCCATCAAAAGCGCTTTCTTACTGCTCTGCTGCTTTAAAATGTGCAAATTTTGTCCTGCTTTAAATGTCTTCTTTCTTTAAAAATCCCTCTGACACCGGCCCTGGGGAGGGGGACTGTAAGCTGCCGGCTGTCACTTCACCCAGCGGCTGGCGCCAGGAAAATTCCCTGTTTGATAGGACAGGAAGATTAACAGCAGCTGATTTGGGATTTAGGGAGGATTAAGACAACTCAGGTACCTGCTGATAGCTGATATTTCTCCAGCAGTGCCTCTGCCGGAAAAAGCTGTTTCTTTGGTGCCAGCTGTGTGCGCGGGGCAGAGCAGCAGGAGTGGGAATGGGGCTTGGACACTGCACGCAGCATTTGGGGGGTGATGGGGGGAGATGTGGCTGAGTGTTTGTGACCTTCAGGTGGCCACACCAGAGACAAATGCTGCTGCAGAGGGGGTTGGTGCTGGCCTGGCTCTTCCTCTTGGCTTCGGTCTATTTTCTTTTCCTCTTTTTTTTCTCTTTTTTTTTTTTTTTTTTTTTTAATAATTAGCATCTATAAAGGTCAGGCTGCATGAATTGTCTGCATCCAGAGCTTCAAAATAAGGAATAATGTGTAAATGAGGGCTGGGTGTCTGTCCCCACCAGCCTCCAGCCTTCCCCTTCTCCAGTCCCTGCTCAGCCCTGGGAACACCAGCCAAGGGGAGCAGAGCCCCATCCAAATTGTCTTCAGCATCATTTTGCTTATCAGAGGCACCATTAATTCATGTTTGATTTGAGCTTCTGGCTCAGCTCCCCATCCCCACCCAGTCTCCACAGAGGCACCTTTGCTCCGTGTCTCTTCTGTAGCACTCACAAACCTTTTGGCCATATTTCCATGGTTTTGTGGCATCTCTGCAGTTTGGAGTGGGGGCACAGGGAGGGTGCAGGGGGTACTGGGGAGGGCTTTCACTGCCTGCCCAGTGCTGCTGCCGGGGAGGGAATCACATCCCTCCCAAAACCTCCACCATTCCCACCAACAGCGAATGGAGGCTGCAGCCTCCGCCTGGCCGGGCTGCTCTGTGCCCAGAGCTGAAAGTGAATTCCCAGGAGCTCCTGTGTTGCTTTGTGCTTGATTAACCTTTATCACAGAGTCAGGAACAAGACAGATCAGGGGCTGGGTTGTCTTTGGTGGTTCTGACGTGGGGCTCTGCTTGGCTGCTCCCTGCTCTGGCTGGTGCATAACAATTCCTTTCCTGGGTCTGCAGCTACCCTGGGAGTGTATTTACACTTCCCTGCTCTCCCTGTCTCTCGTTGAGATAATTATTGTTTTTGGTATCTAATTACTCCTTTACTTTACATAAAGCCTAGTGATTTGAAAAGTCTTATTTTGAAAGCACTGAAATCACACGGCAGAGCCCGGGATTATTCACAACAGCATGGGGGGTTAAAAAAATGGCTTTTAATCTAATAATTTTTAATTGCATAAATTAATTTCCCCCTAACTGCTTGCAGTTAATTAACATTGAAATGCCACTTATAGACCTGGATGTGTAAAAACACCAGTTCCCTGCATAGGGAGCCTTAGTTCAGCCTGTACAAGGTGAGTTGTGATGTTTGCGTAAGTAATTTCCTAATTAGATGGGATTTAAAGATTGAGGGGGCTGACATTGGGCAGGTGGATATGCTGAGGTTAAACATGTCTGGTAATCCAGTCAGGATGTGCTCTGGGAGACCCAGGGCCTTGTAAAGACTTTCCCTGAGATTTCCTAGACTGTTCAGCCTCTGTTTTCAGTGTATTAGGCAGAAACTTGGCTTTTTCCGTAGGAGAGGGATGAACAGCAGGGTCCTACACCAGGAACCCTTGCAGTGGATGCTCCCTTTGTCAGCAGCAGGGATGAAGGGATGTGCTGGAGCATCCCAAACTGGGGGCTGGGGTCATCAGCCAGACACGAATGAAAAGCGTCATTGTCCTCCCTGACCACCACAGGGACCCTCAGTGTGGCCCCAAATTTGTGCTGTGACCCAAATTCCCTTAAACGCAGTTGTCAGAAGAGTCCTGATCCTCCGCAGGGTGCAAGGAGCCCATTTCCTGACCCAGAGCAGCACCAGGATAGTCAGACGTGCCCAGGAGATGCCTGCAAGGCCTGTGGTATTGTGGCTGTACCACTGGTTTGGGAAAAATCCCTGGGAAATCGAGGATGTCTTCAGTCCAGCACCTCCCCTTGGCACTGGGAACAAGGGTGGGAGGCAGCAGCATCCTCGTTTTCTTATGGTCCTTGATTGCATCCCAGGGATCAATGGAAAATATTTTATTGTGCCTTTTGTCTCTATTTGAAATCAAGCAGGGAAGTGATTAAATACAAGGTCATCTTCGGAGCTGACAGGTTTATTTCTGCAGCTCAGAAAGCAAAGCCATTCTGTGCTGGCTATAAATATTAGACAGGACACACTGGGATTTATGTAAGATAAATTCCCACCCTCCCCCTTTCTCCAGTCAGCATGGACTGATGCCTGTACATTAATATCAGACTAAAATGAGGATGATTTTTCACGAGATGGCTTTAGATAAACGTAAAAATTCATATGGCATTTGTGTCCATTAACCAGGAACATAATTTGGGAAGCTGTAAAGAAGGTGCTTGTGCAGACAGTGACCATTTGCTGCCTGGAGCATCGTGGATCCTTCCTGCTCTCCCTTAGCACAGGGCTGGGCCAAACCTGGAGCCTGGAACTCACCTCCTCCAGACCTCAGGGTTGGGCTGGGATGTGCCTTCTATAAACCCAAAGACAGTTTTCAACTTTAAAGTATTGATTTTACCCATCCTTTTTATCTGCATCCAAAGAGAAAGTCCATAAATTCCACACAGCAGGGCAGGAAATGGCACAGATAGATGCAACTTTTCAAATTTTCCATCCGCATATTTTTACCTCATTGCATTATAGTGAGAAGTTCTTGCTTGCCAATATGCATATTAAAATATATTTGTACTTCCTATTCTAATAACTGGCAGCTCTCATCAGGATTAATTTTTCAATCGTTCTGAGGGCGTTGCTGGTTTGATTTTTTATTTTTATTTTTTTCTAAGACAGCACATTTCTTTGTAGCCAAAAGGCAGCCAGTGCTGTCAGACATTGCACATGGGCTGCTCTGCGTGTCTGCACTGAGGTCTCCTGAAGCTAATAGGGAATGACAGCGGGATTGGAAGGCCCTGGGAGGCTCTGGGTGTGTGTTGGGAGCTGATGGGGTCGGCAGGTGAGCCGCAGGTGAGCCCTGCCGGGGGTGGTGGCACTGCAGCTTTCCCAGTGATCCTGCTCCCAGTCTGTATCATCCCAGTGGCCCTGACAAGCCCAGCCTGGCTCCTCGTGCCCTGCCTTTGGCTCCTGGGCTCTGTGGAACTGGCAGCTCCCATTTGGAGGATTTAATTGCTGTTTTGATGTTAATGTGATGGTTTTGGGAAGGCGTTGGGCTGTTGCTGACTTGTCAGACATCTCAAACATCCTCCTGCTCAATCCTCGGGCTGGACTTGATCCCGTGGTCTGGAGCAGCACCTGCGCTGCAGGGAGAGCAGCCGCGGGGTCAGCGGTGGCCAGAGCCTCCCCGGGGCCAGGGCTGCACAGCCCAGGAGAGGTGCAGGGGGGGAGGGCTGGATTCAGCTCTGTGCTGAGCTCAGGGCCATGGGCAGGAGGTGCTTTTGGGAGTAGAAGCTTAACCAGCCCACATTAGAAAGGTAAAGACATGGTGGCCTTACCAACCTGAGGGTACCACGGTGCCCATGGATGGGCTGGAGCTGGAGGGGCTGGAGCTGGAGTTAAATTGGCTCAAACATTACCTTTTGAGCTGTGTTTAGAGGTCTGAGGAGGGAAGGTGCCTGGCTTGGTGCTATAAGGACATAAAGGAGCTGCCAAAGGAACAGTCCATCAGCGGCTGATGGATATTCATGTTGTCTTCCCTGAAACTTCTGAGCAGAGGAAGGAACTGGGAAACATTGAAGTTTGCATGCATTTGTCATTAATATTTTATTATATTTAGTCTGATGTTTATTAAAAATGCAAATCTGTTTACTTAACAAATGAAAGTTAAATGCCCAGCAAAAATTGTGGCAGTGCTTGGAGTGTTGTGTTCTCCCTGGGGCAATGGGAGAGAGGCCTGAGGGACTGGGAGGTGCTGACTGAGCAGCTCCTCAGAGGAAACAGAGCCTGGAGAGCACTGGCTGTGTGTGACAGGATGGAGTTGCCAGCCCTCGGAGCAGAGTCCCCACATGCCGGTTGTGGGTGACAGGCAGGGATGGAGTCTGGTCTGTAGCTGTGCAGTGACCTGGCATCCACCTGATCCTGCCTAGTGCCAGTGTTATTCCATTAAATCAGGACTTGTTTTGGTTGCTAAGAAAATTAAATCAGGTGTTTGGCACCACTGGGGACTGTGAGGCTGTAGACCATCATGATGTAGACCATCATGTAGACCATCATAAGGGCAGCCCTGGGAACCAGAACCATGGAATCACAGAGGGGTTTGCGTGGGAAGAGACCTTAAAGCTCATCCCATTCCACCCCCTGCCATGGGCAGGAACACCTTCCACTATCCCAGGTTGCTCCAAGCCCTGTCCAACCTGGCCTTGGACACTTCCCGGGATGGGTCCTGTCCTCTCCTCGAGCAGGAGGAACCCTCTGAGCAGTCCAGACATGGTGAAAAGCTCTTGCTCCAGGGCAAGGAGGGATACCCAGGTGGGCAGTGCTCCTGGAGCAGGTACCATGTGCTTGTGGGCAGGAGTGACTGCAAGTTATCGCAACCCATCTCATTGCTGCTGTAGCTGCTTCCCATTGCACAGCTGGGGGGGTTTGCCAGGCCCTGGCTGTGCCATGCCATGCCATGCTGTGCCCTCATGACTAACAAAGTGTGTTTTGCACCTTTTCCTGTCCTGCCGTGGCCGTGCCGCGGTGGGGGGAAGGTGCAGCCCCATCCCATGCTTCCTGCCCCACCCACCATCCGTTCTTTTCTCCCCTCTCATAGAGCGGACGCAGTGCTGAAAACTTCGACCGGTTTTTCACTCGCCATCCACCCGTGCTAACACCTCCCGACCAGGAAGTCATCGGGAACATTGACCAGTCAGAATTTGAAGGATTTTCTTTTGTTAACCCTGAGTTTTTTAAGCCTCAAGCCAAGAGCTAAGTAGCTGTGCAGATCTCATTCCTGCGTCTGTCATCCGATTCCAGCTGCTGTTGTGGTGACACATTCCATTGCAGAACTTGCATCCATGGGTTTTCTTTAGTTCATTACTAGAGTGACCATATTTCAAGTGTCTTCCTGTTATTTGGGGTGTCACTGGAGGGGGGTGTTGTGCAGGAAACGCTGCAAATGGGCCTTTGTGACATTTTATTTGTAGAAAATGGGAACAGCTCAGTGGGTGACAGGGAAAACGGAGACACAGTGACAATTGGGAGAAATCCCTTCATCATGTGCTTTAATTCCTGCTCTTTCCTTTTTCTTGTGTTTTAATATAATCATGAAAATTTAATATTTAGCCCTCTTAGCCTTAGTGGCAAGTAAGTGTTTTTAATGAAACCATTCCCCAGAGTCACTCTCCTCCCAAAAGCTCTGGAGAGCCAAGATGCTGGTTCTGGCTCCTTTTTCAGCTGTGTCCTGCTGCGTGCCCAGCCCCACCACAGCTCCCCTTCCCTCCACAGATGCTTTGGGCTGGCTTGTTCCTGGCACTGGGTCCTCAGCAGTGGGATAAGTTATTTGGGAAGGCAGATCTGCTGTTGGCAAAGATTCCTCCTGGTTGTGCAGTTTCTATGTAGCATTTTTTTAATCAAAGCAAACATCCAGTGGTAAATGGGAAATTTGGAAGAGCTTATTTTGGATTCATGGTCACCCTAGTAAACGCCATGAACATCGGTTGCATAGCAAAGCTTTTTCTTCTTTTCAAATGCCAAAGCCATTGATGGAGTTTGTTACCTGTGCTTTAAATGTGTCAAAAATGGTGTTAACCCAAATGGGAGGTATTTAACTCTGACCAGTATTGTGAATTCTGATATGAAAGAAACTTGTTTCTACTGATAGTTCTACCCTTAAAAATTGCCACTAGATATTTAAATGGCCCAAGTTTTGTTTCTGGCATCAAAGAAAACGTTTCAGGAAGGGTGAATTTCTCTTGAAAGGACAACAATCACACTGCTTCCTTTTATACTCCGGCAGATGTTCATGGGCTGTCACTGTATCAATCTGCTTGACTTGTAATGTGCCAATTTATTTTTTTCTGATACTGATTATAAAATAAAAAGTGAGAAAACATGTTCCAGAAACCCGCATGTGTTTGGCAATACCGAGTTTCTGCAGTTCAGCGAGGTGATTCCAATAGCTGGGGCTGGAAGCTGCCCCGGCTGCTGGGGGATGCTGGCTCAGTCACAGCAGTGAAGCCATGGCCTGTTCTTCCTCTGCGTTTGTCCCAAAAAGCCAAGGTGGGATGTACTGGGAGCATCATCCAAGATGGGAGTGTTCGCCTGCAGTCCTCTGCACCAGCGCACTGACCACACTGCCCCTCAGGCCTCTCCAGCGCGGACACGGAGGGAGTTTCTCCGCATGACCCTGGAGGAAGGACAATCCGAGGTGGAGGGCACAGCTGAGGCTGGCAGAGCGCTGCCGCTTGGGGATCTCTTCCAGCGCCTTGAGCAGAGCCGACTGCGGCATCGCCTCGCGTTCCTGGAGACTGCAGAGCCCGGTGAGGCAGCGAGCGCCAGTGACTCATCCCTGCCCGCTGCTCTCTGAGGAGCACTTGTTAAAAGCGATTGGCAGTTTCAGCTAAAGAGGGATTACAGGTTCCTGTTAACCTCCCTCCTGCCTTTGGGAATCCACTGCTGCCAAGTGCTGCAGGTCTGGACGCTGCAAGATTGTTCCGAGAGGTCCCGATCGTCGGTGGGAGCTGATCCCGGCGTCCTCCACCCAGGCAGCCCTGGAGCTCTGCCATGGAGAAGGGGCTCCTTGGCAGTGGTCAGGGAGGATTCCCATCCCTGTGGGCCAGGCAGAAATGCTGCTCTGGGCCAGCCATATCTGGAGCACAGTGCCACAGGCAGTGGGACCCCGGCTGTCTGCCATGCCGTGCCACCACCACACTGTGCCACTGCCACGCCATCCCACCATGCTCCTCGTCACCTCCCAGAGTCAATTCACCCATTGTTGAAGGCACGTTCAGCCCTGAGTGTCCCCTGCCCTCCCTTCTCTCCATATGAGAGCCACACAGCCGTTCCCTGCCTGTTCCCAGGTTGTTCATCATCTTGACAGAGGCCAAATTGCCACCAGTTCAGACAGAATTCAAGGTAAGAAACCAGCAACCCTCTCTTTGCCATGTTTAACTTCCAACCAAGGCCCCAAGGATGGGGGGCTACTGGAGAGGGCAATGCAGGGGGGGTGGGCTGCCCTGAGCCCCCTCCCGGGCACATCGCAGCCTTTCCCAGAGGTTCCTGCTGCCCAAAAGCAGCAGCAGGACGTTGTTCCCACTCCAGGGCCCCGGGCTTATCTCTCCCAAGGGTTGGGGACCATGATGGCAACTGGCACCAGTGTCACCTGTAGATGTGTCATTCCCCTTTGCAGCATCCCACAGCATCCCTGCTCAGGAGAAGCTCCTGGCTTGGTAGGACAATGCTGTCCTGGCCCACGTTGGTTTGGATGGATGTGGCCTTCAGGAACCACGTGGTTGGCTCAGATCCCTCCAGGAGCCCCAGGCCACCATCACCTCCTGTCACAGAGAGACCCTGAGTGCAGCCCCATCTGCTCTGCCAGGGACCACCTGGCCTTCAGCCCTGGGGGGACCCTTCTGCCACCGAGGTGGGCTTGTCTTCGTGTTCCGACTGCTTCACCCTTTGCCTGCAGAACTTCGCACCTGAAGTTGGCTCCTTCACCTTGTCTGCCCTTCCCTGCTCCTCCTCTGTGCTCCCAAATCCACGTCTTGTCCCTTTGTGCTGGAGAGAGGAGCCCCAGAGGGACTCTGACACTCAGGGACAGGCTGACACTGGTGCCTCCGGAGCATCGCCGTGTGCTCAAGGCCTGACAGCACAGCCACGTCCTGGCTCTTCTCCTGCCTTTTCTCTCTCGGCTCCTCAAGTTCCATCCAGACCTGTTTTTCCTCCCACCTCGTCTCTTCTCCATCATCCTTGGCTTTTTCTGATCTTGCTCCCCAAGGCTAAAGCCATCCTGATGGGATGTCTCCTGTGGCAAGTGCAGTCTCCAAGCATCCCTGGAGGTTCTGATCCATTGCTGGCTCATCTCCCAAGGCTCAATCCAGCTGCAGCTGTGGTGTGGTGCTCCTGGTCTGTCCAGGCTCTGTGTCCTGGCCATGCTCCTGCTTGAGGCATGAAGGTGCCCCAGTGTCCCATTGGGCCCAGAGGGGCTGCAGAGAGGACACAGCATGTCTCCTGCCAGGTCCTTCACCAGGACAGAGCAGTGGGAGGACAGCCATGGTGGGTGGGGTGTAGGACCTGCAGGACCCCCACAGTTACTTTTCTCAGTTTGAGCTGGCAGATTAATCCAGGGTTGGAAATGCTGGGGCAGCAGAGCACAGTGAGCTCCCAGCATGATGGGGCCACACTTCAAAGGCAAAGTCTGGGAAAAATTAAAAACAAATACAGGTTTCTGCAAGGCACTAAACTTCTGACAGCGTCCTATCGGTGTCACAGCAGGGGAAGGTCACCTCCAGCAGGGAGTTGGGATCTCTCCTGTATAGGGAAATGAAAGAAGAGGTGGAGAAGGTCTTTTGTCCCTGTTGGCTTTAGTAACGAGGCAAAGCAGAGCCGGTTCCTGGCTGCCAATGTCCCTCCACCGCTGGTCATTGTGGATGAGGCACCTGGGGTGCTTGTGCTGTGCTCAGACCCCCTCCAGCCATGGCCCTATCACCTCCCACAGCAGGACACCCCTGAGCCAGGCGCTCTCTGATCTGCAGGGTTTAGAAGAGCAGCCCACGCGTTCTCAGCGCTGGCTCCGCAGTGCTGATAGCAGGTTCCCAGTGCTAATCCTGACACTAACGTCCTTTTTCCCCCTTTTTTTTTGGCTTGGGCGTAGCTGCAAAGTTGTTCTTAAGAAATTGCAAGGAGAAAATGTTGCATATGTGGAATTTTCCTTCTCAGAGGTTTTGAAGTGCTGTGTGTTTTCTCTATACAACCCTGGAGCAAACCACATCCTCCATCAATGAACCAGTGTTGGTTAACACCATATCACGGTATCATTCAAAAATCAAGCTTAAAGCAGAAGGAGCTCTTACAGCTGATTATTTTGTGCAAGTTTTGACATGGTAGTGACTGTTGCTACCGTTTCGAGGCATGTTGCTTCCTCCAGGCTCCTTCCTCCTGAGCAGTGCCGAGCTCTGGTTGCAGTGGGGGTTCTGCATGCTGAGAACTACTCCATGCTCTCTCCCACAGTGAACAGGAGAGGAGGGATGCTCCCTTCCCAACACCCCCGCCTCTCACCTGTCCCTTTATGTCCTGGTTGTGTGTTTCAGGTGTGTTAAATTGGTGTTCTCTTGTTGCTGCTGGTGCGGGGCTACTTCTATTGTACAGGGCTGTGAGTTCCTCCTTGGTGGCAGCTTGAGAAAGTGGCGTGGAGTGTGGAGTGCTGGGACAGCACGGCTCCCTGGCCGCGCCCTCGGGTGCTGCCACTGCCCCGGGTGCTGTCACCTCTCACTCCTTTCCCAGTTTAACTCTGTGCTTTCCATTTAACAGAAGGACAAACGTGACACTTCCAACTTCGACAAAGAGTTCACCCGGCAGCCGGTGGAGCTCACGCCCACGGACAAACTCTTCATCATGAACTTGGACCAGAACGAGTTTGCTGGATTCTCCTACACTAACCCCGAGTTTGTCATTAACGTGTAGTCGCGGCGCAGCCCTGTCCTCGCTGTCCCACGCCAGGTCGCCCTGTACATACGACACTAGTCTTCCGGGATTAGCAGTGCAGACACACATCCCCTCCCGCCAAACACGCCGACCGCTTCTCCTCGGAGCCTCTCCATGTCCGTGCCACTCGCTAGCTTGGTTTCCCTAGCCGGAGGTGTCCGGGGTGCCAGTTACCGGTCAGTGATACTTCTAGGAACTATAGTTGGTGGTGACTAATAGAGTTTTTAAACAGAACTATACCAAATTGCTACAGTCTCTGTAATTTTTGCAGTGGGATGCTGAGATCCCAGTGACCCAGCTACTCCCAAAGCGTTGCTGTGGAATGCTAAGCATGGTTGATTGCTTAAAGCGTTGTGCTGAAGCTTGCGATGAGTGTGAGCTTGTCTTAGAGGAGCCTTTTGTTCAAGACATGGATATATTTGATCAGTGTGGAAAAATCTGCTTATAGACCTATATTTTCCAATGCATTGTCCGTAGGGTCAGCCCGGCTCTCCAGAGCATCACCCACCATCCGCCTTCCCCGCACTCGGGCATTGCGACTCCAATCTCATGCCAGTTCTTGTAAATCAGAGCAAACCTTTTTCTAAGTGAAAGGTGGGGGGTTTTTGTAACATCTGGAACAGTTTGCAGTTTTGATACGCTCTGTCAGCACTCGCATAAATCTTTCACAGACACTGTCGAGATGTAACAGCTCTGTAAAGGATATTAATATTCTACCAAAACAAAACACATTTATATTCTTGGTTTACAATTTACCAACTGAAAACACGCCCAAGACCAAAGGGCTGCACTGAGGGCTATTTATAACGGAAACTTTTCTACTCTTTACCCTCTGCTATTCTCTTCCAGTCTCCAAACCCATGGATTTCACAGGCATCTGATTTCCCTGATTTCCACCAAATTCCTGGGGGTTTTAGTCAGTGATCCAGCACCTTCTGCATCATTTAAGAAAAAAATTTTGAATGAGAAGAGACAATTCCAGCAACTGTTTGTGAGGCAGAGCCATGGCATGAGGGAGGGCAGGGGTGGGAAGGGGCAGCCAGGAACGGGCAAGGACAGGCAGGAGCAGGAAGGAGGGAGCAAGGACAGGCAGGAGAGGACAGCAGGAAGGAGAGGGTAGGAACAGGCAAGAGGGTGCAGTGGCAGGCAGAGGTGGGCAGCAGGGAGCAGGTGTGGACAA
>VZTX01024148.1:14602-39877 GCA_013400915.1 Pardalotus punctatus | reverse complement strand
GCATGAGGCGGCGGGCGGCGGGCGGCGGCGCCGGCCCTTCCCCTGCGAGCCGCCGCCGGAGGATGAAGCAGCATGAGGATGTGTGACAGAGGCGTCCAGATGCTCGTCACCACGGTGGGAGCCTTCGCAGCCTTCAGCCTGATGACCATCGCCGTGGGCACTGACTACTGGCTCTACTCGCGCGGCGTGTGCAGGACTAAGTCCACGAGCGACAACGACACGAGCCGCAAGAACGAGGAGGTGATGACCCACTCGGGGCTCTGGAGGACGTGCTGCCTGGAAGGTACCGACCCCCGCGGCCCCAAAACTTCGGGGGAAGGGTTGCATCGCGGGACCCCCCACCCCAGATCCAGGCCCCCGGCGAGCGGCGCATCCCCCGGCCATCCGAGCATCCCCCGGCCCGGCGGCCCCGCCGCTCCCCGCTGCCGCCTTCCGCTTCCCTCCCCGGGCACTCGCGATGGCACCGAGGTGGAACCTCACGGAGGGCTGCTCCACTCGGGGCGCGGGGGCCGGGGGAGCGGGTCTGCGGGTTACGGGGTCCCCCCGTGCTGGGAACCGGCGCTGGCGGCGGCAGAGGCGCTGTGTCCTCCCGGCGAGCTCCGGGCTGAGGGGCCACAGGTCCCTCTCTTGATCAGGAATGTGTGAGCGAGAGCCCCGCGGCTGCTGCCCCTCTCCAAGGCTCCGCCGGCACCGCGTCCCTGTCACCGGGAAACACACCGCACTCGGCGTTTTCATCACCAGCCCCAGCACCAGGGCCAGCCCTTTCCCTCTCAGCAGCACAGCGGGGCAAGGTGGGCTGCTGCTGCTGCCCCACCGCAGCTCGTCCCTCTGTCCCCACGGCTGGGCAGTCCCACAGCTGGGCTGGCCCACCACGGCTGCCCCATGGCTGTGCTCTTGCCTGCCCGGCCTCGCCGCTTTGCCCCGCTGCTTCCCTCCCGCAGCAGTGCCTGGCTGGCGAGGCCCCAGCAGCTGCCGCCCTCCTGCAGCACAGGCCACATTTTGGGGCAGTTTTAGCCCGAAGCTGCTGGTTGAGGTGTTTCTGAGCAGCCACAGCCTGTGGTTAAAGATGAGCTTTAACGGAACCAGGGGCTGGTACCTGCGCAGCAAAAAATGGCTGATGGCATCACCTTGGGCCCTAACTTTTACAATTAGTGGCAGCAGTGGGTGTCCTGTGTGATCAGGCGAACCTGCCCCACTGTCCTGCTGAGCCTTGGGGGTGTCAGACTGCCTCAGTCCAGGAGTGACCCCTCCAACGGTGGGAGCAGGCGAGCCACGTCGCTAAACTGCTCCTCCACATTGGAAAGTTCTCGGTGAGTCACGGCCATGGATGCAGAAATACCCTGTCTGTTCCTGGTGCTCATTCCTAAACCTGGTGAAGTCAGTCAGAGCTTTCTTATTGATTCAAGGAGGGTTTGGATCATGCTCTAATTCCATAATAAATAATTTGAGATAATCTGTCTCACCTCTTGGGCTGAGGGAGCCAAGGAGGCAGGAGCCAAGGCTATGTGAAAGATGGGATCGCTGGAGGCATGAGTAATTTCCAAAATTCTTCAGTTTGCTACCTGTATTTTTTTTTCCAGTCGGTGTTTTATGTTTCCCTCACTGTGATCAATCACTGCTTTGGAAGGAGCCAGAGAAGCCCCGCTGCCCTGGGCACAGCTCACTCGGGAAAGGGCTTGGCAGTGCCACAGCAGAGCTCAGAGCTGGATCACAGCCCACCACCCTGAGCACTGGCGCGGGGCTGGGAGCAGCAGGGCATGGGCTCGCCGTGGGCTCAGCACTCCCTGTTCCACATCCTACCCCGTGCTGGTGCTCTGAGAGCTGCTGGAGTGGGAGTGGGAACCGTGTGGGGCTGCGTGGCCGTACCTGCGGCACAGCCGAGGCCTCGTGCGGGCCATGGGCTCCGTCATCCCCTGCGTGTGGGTGCGGGTGACAGTGGGGCTGCGGGGGCTGCAGCACCCAGTCAGGGATGGGGGGGGTCCCAGCTTGTGCTCGGGGGGAGCATATCGGGCTGTGATGGTGCTGGGGGGACGTGCTGGGGCTGCTTACCACCCTCCTGAATTCTGCAGGAGAAAGGCACTTCACAGGCTGTTAACCAGTGCAATGCTGGGAAGGGAAAACTTCCCCCAGCCGAGCTGCGAAGGGCTCACGCGTCGGTGCGGGGGAAGGACCGCGCTGGGGCGGGGGCTGAGGACCCCCGCAGTCGGGGGAGCGCTGGGGGCTGAGCCCTGTACCTGTTACATGCAGCAGGTCCTGTGCGATTCCTGCTGCAGGGCCTTGCTGCCGCCAGATTTCTGTGCGCTCACTGTATCCGGCTTGAAACGGGGACAGAGGCTTCATCCCCAGTGCCGGGACCGAGCACGGTCTGTCGCAGGGGCCAGTTCTCCTGCGGTGCACAAGATGCTTTTAGCACTGAGCAGAGCTCCCTGCCCGCTGGGAACCGCCTCAGCCCTGAACTTTCTGCCGCTAACGGGGGTTGAACGCGTGTAACGAGGGGGGAATTGCGTGAGGAGCCCTGTGGCTCCGGCGGCCGGGCACGCGTGGCTCATCACGAAGCTGCCCGACGTGAGTGCCGGCTCTGAGCATCCCTGTCGGTCCCGGCGCAGCGCCTGCGTGGGAGCCACGCACCACGTGAGCGTCACAAGCCCATCGGCGAGAGCGGATAAATCCTGAATGGAGCCGCCGCAGACCCATGGAGAGACACCCACACTGGGAAACACAAATTAGCGGTTGACTCAGTTTCTGGAGCCCAGGCAGGTGTTCCCAGACTGCTGGGCTGGGATGGTCTGTTTGGAATTTGCAGCGTTTGGATCCTGATTATTGATTTTACAAAATGTGAATGCTTGGCAGGTGTCCCCTCGTGTGTCCAGCTCAGGTGTGACCAGTGCTGGTCAGTGCATGTCCCCCATGGCAGTTTCAGTGTCACTTGTTTTCCTCTGTGCCTGCTGTGTCGGTATGGAAGGGAGGGAAGGACATGGCACTTTGGGGAGAGAGCTGAAGTTGAGAAATAGCTGCTTAGGTTGGTGGTGTTTTTAAGAAAGTAAGAGAACTTTGGTTTTCATCAAACTTAATTAAATTCAGCATCATTAAATGCAGCATCATTAAATGCAGGGAGGCTCCGTGTCCTCCCTGCTGCGTGGTGTAGATTGGGACTGGCTCCATAGCATCATGCGGATCTGAAACAGGCAGAAGGAGCAGGAGGATTTGGCCAAGGCTGCTCAAAATACCATATTTTAAGGCGATGTGGTACTTTTCCTTTCCTCCTTCATTTCCCTCATCAGAATAAAGTGCTCTGTCATTTCTGGAGGAGGCCAAACATTGCTCTGCCTGCCTCCCTCACGGAGGATGCTCAGCATCCTGCATGCCTCTGGGGTGGGACATGGGGTGTTTTGCAGGGGACACAGACATCTTGTGTCCCAGAGCTGTCCTTGGGCTGAGCTGTCCCCCTTGGGCCCATCCTGGCCCCACCAGTGTCCCCCACAGCAGCTCCAGCACAGCCTTTTCCAGCCGGCAGTTCCTCCCTACCAAGCCTGGAGAGCTTTGTTCAGGGCTGGTGTTTTGGGATGATCCTGTCTGGGTTTAAACATAATATCACAGATACAATCAGCTGACCCCATGGCCCTCAGGACCCTGCCTAGTCCTTTCTACACCTGACCTGCAGCTCCTGCATGGCTCTGTGGTGGATGGATGGTCACTCCTGAAGGCTACACCTGAGGGTGACCAGCCATGTCCCTGGGCCGGTGGTTCCACTGGGAGAGCTCATGAGCTCTTCATATTCACCTTGAACATGAGAAATAATCTCTGGTGCTGGGGTTTCCTGTAGCCATGCGGGCTGTTTGTCCATGTTCTGCCTGCTGTGAGTCTGATTTTACGCTGAGGTTGCTGGGCCCCTCACAGGGAGTCCCCATGGTGGTGGGACCCCAGCCCACCTGGTGCAACTGAGCAGCATGTCCTACCCCCAAACTGGAATTTGCTCTCCTGGCTCTATAGAGATGGCCATTGCTGAATGAGCCCATGGTACTGAACTGCCCAAAACTGCCTGACCCACCTCTCTCATTCATCAATATTCCCATCAGTCTTTTCTCTGCCATTTCCCTCTTTTAGTCCCATTTTTTTCATGTTTTATTCAATACTCTCAATAAAGATGTTTTTATAGCTCAGCACTGTGCTGGTAACAGGCGATCCTGTGCAGGAACATCCCTCAGATGACAGGGACCGTCTCTGTGAGCTCCCAGCCCCGTTAATAAAGTGCTGTTGATCCTGCATAATACAGGTCTTTAACTTTTTCAGGAGAGCTAAATCAAATACCCTGTGGAACTCTTAAATGTATTATGTTACCGACTTCCATTATCAACTGAATTTGTAACCATATCAAGAAAAATTTATGAAGTTTGATAAATCTATTTTCCACGAGGCCGTTTGACATTTGCCTCCTCCCCCGTTCCCATCTCTGCTAACCCATGGGCGGTGCTGGGGACACAGCTCCTGCCATTGCCCATCGCATCACTCCTGGCATTAAACCAGTTTCTCCCATCTTCTAGAAATTCAACAGAATGCCAAGGTTTATTAAAATCCATTTTAGATCTTCAGAAGCCTCCTCAGCCTATTCTCTGAATGCTCCTGGGAAGAAGTTCTCTAGTCCTCCCGATTCCATGTTTACACTTTGCAGTCTTTGTTTAGCATCCCCCCAGCTCCTGCCAGAATATGGGAGCCTATTTGTCTCCAACTACAGAACAGAAGTATCTGATGAATAAATAAGCATGTGTCACTTCTGCTCCCTGACTGACAGTTACATTGCCATGATCCAGTGTGCTTTACACTATCAGGAAAGCTCCCAACACAATGAAAGAATTCCTCCCTGTTTGCCTTGACCTTTCAGTTGCAGATTTATTTTAACTGATCCCATCAGCTTCTCCCATCAGCCACGTGTGTGGCCTGTTATTTTCAATATCAAAGTCCCTGATTTTTCATTTTTTAACTCAATTTTCCATTTCCATTTACAGTAGGCCTGGCAGGGGTGTGAGGTGCAGGAAAGCACCTGCCTTTGCTCCTGAATTTCTGTTTTCCCCTGTTGGTTTTGTCCGTGGCTGGTTTTGGCTCTGCTGAGCTGAGCTGGGTCACAGCGAAGGCGTTAAATTGGGCTGGAAGCGGCTGCCCTGGCCAGGCACCAGCTCTTCCCCCACCTCCAGCTCCTCTCAGCCCTCTAAGTGAGGCCAAGCAGAGAATTTCCCCAAGGTGACAGCAAGATTGTTTCTGTTAGAAAGTTATTATCTTTAATTTTTAAAAGCGCCAAGCAAATGTCCCTGAGATTGCAATCACCCATGATGGAGCACTTTTTCTCGCTACTCATTATAGGCAGGTATTTAAGGAGCTGCTCATCCTGTTCCTCTGTCTGGTCGATGTCTGTGATAGATTCTCATCACCACCCCAACGTGCCACTACTCGGCGGCACCCAGTCCAGCTCAGCGCCAGTGTTGGTGATGGTGTGGCTGCCAGGCTGCCCTCCACGGCCACACTGACCGTGCTGACCACTCTGCCCACTGGCCCAGCACCCCTGGCATGGCCCCCCGCAATGCCACCAGCTGCAGCTCTGCCTGGGGTGCCCGTGATGAGAGCCCAGGGATGGTGGCTGTGGGGCAGGGATGCACAGATGGGGACTCTCAGCATGGGCTGGAGGGGGAGATGGGGCTGCTCTGTGCAGAGGCAAGTTTGGGGCAGTGGTGGAAAGGGGTTATTTGCTCCTTGTTATCTGACGGCTGGGGGGTGTCAAGTTTTCCTGTGTGATGGAAATGGATGATGTGGTATGGTGTGATGGAGGCACCCAAGGTGAGCTGATGGATGAAGGTGGAGAGGGACAGTTCCCTGTTTGAGACTACCTGATGGAATTACCAGACTACAGTTTAACTCCCAGCAAGTCTTCCTGCCAGGACAGCCTGGAGCAGGGACAGCTCAACCCCTGGCACTGCAGTCACACAGGACCCGAACGTGTCCCTGGGCAGGGGGTTCTGCGAGGGGGCACAAGCTGGGATTTAGGGAATCCCTTAGCCTTGCCTTGGTGGAGGATGTATTGGATAAACGTGAATTACTGTCCTCTAATGTAGATGGAAATGAGGCTGGCTGGACCCTCAAGCTGCTCCAGACGCATGTTCTTGTGGCACATGGCCAAATGCCACAAGTCATAAAAATCCTTCTGGACACAGAGGGTCTCATACCACTGCCAGCTGGCACCGTGGCTCCAAGCAGCCGTGCCTCCGGCTCCACGGCTAGTTGGAGAGTGTCCGGGGAGGAGCTGTGCCTCAGCTTGCTGCCACCAGCTCTGCTTTGAGCAGAGGGTGCACAATTCCCTCTCCTGGGATGCTGCAGTGTTTTCTAGGCAAAAATCCTGACTTGTGGGGTGGGTTAAAGAGCCGGTTCCATCGCTGCCTGCGAGCAGCACGTGATGAGTAAAATGTATGCTGTGAACAGCTCAGAAACAGGCATTTTACTGCTGCATAGGCGTGGTGCAGAGCCTGTCATCTCCAGAGCTGTTCCCGTGTAATAGAGGTGGAAGGCTGAATTTGAATGAGGCTCAAGTGGTTTTTTTCCCATGCAAGGTCACTGGCTCCACGCCGGCTGTAAATAATTAGGGATGGCTAACGAAGGCTGAGAGCCCTGGTGAGCCCCGGTGTTGGTGGCTGCGGGTAGCTGTGGTTTGGGGAGGATGCCCCACGGATGGATGCCAGATCCTCCAGTTCCCAGCGAGGTAGGGACTGGCCAGGATGTGCCAGCGATGACGTTTGCTGGAGCAGCCAGGGAGCGATGCCCGGCTCCACTGCCAAGAGCTACGTGGCCTTCGGTAAATCCCTTCTCTCAGCATGAGTTTTGCCTTTTGTAAGGTGAAGCCAGGTGGATCCAGGAGTGCTCACCTCGCACGGCTCCGGGAAAGTCCCCCAGCACCGAGCCCGCCCGCCCGCAGGGTGACGCCCTTCCGTGCCCCCTGGCACGCCCTGCTCTGCACAGGGGGACAGCCAGGTGTGGAGACCTGTCGTGCTCTGCTGTTTGAGATCAGGTGAGGTGAGGCAGCCGAGGCATTAATCTTGCTCAGTGCTTCTCGTTTCTCTGTGGTTCCTGTTCACATGGGTTTCACCATGGATTTTTAATGAACACAGTGTGTGCTTCATAAATAGACATTAACCTCCTTTTTCGGGAAAATCAAAAATGCTCTTAAAATTATATAAATGCACTAATCCGTAAGTGGGGGGTGGGGGGGGGGGGGATGTTGCTCAGTTGCTGCCCGTCGGGTCCCACTTGGCAGGGGAGTTCTTCCCTGCCTCACCTGCTGACAAGTGCCGCTGGCTGACTCACGGCGCTGGCAGGAGGCAGCTGCCAGGTATCCACTGTCATTAACACAGCAGCGCTGGGGCTGGGTTAGTCCAAGGCATCCGAGGGAAAAGTGCCCACCCGTGTCCTGAGTCCCTGCAAAGTGCGTGTAGGGTGATGGGGAGGACGTGGGGAGGGCTCCTGCTCACTGCCCTGCTCCCATCAGGAAGGGAGGGGTCCTGCCCGCTGCCCACTGCCCCACTCCCTTTCCGGAAGGGCTGCAGCTGGGCTACAGCATCTACAGCCCACTTCAGTCTTTCAAATGACCCTCGGAAGGAGACCCCCTGAAGCTGGTGGATGCACTTTCGGGTTAGTGTTCCGTGTGGAGACAGGGGGAGGGGGCTCAGGCCCCTCCTGAGGGCTCCCGGGAGGGTTTGCTGTGGCTGATGCTTCGGGCTCGGCTCCGGAGGTTTTGGGAAGCTTTCCCCGGCGTGGGGAGCCGGGAGCCGCGTGCTCCGCGCAGTCCCACGCGGGCTGTGAGGAGCCGCGGCTCGCTCGGGGAGTGCAGCAGTTCCAGATAAGGGCTCTGATTAAGCAGACACCTGCTGTGATAAAGAATGACAGTGCCGGGGTGACAACGGGTGTCTCTCCCTCGGCGTGTGTGTGCTGACAGCTCTGCGGCGGGGAGGAGGCTCCGCAGGCTGTGCCGAGGAGGAGCAGAGGCTGCATCCCGCACCGGGACCTGTTACACAACCCCTGGGAAACGCCGCCCCTGTCCCGGCTCCGGGTCAGCCCGGGGCACTGGGGATGCTGCGGAATGTTCTGATTCCACACTTGTGTGGTTTCCCAGCCTTCTACCTGCAACAGGTATTGAAGTGTCTTCAGAATGAAAAGTCCGGGCCAGGGTATGCTGCGTGTTTTGAACTGTCCTGTGTCCTTTGGTCCCTTCCAACCCAAACCATTCCGGAGTTCTAAGATGCTATGATCACTTACCCAGAGGAGGAGTGGAGCACCTTCTTGCAACAGGTTTTTGGTCCCTTTTGAGATGTGTCAGGGCCCCTGGGCTTCACCCATCCCCCAAACATTGCAGGAATCCCTCACTCACTGGTGAGTGACTGTGCTTGAGCACATCGGGGTTCTTCATGGCAGGAGAGGCAGGAAGAGGGATCGTGGTTGCTGAGCAGGTGATAGGGTGTGATGATTTTCTCAGATATTGCCTGTTTCTTATCTCCTGACACCACAATATAAAGACAGATCTCGTGCTGTTGGGCAGCAGGGGAGGGCTGAGCTGCTCCTGTGTCAGGTCCTTGGGAATGGTGGTGTTTAATCATACAGTCATGTGGAAATGCCAGGAGGGCAGGGAGGGAGGGCAATGGGCAGGTGTAGGAGCAGGTCAGTCCCTTGTGCCATCCTGCCACCTTCCCTGGGGCTCTGTGTATTTGCTGTTTGCCAAGTGGTTTGTACTGAAGGAGGAGAATTGGGGTGGACAGGAGCCCGGGGTGGGTGCAGGGAGCAAGGGGGGCATGTGATCCCCAGCCTTTCTGTCACTGGGCACCCATGGGGTGTTGGCATTGGTGATACACCCTGTGGGTTTTGGGCAGCAGTGAGCAGTGACAAAAGGCGGTGTTTGATGGTGACATTTGTGTTTGTGTCTCTTGAATGGCCACATTTCCAATTTCACTGGTGATTTGGTAATTGTCCCCTAATTATACCTTTAATCTCAGTTCGTGTCTGGAATCACAAGGGGAGGGGAGGGCGCCCCCAGAGAGACTACCAACAAGCAATGACCCTTTGAAGTGTGCCTGATTTAACTTACTAAATTCAGCCTTGGTCTGTGCTGCTGGCACTGTCATCGAGCTGCTCATGTCCTGCAGAGCTTTCCTGGTCCCAGAGATGGCACCTCCACCCCTCTGGAGAGGCTGGGGCTCCCTCCTAACACGGAATAGGAACCCTTCAGGCCAGACCGGTGATGCTTAGCTGGATGTTAAACACCAACTTCTTGCAGCTGTATGTGATACATCAGCATCACCGATTGCATCACACAACGCCATTGAGTAAGCACTGCAAGGGGCTGCACCTTCCCTGGGTGCCCCCTGCCCGACCCGGCCCGGGGCTGCTGCCTGGCTGGGAAAGGTCACTGTCACTTGGTGAGGCAGACTGTGACCTCCCGGCAGCTGTCCCTGCCTCAGCCCGCCTGTGTGTCCCGGCCAGCTGAGACAGTCATTCCTGCCGGGATGCGCGGCATCCTTGCCAAATCCTCCATTTGCCTGAGCAGCCTCGCTCAGCCCTGCAGCCTTATCGTGGCGCAGCAGCTGTGCCCCCCGGCCTCACCGGGCTGGCGGCGGGGAGCCCTTCAGATGGGCACGTGCTGATCCCCCCTGCCCGCCCAGGCTGCTGCGGGGGCTGGGAACCTCTCACAGCCCCGGGGCTCCTTCTCCCCATGCTGGAGACTCTCTTGTCGCTCCTCAGCACACTCCAGCCAAAGATGAAAGTGTTCTCTGCACATCAGTCTTTGGCCTTCTCTCCAACGTGAGAAGCTGGAGAAGGATCAGAGCGATCACGCCTTGCACAGGGAGCAGAAAAGCTACAGCAAGGTGTGAGATCTCTCAGCCGGGGAGGAGCAGGAGCCGGGCCTTCTGCTTCCATCTCCCAGCAGCCGAAGCGTGGTCCCGTGAGGGCACCGTGACAGCAGCGAGGCCGGGGAAGGTGACGTGCATGCTGTAAATAATTGCATATAATAACATTAAAGATACTCTGTATATTGTCCCAGCCTGCCCCAATTCCCGCTGCTGCCGCCCCCCACCCTCAGCCTGCAGCAGCTCCCAGGATCTGCCTGTCCCCGCAGGGCCGATGCCGCCGGCTGAGCTCCGGTGCATCCCCACAGCTGGGGCTGGGTGGCTGCAGTGCCAGCCCCGGCTCATCGCGGCTGAGGTGCGAGACAGACACGCCAACGCCTCCGCCCCTGAGCCCCGTCTGCCGGCACCGCGCTCGGCGCAGGGCGCTGAGGGACACCAGGCTGTGGGACTGCGGTGACAGAACGGCCCCTGTGCCCATTGCAGCCGTGGTGGCATTGGGTCTGTGGGAGCTGCTGTCCACCGTGCAGCCTGCACTGGTGTGCTGTGTGTAACACCATCTGTGCTGCTCATAGAGGGTCTCAGTGACAGCCCTGTGCTGTAAGCAGGGGTTGGTCAGGGCACAAGAGCTGAGTGGCTCTTTAGAAATTACTTGCAATGTCAATTTAAACAGGTCTCCCCTTCAGGATGAAGAGAAGTCTTCCATAAAATAGGAGAAGCAGAACATCCCATCAGCACCCAGGAGTTGTTCCTCGGGTGCGGGTTCAGCCCCGCTGGCGGCGCAGGCCGGGCTGTGACAGCAGCGTCACCTCCCGCGCAGAGCCTGTTCCAGGGCTGTGAAATCCCCGGCTCTGCACAGCTCCAGCTGAGCACCTAAAGTGAGCAGATGCTTGTGATCTGCATCTCTCCAGTGCTCCACTACCCATCTGTAAGTCGGGGATAACAGAATCACAGGACCATGGAATAGTTTGGGTTGGAAGGGACCTTCAAGACCATCCAGTGCCACCCCTGCCATGGGCAGGGACACCTTCCACTATCCCAGACTGCTCTAAACCCCATCCAACCTGGCCTTGAGCACTTCCAGGGATTCAGGGGCAGCCACAACTTCATCAGGCAGCCTGTACCAGGACCTCACCAGCCTCACAGGGAGGAATTTCTTCCACATATCTAATCTAAACCTCTTCTCTGCCAGTGTGAAGCAATTCTCCCTTGTCCTATCATTCCATGCCCTTGCCCATAGTCCCTCTCCAGACAGGGCTGCTCTCCATCCATTCTCCTTCCAGCTTGTAGCCCAAACTGCCTGTGCATCATCCAGAGAGCAGGTGGGTGCCCTCAGTGATGACCAGGTGGAGTTGCTGGCTTGCAGCTGGGACAGAGCTATTAAAGGGTTGCTGCAGGCACATCTCTCCCTCCAGGGATGTGTGGTGTGGGCTGAGGGCAAAGCCACAGACCCTGGGTGTGAGCCAGAGCTGACAAGAGGGGAGTAAAGCCACAGGGGCAGCCCCAGGTAAGTGCCATGGGCCTGTGGAACTCCCACTATCCTCGAGACTGATGGCAGAGCAGCACCTGGCTGCTGCAGCAGCAGGATGGGCTCTCTGTGATTTAATGCAAAAGAGGAAGATGGAAAGTGTTGAGTGAGTGGTAAAACTCTCTGGTGCCACCCACCTCAGGGGTTTTCACGTGTTTCTCCTGTCCCCTTCAGAGCTTTCTTTGGCTCCTGGAAGGGCAGAGCCATGGGGAGCTGGGGTTGTTTGGCATTTGGAATGGCAGGGCCAGATGGACTTGGGATTGTTTCAATACCCAGATTTTTTTCTACCAAAGCATTTTGTGCTTTGAGCCAGGTTTGGGAAGCAGGGCAAGGTGAGGCTGTTTAGGCTGAGGGGATGGTGTGAGTGGCTCAGGGGCCATGAAGCAGTTTGCCCAGCTCTGACCCAAGAGTGGAGCAGCTTTGTAGCCAGGAGCAGGGTCCTGCTCCCTGGGCCAGAGGGTGCAGCGTGGGCAGGAACATCACAGCCTTGGCCAGAGGAGTGCCATGGGCTGCCTGAGGCAGGGGAGTGTTTCAGGGGCCTGGAGCAGCTGTCTGCCATGTGTTAGGATCTTTTGGTGCCATAAAATCCTGAAGTGCTGTGTGATGGACGAGATGCGCCATCCCCTGTCCCTGCCCAGGCAGGGAGCCCACTGCCAGTGCAGTACTGTCAAGGCCTTCCCAAAGGCACAGGGCAAGGCGAGTGCTGTGCCATGAGAATGGCTCTGGGTTTCTGGGCAGCTCACAAGGGCAGCTTTTATCTCTTGGAGGGGGAAGATGAGGTTGGCGTTGTTCACTCGTTCACCAGCAAAATTCTCTCCTGATGCTCCGTCTGCAGGAGAGCCCCTTCTTGTTCTCCAAAAAAAGCTAAGAGTGAAACTATGGTGCTACTCCTCAATATCGCTTTCCCCATCTGGGGCGTTGGAGCTGCTCCCCGGGGCTGCTTCCCTCCCGCAGATGGTGAGGAGGCGGCTCTGCCTCCCAGCAGGCAGGAGCTAAATCCGTCCGTGCTGGATGGGCTCGGAACCTGCGGGGCCGGACCGGACCCACACCCCCAGCCGGGGGGAACCTGGCACCAGCGGGAGGGGGCCGGGAGCTGTGGCTCCAGGATGGCACCAGCTCCCTCCTACACCAGCAAACCAGCAGCACGATGCCCACTGCATTCCCTGGAATAAATAGGCTGTGATGGATCGAGGCCCTTTTAGCACATCAGCTGAAAACTTCAAATATTTATACCAGGAAGATGTGACGGAAGTATAGATATATTTTAAAAAGGCAGGTGCTGGAGTGGCAGTCATGTATTTGAAGTTCAAATACTTACCTTCAAATCCATGCTATAAAATAGGAAGAACATAATAAATTTAATATCACTTTTTCAGGGAAAACAACCTGCCGAGCCTCCTCCCAGGCTAAATGTGCTTTAAAGATTGACTGTGCAGCTGTAATAACTATTGATGAACTGTAAACATGAAAAGATCTCCCTGCTCCCGGCCTGTCAGGAGCATTAGGGTGGAAATGCTCTGTGCTCCGCTCTGGCATGACTCACCAAGGCCTCGGCAAATGTGTTTATTTGTAAAGATCCTTATTTCAGAAATAGTGACCTTTTTAATGCCTCGTGCAGCAAGCTCAGAAATTTGAAATTGCCTTTTGGCGACTGGCTCGTCTTGCTGCAGCTCTGACAGTGCTTTTCATGGCCATTTACATATTTTTAGCCTGGATATTCTGCACTGTGGGGCTCCTTTGGAGAATTACTTGCTTTTCGCAGCCCTGGAACTGCAGTGTTGGGCTGAGGTCAGGCTGTGCTGAGGGCACAGGGGCTCACTGCCTGCCGGGCTCCTCCAGCACCTCCCTGGCCTCTGCCCGAGCCCTCTCTATATGGGATGAATTTAGCAACATCCTACTTCAAACACAGACCATGGTGTTGATCCCAAATTTAAGCAGCTGCTTCACCTTGGTGAGGCCCTGGCACAGGGTGCCCAGAGAAGCTGTGGCTACCCCTGGAAGTGTCCAAGGCCAGGCTGGATGGGGCTTGGAGCAGCCTGGGACAGTGGAAGGTGTCCCTGCCTGTGGCAGGGAGGGGACAGGATGGGCTTTAAGATCCCCTCCAACCCAAGCCATCCTGTGATTCTGTGTTGATTCCATGAATAAGGCTGTTTTCCAGACTGCTGTACATCACTGCACTAGGATATCCCTTTTGGCCCTCATGCTGACTGTCACCTGCCGGGGTCTGCGCCCACTGGCACAAAGCCCTGCCGCTGTCACTGCCCCAGGCTGCTGTTGGCTGCACCAAAGCAAGTGTGACCAGCGACCTTGTTGCTCCGTGTCCATGGCCTATCCCCTTGTTCTAAGTGCTTGCTTGTGCCATCAGGTTCCAGCCCAAGCCCCCGGAGCAGCGGAGGGGCTGCAGCAGCACTGCTCTGGGCAGGGTGGGCAGTGCAGCATCTCAGCCTCTCCACCCTCGCTCTTCCCGGAGCTGCATTCCATACGGCTGCGAATTGCTCAGCCGGCTCCCTCCACGTCCCCCTGGACTCCGGGATGAGACTGTGCTGGATGTGAAATGCCGTGGCTGTGATCAGTTATTTAACATTTCTGGGGCCTGTGACTGATGCTGCCGCGTTGTTTGGTGACGGGTGGTGGCACTGCTCCTTTCTGCTGCTGCTCATCCCAATGCACTGGGGAAGGACATTTTGATGCTTTTCCGCTGTTTGTTTGCGCTGTTATCGGTGCTTTACAATTTCAAGTTGCTGATTTATATTCAGAGTTATGAATATCTCCTTTCTTCTCTTTGTTGGGCCTGTTTTTATTTTTATCGCTGTTTACTTATTAGCCAGGCAGTTTTTAAACCAATGCAAACTCCCGTCATGGTGATGAGTTTTGGGGCAAAGCACTCTTAAATCATTCTCTGTACACAGTTGTGCTTTTATGCTTAAATCCATTCTCCTAAGTGATTTGGCTTATAATTGTTTTCTGCTCTGTGAATTGACCTCTCAGAGCACCAGGAGTCTGTGTTGGTGCCTCAGACTTGCCTCTGTGTGCCCATAAGAAGCGTAATCAAGCTATGATTGCTTGGACTTGAGCAGCAACTAGTTTTTAATTCTGTGATCCATTCCCCTTCAGCTGTCAACACAGAGTCGAAAATAGCACTCCCCTGTGCTGGATGCCACGCTTCACAGCTATGAAATTGTCATTTATAGGTTTTTAGAAATTCAGAGGACATTTTAATACCGGTGAAGTGAAACCTCCAGCTCCCCATCATAATGCAGCTTCTCTCCTCCTTAGTATAAATAGGTGCTTAAGCAGCCTGGGGATGATCCGGCCTCTGCCGAGCTCGGGGTGGGAGCAGACACCGGAGCACCCACACCCACAGATTCTCCTTGTCTGAATTACTGGCAGCTTGTTTAACCAGAGGATCCCAGGTTTTACACTCCTAACTTTCTGTTTTTCCCCTGGTCCCAGTTGGGCAGTTTTTATCCCCAGTGTTCTGGACATGAAATGTGTGGGTCAAACACACTCCTACAAATGCATGGGTCTGGATCCTTCTGTTAATTATCCAGCTAGCAGCTGGGATCATGAAATCACGGAATGGTTTGGGAAGAGACCCTAAGGACCAGGTATTCCTACTAGGGTTGGGCTGGGAGCTTCTGCTGGTTCTACGCCAGTTCTTGGAGTCGTGGGAAGGGGAGGATGGGGATGAGCCCAAGCCCCCTTTGCCAAATGGGCACAGAGCTTCCATCCTGCAGGGCAGACCCACTTTCCCCATATCCTGTTAGAAAAAGCTGTGGGATCCAGGAATCTCCCAGAGGTAAGCTGGCCGCCCCTATCAACCAAAAGGACGCTGGAAGGCAAACCCTTTCCAGAAGCTCATCAGTTAACCCAAGTAAATCTAAAATGTTCATTAAACAAGGAGAGCGGGATCCTGCTCCAGCTGCACAGAGGGAGGTCCCGGCACCTCGGGCACTGGGATGCTCAGCTGGGGCCAGGCCTCCCACTCTGCCCCATCTCTTGCCATCAATGTCTCCAAGCAGCAAACAAACCAAAGATCATTATTTTTTTATAATTGCCAGAATTGTATTAATTTAAACAGATAAACTCAATCAGTGAAGCTCATTAATTTCTAGCACATGGCTTATTTATGCCGATTCCGGCTGCTCCAGCACTCATTGCGCTCTCATAGGAATGTCAATTACCTTTTAAAATAAAAATCAATGTTTATTCACTGTTAAAGATAAAACATGAAATGATTTCCTAAGACATGCTGAAGAGTGCTCTCCTCCCCAGCATGATCCGAGGGCTCCCGGCATCGGCAGCTGCTGCCCATTGCTGTGTGCCACAGAGGGGACAGCAGTGTGCTTGCTGCCATGAGGGCACAGCAGAGAAGGGGGCACCCAGAACCCCTGCACTCACCTCTGCCCCTGCACCTTCCTACCCCATCCCAGCATCTTCCCAGGAGTGTGGTGTTTTCCTGCCATGAGCTCCAGCAATGTGGAAGGACAGAGGGAAGGAGGTTGGAAGGATGCAGGGAGGAAGGAAGCTCAGGAGAGCGTGGGGGGAGCCCCTGGAAGCAGCTCCAGAGTGTTACCTGATTACTTTTCTAATGAGAAAACCCTCAGAGCAAAGGGCTGGAAATTACCCATCAGCTGCAAACTTTTTTTCCTCCTCTATTATTCAGAATTGTTTTGCTTTTCTGAACTGCCTTGTGTAGGTTGCACCAACCCCACAGATTCCAGAATGGGAGATGATGAGTCACTGTCAAAATGTAGATTTCTTTTTTTTTTCCCTCTCCCTTTTAACACTGCTGAGGGAGTGAAGTCCCTGTGCCACGCGCCGATCGCTGGCACCTCGCGGGCTGGCGCTGGCAGGAGCTCCCAGCCCACCCGTGGTGTGAGTGCCAAGCTGTGCCCGCCGTGTCCCCCGTGGGGATGCCCATCACGGGCATCTCCTGCACCCCCACCCCGCCGAGCTGTGGGGGTGCCCAGGGGCTCAGCTCCCCCTCTGCAGTGTGTGTTCAGGTGTGTGCTCGCCCTGGCCTCCACCCGACCGGCACAGCGGAGCCACCTCTGCCGCCTCCTCGTGCCTGCATTCCTTTCATCTGACTTGGGTTTTTTCCACTGGTGGGGTTTTTTTTATATATAAAAACAGGAAAAAAGTCCTTCAGAACAGGCGTATCTGTGTAGGTGCCTCTGCTCAGCCACAAGCCACCACCGCAGAGAGGGGGAGAGGGTGTGAAATGGAGACGGAGCCAGATTACACCGGTACCGCCGGGGGAAGCTGGTGTGGGGCTGCTGGGCAATGGGGATGTGCTGCGGAAGAGCTGAGTCCTGGGGAGGAGGAGGATTCCTCCCACTGCCAGGTGTTGAGGAGCCCAGCACCCATCCCGACACCAGTGCAGGGCTGGGGGCTCTCAGGTTTTGCCTTCATTCAACCGCTCTCCAGTGGAGTTGGGGCCAACAGATGCATGTGAGGAGGTGGTGACAGTATCAGTCTGAGGAGTCACAGAGCTGGTGGGATGGTGAGGACAGGTCACCTGGTTTGCTCTGAACTGTGGATCAGGGGTCTGTAGCCATCCCACCAGCCTTCTCTGATTCTCTTCTAAGCTGCTGTGTGTCTTTGAACCTGGGCTGTGTGGAAAATTTGGCAAGGTAGGAGGCAAACAAGGTGCTGGGGGGTGGCTGGGACCCCCACAGCCTTTCCCGGGGGCATGGGAGCTGCTCGATGCCACCCGCTGAGCCCTATGCGGTGGCCATGGGGTGCTGGCTGTGGCTGACACAGACCCAAAACCCTAGAGCTCTGCAATCTCACACCAGGGACCTTGTGCAAAGAGCCTCAGGATCCCTTGCAGAGCCTGGAGCTGGAGAAGGGAAGGAATATGGATGAATTTCTTTCCATCTCTCCAAGCATCTGGGAGGTGGGTGGGAGGTAAAAAAAGATGAGCCCTGAAGTTTTAATTCCTCGGAGATATTTAGGTATCTTGCTCTTGTTACTCAGGGAGTGCAGAGCCTGTGCATCTCTGGGGATGTGCCGCAGGCTCCTTCCTACCCCAGCACTTCCCAGCTCAGCTCTGACCTCTGGTTCTCCAAAATATCAATTTGGACCCACCACTTCCTTCAGATGGATTCAGTGTAACAGTGTCTTTAGGAAGGCCATTACTCAAACCACAACCTGGGAGATAGCTCACTTGGATTTATTGGGAGGAGTGGAGGGCTGAGGGCTGGAATGTGACCTTGACTCCTGCCTGAGCCCATACGAGGGGAGCAAGAAATTTTGTTCCCATTTAAGGGCGGCTTCAGCTCATCCTCCTCAGCCTGAGTCCTCCTTTGCACACACCAGTAACACCCAGAATGGTCCCTGGAAAACTGTTCCACCAGGTGAAAAGTAATGAGATTTTAACACCAAAAGTGGTGCTCTTTAGTCTTCTGCCTCGTCGGGCTGAGATCGATATTCTTGGCTGTATTTCCACCACTGCAACCATATTTCCCTCACAACCCCCTCCCCGTCCCCCCAGCCCTCCCTGGGGAAAAGGGCTCTGACAGGAAAACAACCTGAGATCAAATCAATTAATTGCCTCTGCATGTGCCGATAAATGCGGTGCGGGAGCTCAGCGCGTACAGCGAAACGCGAGCGAGCGGAGCAGGGAAAGCACAAAGCCTGCTCTCCGCCCCGGGGAGCGGGGAGCTCCGGGGGCACTCACAGCATCCAGCGTGCAGCTGGGGAGGTTCGGAGCTGGCGGCGATGAGAGGGATCGAAGGATCACGCGGAGCGCGGGATGCAAACAGCCCTGCGGGCGGGGAGGGGAGGGGAGGGATGCCCGTACAAACCTGCGACTGCACAGTGTGAAGTACGAGTTCATCGCTTCCGAATTAAATACGGTGTCACCCAAAGGCAGGGCTCGCCGCAGGAGCCTGGGGACGCCGGGCAGGGACACCCTGCAGGCATCCCACGGTCCCGTTTCTGGCATTTACAAAAAGCCCTGGAAGGTTTCCCAGTTGGACAGGGATTCCGTGGGTTAAGGTGAGACCGTTACATGGAGAGTTTGACCCGCAGCTGGGTGAGGCTGGGGCAAACGTGGATGGACGAGCTCCGCTCCTGGCCAGGGGTGTGCGGCAGCTGTGCACGGTGAGCAGAGAGGTGGCACCTGCCTGATGGCATCAACTGGTGGCAGAGTTGGGACTGTTCACGCTGACCCCTCCTGCTGAAGGTGGGGCGGGCAGGTGTGGTTCCTCCGTACTGACCGGTGCTGGGGTGGGTGAGGGGGCTCAGGGCCGGCTAATCAGGGCTCCCAGCACAGCCCCACTGCCCAGACGCCGTGCAGAGCCAGCTGCTGCTGTGCTGGGCTCCGGCAAGGAGTGTGGCAATTAGCCAAGTTGGCTAATTGGGATTCATACTAATAGGGAGAGGAAATTACTGAGATCCACCGCCGAGACAGCCGAGCAGGCAGTGGGTACCGGCGGCAGCACCGCCTGCGCTGGTGCTCGCCCGGCCGCAGATGAATCAAACCTGGGGGTGTGACTCAGGCTCCCAGCATGGATCCACAGAACAGGCAAGGCCAGAGGCTGGGAAAAGGCTCAGGAGAAGGTTGGGATGTGCTGAAACCAGCAGCCTGGCATGCTCTTGGCCAGGAGAGGAGCCCAACCACTGGCAGCACCAGGATCGGTGGCTGGGGGGGTGGCAGCAGCGCCCCAGTCCAGCCTGTCCATAGAGCCATGCTGGTGTCATGCCCAGGGCTGTGCCCAGCTCTGGATGCACAGCTGAGTGCTGGGAAGGTGCACCCAGGTGAGGCATTAGCAGGGATTGTGAGTGCCCAGAGCAAGCAGCTGAGCCAGTGCCCGAGCCAGAGCATATCCCAGTGAGATACCATCCCAGTGTCCTTTACCCAGGCCCAGCTGTAAAGCCAGGAGAGGAACACATGGAGTTGCACCGGCAGTCACTGTGGGATGGGGACCTGGTGGCTGAGGAGGTGATGCATCGCCCAGCTGCTTTGGGTGCTGAGTCCCCAGCCAGGACCCTGAGCAGCTGCCTCATCCATCCCTGGAGCCATTTCCAGCTACAGCTCAAGGGGCAGGATTTCCTCCTTGGGGAGCATCTTGGAGGTCAGAGGGGGCTTTTTGGGATTGCAGCCTTGTTGTGGTGTGTGTTTGGAAGCTGAAGTTGCATGTCAGGTGGCTCGGCATTGCCATGACAACGAGCATCAGTTAATGAACAGAGGGAGTAAAGGAGCCGAAATAAATGTCAGAGTGTGAATAGATGCTGTGGAGCCGGGGCTGTCCCCTGCCCACCCCCTCCCCTGGGCAGCCGGACGTGTTGCTCTGCCTGTGCCTGCTCAGCCTGGGGCTCCATTGGTGCAGCCGCGCTCTGGCAGTGCCCAATGGCTGCAGAGCAAAGGGGCATGTGGGGGGTGGCTCTGGGTGCATGGGGTAGTCTGTTGGCTCTGGGTACTGGGAGAAGGTGGGTGGAAACCCAAAGCTGAGAGGAGGAGGAGAAGGAGGAGGAGGCTGGGGGCTGAGCTGTGGAGCTGGTGTCCTCACTGTGCCCAGTGCATCCCCTTCTCCCACAGTTCCCAAAGCAACAGGAGCAGGCGATTCTCCCTTGGATGCTGTGTCTCCCTCTGGATGACAGCTTGCCTCCCCCAGAGCTTCATCTTCAGTCTTTAATTGATGCCTGTCATGCTGCTCAGCTCCCCCGAACGCAGCCTGGGAGCGTGCCGCTGTGTGGGACACCGGGCGGGTTGGCTTGTCCTACCTGGAGCCCTGGTCCTTGGTGATGTGTCCCTCCTGGTCCCACGGCAGAGGGAATGAAGCCAGCATGACCTGATGTGCTCTAGAGCCAGGGTGGTGTAGGGGCTGCCCTTCTCTAGGGAGATGCTGCAGTTCCTCCCACGTCACCCTGCCCCTTGCCACTCCAGAGCAGACCCACACTGTGCCTCAGTGTCCCCATTTAGGATATCAAGGCTCCTGGGCTGCTGCACATCCTGGCTGGCACAGAGTTTCTGAGTTTTTCCCGGCTTGTGTCTCTCCAGGAACCTTCCGAGGAGTGTGCAAGAAAATCGACCACTTCCCTGAGGATGCAGACTACGAGCAAGACACAGCCGAGTATCTCCTCCGTGAGTCTGCTCCCCCATGGCACACATCCCCTGGGCCCCCTCACACACTGCAGGGCACCCCCTTCCTGTCCCCCAGCTTCATCCAGCAGGAGGCTGAGGGGCCACAGCCCCCAGGCTCCCCATGTCACAGCAGGGACCCTCCAGATTACCTGAGCATAGCCATGTCATGTCACAGTGCCACCTGTTAATGGCACATTGGCCGGGCACTCGCTGTCCCCATGGCTGGTCCCAGCAGCTGCTACACAGCCTGAGACTGTTGGTGTCCCCTCATGGGGGACTGGGACCCTGCGTGTCCATGGTGCAGCACCACAGGGACACATGTTCGTGCCCTGTCCATGCTGGTGTCCCTGTTCTCTGAGTGTCCAGCGAGGCTGGATTTGCTGGGACAGCACAACGAGCATCTGCCATGTGCTCTGCTGGTGGCAGCCAAGTGCAGGGAGACAGAGGGAAATTGAACTGGCAGCTTTCCTGCTGTGGATCCTCCAGTCTCAGGGTCCTCCTGTCTCAGGGCCCATCAGAACTTTGGGGCAGAACTGCAGGCTTTCATAGAGTCTTGGAATGGCCTGGGTTGGGAGGGACCTTAAACCCATCCAGTGCCACCCCCTGCCATGGGCAGGGACACCTTCCACAATCCCAGGGTGCTCCAAGCCCCATCCAGCCTCGCCTTGGACACTTCCAGGGCTGGGGCTCTGGGCAACCTGTGGCCAGGGCCTCCCCACCCTCACCACTTTCTCACAAGGAAGAATTTCTTCTGCTTATCTCACCTAAATCTCCCCTCTTTCAGGGGAAAGCATGGGCAGCCCTGAGGCTGGCTAAGGGTGACCCTGCGGACGAGGGGCATTGTCCCCTTAACACTGGGCACACACGTGTGTGAGTGTGTGCCGGCTACCAGTGACAGAGGGCTGGACACAAATGACACCTCCTGACATGCAAAGCCACACGTGTGTGCCAGACTGTGTGGCTGAGGGCTCATCCCAGCACCAGTGTTTCCAAACAACAGCAGATAGCAGCAGGGGCACGCAGCAGCCTTGGAGGCAGTGGCAGCCCTGGGATCCCTGTGAGCTGCTGGGGCTTGAAGGAATCCCAGGAGAAGGGCCCTGTGCCCATTGCCTGCTGCTCAGCCCCAACTCCCTGACTGACCCAGCTGCTGCTCATCCAGTTGTTGCTCTGGGCTCTCATATTTCCACAGTTCTGCTCACCCAGTGGAGAGGAGAGCAAGTTTAAAGAAATGGCTTTGCAGTTTCAGTAGATTAGTGCTGAAGTTCTCCCACCCCCTCTCACATTTAAAGTAAAAAGTCTATTTTAAAGCCCCCAGAATGGAATTTTAATGGAGCTTCTCTGTATTTCTGTGCTTTAATAACAGCCCTAATTGAGGGATGAGAGCCCAGACCAAGGCACATTTATGGTGCAGCAGGTAGTGATTTGCTGCATTCATTACTCTCTAGTGTCATTTTGGAAGCTCATCCATGTAGGAAAGTCCTTTCTTTGTGTAGTGCCTGGTCAGTGACTGCTGTCAGTGCTGCCAGAACTGATCCTGTGGGATGGAGCCCAGCACTGGGGTCACAGCATTGTCCAGGTGGGGTTTTGGGACCTTGGCATTCTGCTCATTTTGAAAATGTTCCTCCCCTACATCAGAAAATTACTTTTTGTTGAAATTGAGGTATGTTAATTTGTAAATTCTTACATCCAAAGCAGCCATGATAGTTTAGGCCCCATGGGAGAGGTTCCTGACCATGTGGTTGGCAGCTGCTCACCAGCCTTGTGAGATCTGTGGGATTTCTGCCATCCCCAAATCCAGAGGCATTCCAGCCAAAACCTGAGGGTGGTGTTTGGTAAAGGGATGGTAAATTGCTGGTGCTGACTGAGTGATTAGGCTGGAAGACATAATTCCTTGATGTAACCTAGGAAGGGAAAAAAAAGAAGTTCAGGGTTTAAGCTGTTTTTATGGCTGGAATCACAGGGTCTGCAGGGCTGGTAGTGGGCTTCAGAGCAGCTCAGGGACAACACCTAGGAAGGGAAGAAATTCCTCCCTGTGAGGGTGGGGAGGTCCTGGCACAGGCTGCCCAGAGAAGCTGTGACTGCTCCATCCATGGAAGTCTCCAAGACCAGTCTGGAGGGGCTTGGAGCAACCTGGGAGAGTGGAAGGTGTCTCTTCCCATGGCAGGGTGTGGAACTGAATAGTCTGAAGTTCTTTTCCAACCCAAAGCATTCCAGGATTCCACGAGAAGCAGATGATGCATGGTGGGGACTGGTGCTGGGTCTCCCCATCCGCCCTGGCAGCACAAGGGGTGCCCTTGCACTGATCCTTCCCAGGTGCTGGTGTTGGTGCAGGGGGTGCTGGGGGCTGATCCTGCCCTTGTCCCTGTCCCACAGGTGCAGTGAGAGCATCCAGCATCTTCCCCATCCTCAGCGTGGGGCTGCTGTTCTTTGGGGGCCTGTGCGTGGCTGCCAGCGAGTTCTACAAGAGCAAACACAACGTCATCCTCAGTGCCGGCATCTTCTTTGTTTCTGCAGGTAGGAGCTGCCCAGGTGGTTCCTCCAGGCTGGGGGGACACAGGGGAGCGGGAGGTGAGGTGTGGGTCCTCCTGGGCCATCAGCACAGAGACGTTCTGAGGTTTTAGAGCTGTTCCATCCCTGTGGTAAAATCCCCATTGCAGGGAAAAACCATCAGGGGTCTCTGGCCATGGTCACTGTGACAAACAGGGCTTCAAGTGTCCCCCCTGCTCTGCCTCGAGCAGGGCCAGTGTGGGGGCTGCAGCCCAGGAGGGGTTACCAAGTCCCAGGACAGGGACAGGGGGCTCTGCCCACTGTGCTGGGAGCATCAGGACCAGGCAGAGGGGCTGCCACAGTCCCACATGGAAATTGCTCTCTGGAGAAGCTGTTCCTGCTGGATTACTCATTTCTCTGTGCCGTTCCCCAATGCTTCCCCTGATTATCATGTGACAATGTCTTTGTCTCAAGGAACTGCTCTATTTTGTGTTTTTCTTCTCCCCACAAAGAGACAAATGACTCTCCCTCCTTGGCTGGCAGGAGCTGCTGATGCAGATGAGAAAACAGCAGAGAGAACATAATCGATTCATTAAGTAAATCTGGGAATGCACCAGCCTCTCCCCAGCCCTGCTGAACAGCCCTGGTGGCTGCTGGCAGGGCACAGGCTGCCCCTGTCCCAAACAAAGCCTCAGGACTCCACCGGAAATAGAAGGAGACAGAGCCATTCCAGCTTCCCTGTGCTCCACAGGCCATGGCAAGCTGGGGTTCATGCTGGGAATGAAGGATTCTTGCAGGGAATCCCCTTGTGCCCCTCAGGCTGGCTCTGCTGGGGCCATGGCCCTGGTGCACGGCACCAGCTGGGCTCCTGTGTTCATTGCTCAGCAAAGCAAGCACAACAAGCTCTTGAAATGTCCCTTTTCTAGACAAAATAGTGGTTCTTCCTCCTTCCTGTCCAATATCTGGGAATATGCAGGAATACTAGGTGTAAGGGAATATATAGGTATCCTGGGACATCAGCAGAGGTCTATAGGGGGATTTGACCCAAGTGTGCTGGCAGAGGGGTTGCTGCCGCACAGGGACACATCCCCTCATCCACTCCTGCTGCTCAGGTGAGCGCCTGTCCCACTTGTCCCCCCCGCAGGTCTCAGCAACATCATCGGGATCATAGTCTACATCTCGGCCAACGCAGGGGACCCGGGGCAGAGCGACTCCAAGAAGAGCTACTCCTATGGTTGGTCCTTCTATTTCGGAGCGCTGTCCTTCATCATCGCTGAGATGGTGGGGGTGATCGCCGTGCACATGTACATCGAGAAGCACCGCCAGATCCGTGCCAGGTCCCACTCAGAGCTGCTGAAGAAGTCGGCCTTCACCCGCCTCCCCCCCTACAGGTACCGCTTCCGCCGGCGGTCCAGCTCCCGCTCCACCGAGCCCCGCTCCCGGGACATGTCGCCCATCAGCAAAGGGTTCAGCACCATCCCCTCCACAGACATCTCCATGTTCACCCTCTCCAGGGATCCCTCCAAGGTCACCATGGGGACGCTGCTCAACTCGGAGCGGGACCACGGTTTTTTACAGGTCCATAACTCCATCCCCAAAGAGTTCAAGGAGTCTTTGCACAACAACCCGGCCAACAGACGAACCACGCCGGTCTGAGGCGGGCTGGGCCGTGGGCAGGCTGCATGGCATCACCCTCGTGACGGTGTAACCTGTGAAACCCCGTTTTTAAGGACAAACCCAGAGGCTCCCCGTGCCCCTGCCCATGGGGCTGGTTTTTCATTCCTGAAATGCCACTGGCCGGGCCATGCCACTGCACCCGCGGTGGGAGCAGGATCCCCGGCGGGGAGGGGACGGGGCCACGCTGGGACCCTGGCCCTGGCGCCCTGCAGACTGAGCGGGGCTCCAACCCCCCAGGACAGCGGCTTCCCAAGGTCTCCATCGTTCGTGTGATCATAACCGCAGTGTTCCCGTAGCTGTGTGTCCATGGAAATGCTGGCGATAGCCCTGTCTGTGAGAACCCTTAACCCGGTAGTTACATTTAAGTGGAATCGCCTGGAAGTCCGGAGCTGGAAGCACTGAGTTAGTGCCGGAGCGATGCTTTTGTTCCGAACCCCTTTCCCTGTCGTGCTGGATGGAGTGCTCGGGCTGGGTTCCTCTATGGCGTTTCGTGCATGCATTAAATAGCTTGGAATTCAATTTTGTCATGTCGGGTTGGAAGAAACATCCTTTTGCAATTTTCTGTGGTCTCGAAAGGGCTTATTTCCTTCCTTCCTTCCTTCCTTCCTTCCTTCCTT
>VZTX01024148.1:0-14543 GCA_013400915.1 Pardalotus punctatus | reverse complement strand
TGCTTCTTCCCTTCTGCGCTTCCGTCCTTCCTTCCTTCCTTCCTTCCTTCCTTCCTTCCTTCCTTCCTTCCTTCCATACATTCAGGCCATGGAAGGACTCAGGAGCAGAATTACTCCAGTGACTGGTAGCAAGTATCCAGCGTTTAATTCACCTCTAACGTTGCAAGAAAATGAATTATTTCCCTACAGTTGATACACACGCAGTCAGAGATTACTGTCTGGGCACAGCCGAGGGGGCAACGTGCGACCGTGGTGCTGCGGGAGCGGCTGCGGCCGTGTGCGGATGGGGTGTGATTCCCTAATGGCTGGGAGATCCATGAGAAAAACAATAAAATTGTCCGGTTTGGCAAGTTCCTTGGTGAATAGGTCGCACTGACCCTGCTGTGGGCACTGGAGAACTGCGCACCGTGGCCGGCAGGGAGGAGGGAGGTCAGTCTGGGACTGCCAGGGGAGTGTGTGAGCAGCCAGAGGTTTGGCTTTAAACTCTTCTGCTGGAGCAGAACTCATCTAAGTGGAGGCAGTTTTGAAACAGCTGGTCTCTGATGATGTGTCACTTAATTGAAATCTTATTTAACCTTCTGGCATAAGTGACAGATTCCCACAGGGTCCCCAGGGGTGATCTGGGGCTGGCGGGGCTCTTGTTTGCTCCACTCTCCGCAGAAGGGGAACATCTGGTGTGCAGTGTGTGAGTCTGGACAGCTTTGCCCTGGGTCTGCTTCCAAAAGTCAGAGCATGGCTGTTCACGGGACGCATCTGCACCCTTCCCGGGAATAATGGGCAGGCCACTGGGAAACCTGGCACAGGAGCTCTGCTGGAGTGAAATCCTCCCTGGAGCTCCACAAACAGCCTCAGCAAGGGCTGCCTGTCCCTCGGCACAGGGCTGCAGGCACGCTCTTCACAGAATCACAGAATGCTTTGGGTTGGAAGGGACCTTAGAGCCCATCTCATTCCAATCTCTATGGCAGGGATGCCTTCCACTGTCCCAGGTTGCTCCAAGCCCCATCCAGCCTGGCCTTGGACACTTCCAGGGATTCAGGGGCAGCCACAGCTTCTCTGGGCACCCTGTGCCAGGGCCTTCCCACCCTCACAGGGAGGAATTTCAACTGCCTCACCCTTATTTGCTACTATTGCAAAGGGGGTTGTTCGAGAAGGCTGATTCAGATGCTAATTAGGCCTCTTAATTGCCGTAGTTGCTGATTGCATGTGTTAAAAACAGTCAAAGGAGAGTTGCACCCCCACCTTAGGACAATATTTCAAAACAAAGCAGTGAAAGGGCTGGCAGTGCTAAACAGAATAGAATGGAGTGTAGTAGTTCTGTAGGAAGGGACCTACGAGGACCATCTCGAGGGCACTTCCCAAATGCCTCTTCAACCCTGTCAGGCATGGGGCACCGACCCCTCTCCAGCAGCACCCTCGGGACGCAGAAACGCTGCGGTGCAGAGCCAGAGCCGCAGTGCCGGGGCCGTTAGTTTGTGTTTATGGAGGCAGAGCGGGCAGTGATTGAAGGTGTTTACTGCCACGTGTGATATCCTCCCTTTGTGCCGATGTCTTTCCCCTGGAAGAGAAAATCAATACCCAGGCTAAATCTGGAGGCTTCAATATTTCTCAGAGAAGTGCAAATCAATATGGATTTCTTAACAAGTTTAATTTCAATACCTGAAAGGCCACATTCTGCCTATTTCCTGACCTTTCCAATCCCCGGGGGAGGAGGATTAAAAAGATTTGTTCAAATTCAACGAATTGAATCAGAAAATGCCCCATTACCTTGTTTTCTTTCCGCCAGACCTTGATAAACAGTATGATAGCCCATCGTCCATGCATGGCTGCCAGCTCCATTCTGACACCAGGCACGCCGACCCACCGGGCATGGGTCCCCATGGCAGCGCTTGTAGTCACCTCCATCGTTGCAGGACAGCCCAGGGTGGTGACAAAGAGGCCAGGAGTCATGTGCAGATGCACCCGCTCCCCCTTCTCCAACCCACATCCCACCAGTGAGCCCAATCCTCCCCTTGCTCCTGAGCAGGCTGATTTATGGTGCTGCAGTGCTCTATATTTATCCTACAATGGCTTTGTGCAGCGTTAGATCATCATGGGAGCACTGTAAACACTGCAAAATGAGCGTAAGCATGTGGGCTCGACTGGCCAGAGCAGAAGTCTTTGAGTGATTCAGTCTTTGCCCTTGGAATGATCCCACGGACAAGAGGAGCAAGGACCATCCATCCCGAATGACACCACAGGAAACCTGTTGTGTCAGTGTCAGGTACAGCAGTGGCTGTCACTCAGGGTCACTCACAGCTCACTGCAGGTGAAACAGGACTGGGCAAGGTGGGAATGCAGGGCCGGGTGCTGGGTGCTGCCCTGACAGGTGCTGGTCCAGCCCTGCAGACACAAAGGGACGCCCCTATAGCTGGTGGAACTGGAGATGGCTCCCAGTCACGGCTGGGGTGTTGGTTTGCTGGTCCCCGTGGGCTGACGCTCCCGTTTGCCTCCCAAGGGAGGGGTTTAATTGCTGTGTTGGTGCTATGATGACAAACCCGGCGGTGAAGCACTGTCAGCCTGTGGGAACTGGTGCTGGCACAGAGCCCATGGAGGGGAAATGGCAGCTGGGTCCTGGCTGCAGCACAGAGCTTCGCTTTTCACCCTTTTTTCCCTAATTCCACATCCAGACCAGGACAAATGCACTGCCCTCTCTGCAGTTTGCTGCAAGGGAAGCTCCCTAGTCCCTATTCCTTCAGGCTGTTCTTCCCTCAACATCATCCTTTGTCCTTTCTGGCTTTGATTTTTTGGGGGATTTTTACTGTTTGCTGTAGATCATGAGAGTCTGGGTAAGCCCAAACCATTTATATCATGTGTTGATTATTTACTTGACGGACAGTAATGGTTTCTGTGGTGCCATTACTATATGTCATCGAAATTCAAATGCTGAGGTGCTGTAAAGGGCAGCCTTTCACTGGGGGCTGAAATAGCTTCTCCAGCATTGTTATCCTGCACATCCGTAAACCTCCGGCCGACCACAGCCACTAAACCCAGCTCTCAAAAGTTCCCCAGAAAATTTTCAACAAATAAGACTGTCTCCTGCTCTTTACTAATAAACTCCTGTCCCTCTACCATTAAGCTCCCTCCACTCACTAGGGACAAAAATCCTCCTTCACCACCTGAGCTGGTGTTGGATAAGGTCAGCGGGAGTTGGGGTGTTTGGGGACGGGAGCTCTGTGCCTGTGGCTGCAGCTCTGGGGCTGCTCCGGAGATGGGGGAACCCTGACGGGTGCCCTGGGAACACCATGGGAAACAGTGATGCAGGTAAATGCAATCAGGAATTAATTACCACAGGTTCTCATTGCCTGCTCCTGGTATTCCAGTACCCAAAGGGAACCCACAGGAAAGATAGAGGGAGACTTTACAAGAGCATGTAGTGACAGGACAAGGAGGAATGCCTTTGTCGGAAAATATAGCAGGTTAAAAATTTTGTATAACTTTAGTCAAAGGTTTTGTTTGCCTTTGCCCTGGGAAAAAGAATTTTAACAAATTGTTAGAGAGTAGGTTTAGATTAAATTAGGAAAAAGCCCTTCCCTGTGAGGGTGGGGAGGCCCTGGCACAGGGTGCCCAGAGAAGCTGTGGCTGCCCCAGATCCCTGGAAGTGTCTAAGGCCAGGCTGGATGGGGCTTGGAACAACCTGGGATAGTGGAAGGTATCCCTGCCCATGGCAGGAGTTGGATGAGGTGCTGCTCTCAATTTGCTGAATTAAAGTTTCAGCTTCTTTAATAACCTGCAGGTCTGCTGGAAAACTGTGACAAGTGGCATCAAGAAGCAACTCGGTAAGTTTATTTTGATGAAATACAATAATTATCATGCTTAGCAGCTGTTGCTATTTAAAATAAGAAAAAACGGGTCTTGCATTGAAAATGTTTTGTAAACCATGTGCACCAACAATCTGTTCCAATGAAACCAGCCATTATGGAAACGGTATAATAGCAGGAGCTCATTATGGAAAGTTAAATTGCAAATCATATTTTGTTTCAAATGAGCTGGATGAATGCATAATTTGCCTCAAAGAAATAGTTTTGTAGTTCTGATCCTCCTGCCAAGAGCTGAAGCTCTTGGGCTGCAGCTGCCGGGGCGGCCTGATTGTCCATTTCAAACTGCAGGAAGTTTGGGTTTCAAAGGAAGATTTGAAGAGAGAAAAGGGGGGAAAAAAGTGAAGGAATAAAAGGCAGAGCAGTGGGAGCTCTCAGCTGGTTTCCTATGTGGGATTCTGCCGGTTCAGGGTGGGTTTAAAGCAAACCAAGGGCCTGTGCAGGGCTGATCATGTGTCCCTGTGCCGGAGCCAGACCCTGCACCACGGGCAGAGCCAGTTCCCCGGGAGCTGTCGCGACAGCCGTGCCCGGAAAGGGCAGCACGTGCAGTGCCACTCGAGCTGGCAGGGTGGCAGCTGGACACACGTGCCAGCGCATTGCCCCTGGGCTGGCATCGGGGGCCACCCCGAGCTCCCCCGTGACACAGCACTGAGGGAGCCCCGTGCGGACGTTCCCTGAGCTCTGCCAGCTCCGGCTTCAGCCAGGGTGTCACCAGAGAAGCCACGCAGCCACCTCACAAGTAACAAATCCCCTAGCCCTGCAGGACCTGCTGCGAGGAGAGTAGCTGCTGTGGCCGCAGTTCTGGTGGCTCGGTGCTTGCAGGGCTCTAACACGTGGTGCCTCGTGCCCAGAGACCTGACCTACAAGTGGTGGCACGTGAGGTGCCACATGAAGAGCTAACGGCATTTCCTCGTTGTGGGGCAGCTCCGGGGACAGGCAGCGGTGGTACAGGGGACACGGGGCCTCTGCTCGTGGCTGTGCCACCATGATGTGGCTGCTGCTGGAAAGTGATGAGCAGGCAGCCGTGCCCAGACCCTCTGCCATGGGGGCCAAGCCCAGAAACTGCCTGGAGCCTCCCTGCACCTGCTGGGTGGGACACATTCACCACAAGTGACCCTGTCCCTTTTGGCAGGGGGCAGTGTCACAGCTGCTGCTCTCAAACAGGAGGTAGTTGTGCCAGGGTCACCCCAGTGTGGTGGCTCTGCAGGACAAAAGAGCTGCCCCTCTCCTGCATCCCAGGCTGTCCCCGTGGCTCACTCCAGGCACTCTCGGGATGCTCCAGCATCCCGCAGCCCTGCTGCTGCATCAAGCTCAGCCCAGAGGCAGTTTCATTAAATATTAAACCCAGCAGCTGCCGGCAGTGTTGGGGGGTGGGTAAAGACAGCACAAGCAATTTGCAATTAAAATGTGTTTATCTTAGGAAAGAAGTCCCGGAAACTTGTAATTAAAATGTTTATACAAAGGGCAGGATTTCATAGCCTGAATCTTCAGAAATCTTAGTGAAGCAGCAATGGCACAGGTAAGGTTGGCACAGGACAGATGGGAGCTGTGACTCCAGGCAGTGCTGGGCACCCAGGATGGTGGTGGGGTGGTGGGGAACCGTGTCCAGCATGCCTGAAGCAGCCCCATGAGCTTTGTAGGATGAAAGCCCTCACCCAGGCACTGTGCCCAGAGGATGCAGGACGGCAGCAGTGGATGCAGCTCCTCCCCTGGTGATGCCTGGCCACATCACTGCCAGGCACAGCACCCCCCAGTCCTCTACGGGTGTTTTTCCAAGCTTACTTTTCCTCCAGTTATAGCAGGTAGGAACTTCCCATGAAGAACAGGTAATATGAAAACATCTTTTGATTTGGGAGTTGTACAATCACAAACCCAAGCTCCCCATTTGCTGGTCCTGTAGCAGCAAAGTCTAGGCTGAGAGTCTGAATTTTAATCTTCTTCATATTTATTTCACAAAAGTAACAAGAAAAATAAATAGAAGTAGAAGGGCATTGAGCTGGCTCTGGGTGAGTGGTAAAGCCACAAATCACTGTCAGAGTGTGTCCCAAAGGCCCTCACCTTGGGGTTCAAGTGCCTTTGAACCTCTCAGATCATGGAAACCCTGCAGCCGGTGCTGTTGGGCTCCAAAAGAAGCTTTTGGGGCAGTTTTTCTCAGCTGAGATAGAGTGAGTGCCCTGCACTGCTGCCCCTCTCCCAGCCAGCCCCTTTAGCAGCCTTGCTGCAGCCTCTCCTGGCTCTTCTCCCATTCCTCGCTGCTGATCCAGGTGGCAGGGAACTCTCTGGAATGCTGGAGCTGCCCCTGCCCTGAGTTAACTGAGACTGCCAGGATGCCAGGGCATAAAACTCAGAAGAGAGAAAATTATATTAAACAACTGTGAAATAAATAATCTATTTCCATATTGTCTGTGTTTTGGATTGAAGGAAAAAGCCCACAACTCCAGCAATTCAACTTTTCCTGCCAAGCCATGAAGTGGCAGGCGGTTCATTAGCTTAGATCATCACTGCTCAGAATGTAATCATCTTTAAAATGAATAAAAACGTAAACCTCACTGATCAGAGATGGCTAAGGACTCTACACATTCAGCACCTCCAGCACCCCTGGGGTGTTCAGTGATCCCTGGGGTACCCAGCCTGGGGACAGCCTGGAGCGTTATGGGGTAAGTGCTTCCCACCTGGGTGTTGGGATGTCCCCAAGCAGCCAGACCTGTCCTGGTGTCCCAAACTTTCTACCTGCTTTCTCCTGCCCTCTCCAGAGAAGCAGCTGGGAAGCCAGAGCCTTTTGTTGTAACACAGCAAGGAGCTGGATTGGATTGGGATTGGGAGCTGAAGGAGCAGACACTGTCACATTTCCCTAGGGTCTTCAGGGAAAGAATCAGGGAATCCCAAAATGGTTTGGGTCGGAGGAGACCTCAAAGACCATCTCATTCTACCCCCTGCCACAGACAGGGACACCGTCCACTATCCCATGTTGCTCCAAGCCCCGTTCAACCTGGCCTTGGACACTTCCACGGATCCAGGGGCAGCCACAGCTGCTGTGGGCAACCCATGGCCAGTGAAATGTTGGTCAAGAGAATGGGAAGGTGCCACAGGCATGGGTGAGCTGGGTGCTGGACCTTCCCTGTCTCAACAATGGTGCGACCCCATGACAGAGCCCACAGGCTGGGCTGAGGATGCCAGGGGAGGCTGTGGTCGTGGGGTGGAGAGAAGAGGTCAGCACAGCACCCATGAAGCTGCAAATTTGCCACTGCTCTGCACCCACTCTGAGTTCATTAGTAGAGCCCATTAAATCTGGTTCTCCGAAGCACAGAGGGAAGGGAGCATGAAATCTGACTGCAGGGCTGGTCAGAGCCCCTGGACACAGGCAGTGGGACAGGCCTCGGAGGGGTTCTGGCAGCAGCCGCCAGGCTCCGCCAAGGCTTTGTTGAATATTCATCTGTAGGAAATGGTTATTCATGAGCACAATGAAGATTATCGTTCTGAATTCCGAACTACTCAGCCCAGCTCTTGTTTGATGTGGTGAGGCTCTCGCAGTGCATTTGAATTAGAGAAAGCATTACTACTTTTGATGAGGAGAAGGATTACAGGAGAAATCTGCATAAATTTATTGGTAAATGTCATTTAGCATGTGTCCAAGTGTAATTCATCACAGGGCTGTAGTGCAGCCTGGTGACTCACACAGGGCTGGGGTTTTTCAATAGACAGATAAATAACCCTTGGGACAAAATTACCTCATTGATACTAAATCACTATAATTGCAGGTGAGCAGAGCCTGCTAGGGACAAGCCCCTCGGGGAATGCAAGTCCCAGGGGATGAATGACAGGAAATGCCAGTCCTGTGGGATGCTCGATGCCCAGCACCACAGTCCTCTCCATCTGCCTCCAGTCTCACTGCTCCTTCCCAGCACAGAAGCGTGCTGAGAACTTATCCCAGCTGCTGCTCCAGCTGCCAGGGACATCCCTGTGCTCCTGGCTTCCCTCCCAGAAGCCCCCACAGGCCCAGCCACTGCCAGGGGCACTGAGGCACCCGCAGCAACCTCCTCGGGAAGGGTTTCCTTGCAAATCACCAGCTTTGTGCCCACAGGCCCCTCCAAGGCTCTGTCTGGGTTCATTCCACAGCTGCAGGGGTTGTTGTGTCCTTGATTAACTCTCCCGAGGGATGTGCTTATCCACAGCAGCACGTCCAGCTGCCTCGGCTTTGATCTCCTTGGATTTCCCTGGGTGATGTAAGGATGTTGAACATGTTGTCTCTGACAGGGTGAGGACTTCTGACAGCCGGCACCTGCCACAGCGTCTGCGATGAGCTCAGAGCTGGTTCTGCTAAACCAGAACGTCAGTCCCAGGGCTTGGCTGGAGCTGGATGTCCTTGTCCATCGCCACAGCCTCCAGTGCCCATCTCTACAGTCCCAGTGGGGTTTTAGTTGTGATTCCAGCCTGGCAGAGGTGAAGGTCACTACAGCAACTTCATGGAATGTGATGAACATGATGACATTGGGTCTCCTGCCCCATGCCCATCTTGCCACATCCCTCTCTCCAGAGGAAGAACAACCCAGGAGTGTTGGGAGAGCAACTCAGGGCAGGAATTAGGGAGCTGTCTCTTGAGAACCAGCCAGTCACTTTTCTTTTATAATTGAATTTTCCACAAATGCAACAAGATACACCCAAACTCCCTGAGCTGGGGAGGAGGGAATCGGCATTTCTTCATCGCCTGCCCTGTGGTTCAGTGTGCCCTTGACAGTGTCCCTTCCTGAAGAAGTCAACCTGAGCACTGGCAATTCCAGCCTGCTCTTGACTCCAGCCCTGGCCAGAGGGGAGGCTGAATCCCAATCTCAGCACCCCCAGCCCAGAAACACCTCCCAGCTGTGGGATATCCATATTTGCAGCAATTTCTGCTTTCAGTCATCTCTCCAAGCAAGCAAATGCCTGCTCCATCCTGGCACCCTGATATGCCTTATCATCATGTTAGCAATTAATATTAGCATGGTAGAAATTCCTAATTTGTAATATACAATAATTAGAATTCAATTTAATTGATCTCAAACTCTGCATACAAATGTGGCTTCCACTCCCTGGGTTAGGGAGACCAACAGAGGAGGAGAACATCATCCCTGATGGCATAGGTGAGACCAGCACAGCTTGGTGTCCCACCCTGTGGCTGGGTGGGAAAGCTGGAAAAGCAGAGCAACATAGCTGGGTGCTGAGCTCACTGCCGGGGCGGGTTCTGTGGGAATGTTGGTGGGCTGGATCAGGGCAGGCAGCACGAAGTGCTCACCTGTGCCTCATCGCAGGAGAGATTAAAGAGGTGAGTTAAGGGGGTTAAAGATCCCTCGATTGTGCTCTCCAAGTGCCACGGGGGAAGTTTCTGGTGATGGATGGCATAAGCAGTGGTGTAACTGAGAGAGGTTTAAGCTGGGGATAAAACACACATTTTAAGAAAGGGAGAAATTATACTAGGAAAAATTTACTGACAGATGCATAGAAGGTTTTAAAATGAAGGACACAAATCATGCTGGATTTCAGCTCACTCTTGCTGAGGGAGGTGTACTAAGCACAGGGGGGTCCTGCTGGTCCTCCTTCTGGGGATGCAGGACTGTACCAGGGAAGAGAGAAGACCTCTGGTGCTTTGGAGGAGAGGAGGAGCAGACAGTGTTTACCCATGGGGTGAACAGTTCTGGGAAGGCAGGAACCACTGACCCTGCTGAGCAGCAGTGGCTGAGAGCCCTGGCTCTGGTGAGGCTGGCTCCCCAGCTGACACAGGGCTGGTGTGACAAGCCACCCCACAGTGTGTCCTGGAGTGCTCCCACCACAACCTCAGCTCACACGGATTTATTCCCTGTTTTGAAGAGCAGAGGCAGCAGTACCTGCATGGAGAGAGCTGGATGAGGCAGTTATCTCCAAGGGATTAAAGGCTGCTGGTGACTCACAAGGAAGATGACTCAAAGACAGGCAGGATCCAGGGATAAAGTCAACCATGGTCCCATCACCAGCCAATTCCACAAACTCAGCACTGTCTCCTGAGCGATTAGTGCAGCCGCGCAGGAGGAGCAGTGCTCGGTTTTGGCTCTCCCTCTCCTGATCCTCGGCATCTGCATCCGGTGATAGCTGCCGTGTGCAGCCAGCCGGGCATGGCCAGGCTGGGAAGGGAGGGCTCTAGAGGACACGGAGAAGGGGCCTTTGATCCCTCTAATTAATTCTGATTTAAAGTGTATTGAGAAGCTAAGAACGAGGAGAGAAGCTGTGGCTGCTTTGATGTGTGTGACTGGATGCATGCAGACAAGAGACTCCACAGAGGGCAGAGATTAGGGAAGCAAGAAAGGTTGGAGGCAAGGTCCTCGGGCAGAAAGAGCTGAGGAGTGCTGATGGGATGGACATACTGGTGCTCCCACAGGGCTGGTGGCACTGGGACCAGCGCAGGAGCTGCCGAGAGCTCGGTCAGTGGTGCCCGGTGGGGTTTGCTCTCTGCAGAGGGCTCGGACACCACAGCACAGTCCTGGTTGCTCTCTGCCTGTGGGAGTCACCATCTCTGCGGCCACTCGAGCCAGGGCACTGCAACTGGCTGCATCTGTGGGGCTGTGTGGGGCATGAATTGCTACTGATTTTGCTACTCGATATGACTGTGTTACCAGGGGAACATTTCCTGCCCCTCCGAAAGGAAACGACCACCCAAAACAGGCACCAGAGCCTTTTTTTTAGCTGTAAGATTGTTCAGCCTGGAGATGAGAAGGCTCCGGAGAGACCTCAGAGCCCCTTCTAGTGCCTGAAGGGACTCCAAGAGAGCTGCAAAGAGACTTCTTACTTGAACATGCAGAGACAGGAAAAAGGGGGATGGCTTCAAACTGTTAGATTAGGTATTAGGAAAAAATTCTTCCCTGCGAGGGTGGTGAGGCACAGGGTACCCAGAGAAGCTGTGGCTGCCCCTGGATCCCTGGAAGTGTCCAAGGCCAGGCTGGACGGGGCTTGGAGCAGTCTGGGATAGTGGAAGGTGTCCCTGCCCAGGGCAGGAGCCGCCACCGCCGGTCCCTATCCCGGTGCTCAAATGACCTCTAGTGGCAGGCGGGGACGGGGGCGGCGGGTTCGCTTTCTTTGGAAAGAAAAAAACTAAGCTAAAATAAAAAGCAAATTGCGTCGGGCTCCTTCTCTCCCGAGGTAGCATTAATTTTCTCTTTTCTTTCGCCGAGCAGTATAATTAGTGACTCGAAATCAAGCAACAAGGTCGCCCTGGTGCTCTCACACCGAGGGGGATCAGGTTTGGAGGAGATGCCCGGCAGTGTCGGCGACAGCGAGATAACAAGCTGGATCTTCCCAGAGTTTCTGGATTCCGGGGAGGAAGGAGAGATGTCCCCTCCAGCAACATAATCCCCCTCTGTGCCCACAATTCGGGCCCAAAGGGCTGGCAGGAGAAGGGGTGCTGATGGGCTCTGCTCCCAGCCCTCTGTCACGCAGCTGGTGCTCAGGGCACAGGGCTCTGTGTGGCAGGGCCAGACCGGAGCTGGGCTCATCCCCTGGCATCCTTCTGTGATAGGATCAAAGGAAAGCCCCTTGCAGAGATCCTGCTGTAATTTGGGATTATGGCCCAGGAAGGGCACTGGCCCCAAGAGGATGGGTTCACTGTGGGGTGTCTGGAGCTGGGACTGTCAGGTGGGAGCAGCCCTGGTCCAGGACATGCTCCCTGGGGACACTTAGTGCTGGAGTTCTCTGGATATCTTTTAGGGCTTCCCAGATGAATTAGCTCTGATTATCACAGAAGCAGTTACTTTTACTCTGGTAATAACTCTTATACTGTTCATGCAGGGAGGAGTTTGTCCTGTTATACCTCTCCTGATTCATTCTGTGATGAGGAATGAACTCTCATCTTCTTTCTGACTCATTGATAGGGTAAATTCTCTTCTTAGTCCAGAGGCTGCAGTGGGGCTGTCCAGGGTTGGGACCCTCTGAAAACTTGGTCAACACCTTCCACCAGTCCACAGGGGTGTGTAGGGTCAGTGGTGCGCTGGAGGCTGTAAGCAAAGCCCAGAAGGGAGCAGCTCCCAGAACTCTGGGTAATTACAGACTGGGTTTCCTTGTTTGCTTCCTTGTTTGTTTCTTACCTATGATCTAAAAGCAGGTTTCTGGGTTTGTTTCAGTATTCCAGCACAACTCTTTCAGTTTCCCTCAGTTCTGAGTCCCTTCAGCCTCAGAGAGCTGACAAACATTCATGGATTGCAAACTGGGAAGAACTCTGGAAAACCACCAGTCCCTCTTAAAGAAAGCTTAGTTTTGGCCAGTGCATGCCCACAGCAGCCAGGCAACCTCTGGAGCTGGAGTGATGACACCGGGCTGGGCCTGAGGGAGCAATGTGGATGTTCCAGCAGAACGGGCCCCGTGGGCCCAGGCTCAGCATGTGCTGAGCTGGGTTCTCGGATCACCCAAGTCCTGAGAGCTCAGGGCAAGGCAAGTTCCTCTCCCCTTGCAGAGCTCGCAGCTGTAGTCATAAAATAAAAAAAACCAAAAAACCAGTAGAGTCATTGCTGCTGACAAAACAAACTGCAGAAGGAAATACAATTCCACACCTTGCCAACCTGCTCGTCCAAGAGACCTGCCTGTGTGGCTGGGAAGTGTCAGACCTGATTTGTCCAGCTCACCTTTGAAGGAGTTTTGTTTGTTTCTTCTTGTATTGTTCAGTTGTACAACAGGGACAATTCTGTGTCAGCCTCAGTCCAAGGCTTGAAACTGAATGTCGCAGCCTTAGACTGACAGCTGGCAGGGTTAGATGGTATTTTGGGAAGGAATTGTTCCCTGGGAAGGTGGGGAGGCCCTGGCACAGGGTGCCCAGAGAAGCTGTGGCTGTTCCTGGATCCCTGGAAGTGTCCAAGGCCAGACCAAACGGGGCTTGGAACAACCTGGGATAGTGGAAGGTGTCCCTGCCCATGGCAGGAGGTAGAAAAGGATGAGTTTTAAGATCCTTTCCCAAGCAAACCATCCTATTATTTTATGATTCTACAAATCAAGCACTTGTATATTTGAGAATTAAAACAGCAAAGACCAAAGCTCAGCCAAAGGTGCTCCGAGCGGCAGAACTGTGCTCAGATAAAAGCTGCTTCTAAATCAGTAAAATACTAGATGAGATGAAGTTCCCTACTCAGCTTCCAGTAATCCATGATGGTAAAACACTGAAACTCCATTTTACAGGAAATAGTTACCATTTATTGCTCTTATGTAACTAATGTGTGAGCATGAACTAAAAAAGTGCCAACACATTTTAGGTTGTTTTGCAGAACTTAGAGAACAGTTTACTGCTGAATGCATTTGAAGCAAAAGAGTTCAAAGTTTCAGAACTAATTTAAAGCTACAAAAATAGCCCTGGTGCCCACAGGTGTGCAGAGACCACCAAGCTTCAATGCTGCTCTGGTGTCCAATGGCTTTCAGAGTAACCCAACCCGTCCAAAAGCCATGGGGTATTTCCCTGCTTCATCAGGAAGTCCACATTTTGTTTTTTAAGGTTATAAATGTGGGTGGTTGAGAACACTTGATGTGACATGAGCATTTCTGTCACATGGAGAAAACAGCCTGGAACAGGCATGTCAGTCCTCTCCTTTGGGTCAGACAGGTTTGTCCAGGGCAGCATTCCCTGAGTCAGGAGCTGGTGACACGTCATGGAATCATGGAATGGTCCAGTCATGTCCAAAGGAGCAGCTGTAGCTCCTGTAGCCCAAGCAGAGATCATCACCAGGTCAGGACCTTTGGGCTGAAATGTTCCAGAGAACAATCAGGCAGGTTCTGCTGGAGACAGGAGTGGGATCACCCACAGGGCTAAGTGATCAGAAGCTTAGACTAAAATTTTGGATGAGTTTAGTCCAAGGCTTCACTCTTTTTATTTGAAAAATTAACTTGTCTTTGGATTGATTTCTTTGAGACACCGGTGTGGCAGCTGGTGGGGAAAAAGTCTTCCCTGTAAAGATTCAAGAATTATAAAATAAATATTTGTAAATTGAAAGACTGTTCTTAGTAACTTCCAATAAATGGGTGGAACGTGACACCAAGTGCACAACTTTGAAGAGTCCGAGGTTTAACCATGACATCACTGCAATATGAAACCCAGAGGAGGGTGGTTATTATAGTGTATAATATCAATATTCATCTCAATCGCGTCCGTTCATTTCCCGAGCGCTCATGACGGGCGCACACGCGGGAACGACGCGTTCCGCTAGGGGGCGCTCGGGACCAGGGGCAGGGGGGTGGAGCCGTCGCGCCCACGTGACGTCATGTCACGCGCGGCGCCGTGTCACGTGTGGCGTGGCGGACGCAGCTCCACCTGCGCATGCTCCCGCCGCCCGTGCGGTGTCGGCCGGGAAACCCCTCGGCACAGCGCTGAGGGCAGGGGCGGCCGTGGTAGTCGCCATCGGGGCCGCGCGGGGCCGAACCGAGCCGAGCGGGACCGAGCCTGAACCGAGGGGGACCGACCGCGCCTGAGCCGGGCCGAGCCGGGCCGAGCCTGAACCGAGCGGGGCGGCCCCGGGCCAAGCGGGCCTGAGCCCGAACGGAGAGGGGCCGGGCAGAGCCGAGCGAGGCCGANCGCGCACCCAGACGGGAGGGGGGCGGAGCCCCAGCCTAGCCCGAACGGAGCGGGGCCGAGCCGGGACCGAGCGGGGCTGAGAGCAGGAGCCGGGCGGGCGCGCCGCGCTCGCTGAGGGCCGCGGTCGTTGCGGGGCGGGG
>VZTX01024143.1:30981-47629 GCA_013400915.1 Pardalotus punctatus | reverse complement strand
AGATATTTAAAAAACCCAAACCACCTCAACTAATAAAACCCACCCCCTACAAAAATTGGAAGTCATAGAAGACTGACAGAAACAACTTTCAGAGGATTCTGGCAGTAGCTGTAGTTGAAATGTTTCTCTTGACCAACAGTAAGGCCTTTGTCAGACATGGGGTTACAGAGAAGAAGCTGGTTTTCAGTGGTTGGTTGTAAATACTTGTGGCCTTTTAATGTTGGTAGGTTTCAGACTTCGATAACTCAGGTTGAAAACACCTTTCACAGTAATTTGTTTAGTCTTACACAAATTATAAGCCTTCCTATTAGTTCTTTCCAGGTAAGGGTAAGCACTCCTGAGTAGAACTTCTACTGCACTGACAGGTAAAATGGTAGAGAATATTTTTCTGCCCCTTCTGAGTTACAGGATCATGGATTCCGCTTCCCTGTAACCTTATTCAAATACTGTGGGATCATGTTTTATCCTAAAGGAGTGGAAGAACTGGGGAAGATTTTTATGGAAACAAACTTGAAAACTCTGGGTATTGGTTTGACTGTAACCTGTTCGTGATGAGTCCCAGACCATCTCTTCTCAGCAGGGCAGGCTTAATTTTAAATGCATCCTATGTAAAATAAATTAATGCATGTGTTAACAACTTGGATGCTGAACTATTTGCTTGTATGGGTTCACACCTTTGTTGTAAACTTAAATATTTCTGAAGTCAGTAGCTGAGTGATTATAAATAAAAGCTGGGTTCTTTCAACCCCTTAAACCTTCGACAAGTATTAGTAAGCCAGTGTCTTTAAGCTGTCAATATGTGGAGCAGTAGATGCTCTTGCTGTTACTTGGTGGCAACTGGTGACAGTGTGTGTGTGGGATCGTGTAAAGCTGAAGGATTTGTGAACTAAATCCATAAACTCTAAGCACTCAAAGCTGAGATAAAACCAGGGAGGAAAGTGGTGTGTTGTATATTAATTATCTGCTGGTGGTGGGGAGCATGTCAGTAAATTAGCAGAGTAAATCACTTCAACTGAACTGAAGAGCTCTTCCAGGTGCTCTGGATTAAGCAGTTGCCTTTGGTCACGTTTGCAAGGTACAAACCCCCTTGTGGCTGGATGATGCCGTGTCCCCCTTAGATTCACCCAAATTCTGTGCCCAGCTGGGGTTAAATATATCTGATGTCCCCTGTAAAGAGGCAGGATTGATTTTCTGTTCTGAGTGGGAAATGACATGGAATGCAGTGTTAGAGGAACGGGATGGGCTCTTGTTTCAAGCACAAAGAGAGCAGAGCTGTAATGCTCTGTTGAACAAAGCATCTGCTGGGAGCCTGGTGTCACTCAACTTTTTTTTCCTCTTCTGAGCCTTAAGGGAACCATCTGGTTATTTGCCAGGTCAACTTGATTCTATTAGGGTGATCTTATTACAGCTAGATTACAGGTTAGCTGTGTCAGGATTAGCGTCCTGCTATTACAGTGAGTGATATTTATGAGTTGGGAACGTTTTGTGCAGAGATGTCAAAATCAATACTGGGGTGAGAGTGGTGAAAGAACTTTTTGTACTTGTGCAATTCTTAGCTCAGTCTTCCAGGACTGTCTCCAGAACAGTTTGTTTGCTTTTAGCATCTGACTTCTCTTTCTAGAGAATTCTGTGATCTGATTATCTTTTCCTAGAAGGAACAGGAGGAAGAAATGTTCATTTTGGGTTTTTTTTTTAGTGGCAACTTGTCAAATGTTTTACATCCCATTTTAAAATTTCTTTTTCATTACTGTTGCCTTGTCTTGGGTTTTCTTCCAATTAATGACCCAGTAGGTTTGAGGGACCAACTGCAGGTGTTGGATATGATCTTTTGTCATCTGATGTGGCAGCTGTGTGTGACGTCAACTACTTTTCATGTGAGGTCCTTCGTGGCCTCCTTATTTAAAAAAAAAGTTAAATCTCACTGTACTTGAACCTTTATCAGCTGAGCAAGGCATGGGAAGAAATCAATTGCTATATTTTCCTTGCCATAGAGGAAGAAAATTATTCTGCAGCTAAACTGGGAGTAGAGGAGGGGATTAGAATTTTCTTGCTAGAGAAACTAACCCAAGTAATTCTGTTTTGAGTATTTTTTCTATTCTTATTTTTTATTTATTTTAAGCCAAAAATCATTTGGAAGTATGGGACTACACACAAAACTATTTTCACACATAGTTTTCCAGTGTATTAGTGTTTGCCTGCCCAAACATTGAGCATGCTTAACACAGATGATTTGAGGCAATGACAATGCATTTGCTAAACACTTGGCCAAACCCCAGCTTTCGGTTAGGTAAGATCCTCAAAGTCACCTATTTCCTCTTCAGTCTGTGGCAATGACAGTAGCGAGCATTCAAACAATAGCTGTCTTGATGTGTCTGCAGTCACTTTAGGGGATATTTTGGGATGTTGTTTAATCAGTGTTTAATCAGCTAGATGTTTAAATTCTTCCAGAATTTTGGTTGCATATTTCCCTGTAGCACAGCCAGACAGCACAGACATGTCTGTTTAAAGTTCTTGCTGTTCAGGTTATTGGAAAAGTTGGTCCATTCCAGTGAAACAGTTGGTATCCTAAGATATTTGCTGTTTGTATAATTAGATATTCTGCATGAACATTCAAGTGTCACTCACTCACCCTGCTTCCCCTTTGCTGCAGCAGATGACTCCATATGTGATTTGTAAACTTGCTTTCCTTTCTAACAGGATGATGTGAGGCAGAAAGTGCACCTGAATACCTTTGGCTTCTTCAAGGATGGTTTCATGAGAGTCAATGTCAGCAACCTTTCCCTGAAGCCAACAGTGGGCTCTGATGACATGGACAGTTTATCAGTGAGTTCCTTCCTATGAAGCCTCCTGTGAAATTGCCCTTGCACTTGTCTGAGGTGTCAGATCCAAACTTGTGGTGCTGTTGGCTTTGCTCCCCACCATGAACCAATTTTGAGGATCTGTGTATTGAGATTTATTCCTGAGCACTCTACATTCTGCTTTAAGGATAAACCTTTAACTTACTGGATCCTCTGCTCAATTCAATGCACACAACTTGCATTGAACATCAATTTCCTAAGCAGTCCTCTGATTTGAGGTCTTATCACACTGTGTCCTGTTGCATTGCAATTCAGCTTGTTATCTTTATGTCAGTAGGTTTCCAGACCAGTGACAATCTTATTTTTAAGAGAACTCTAACATTGTATGTTATATTGGGGTTTTAATAGGGAGACTGAAATACTAGATTAAAAAAACAGACCAGAGTTCTTACTCTGCTTCACAGTTTGACATCTTTATTGTTATGAAAGTACTAAATGTTTTTGTCAAGCAAAAACATCTGGAATAATACTAAAATATGTTAAAAGGTTCAGGGACAGAAGGTACTCCAGATTTAGTTTGGGTTTGAATCAAGATTTCTTGGTGGATGAGGCAGCAAGTTTGTTATATTTGAATATATTTTTCTGTCCAATTAGATTATGGGAAAAATACCTGGACTCTGCCTTAAATGTAGGTTAATTTATTTAGAAAGTAGTATCTTTGAGTCTTTCAGTAGTGGTTTGGCTTCAGTTTGACAGATTCTTCTCAATTGTCTCATAGGTGGGATTCAGCTTGGATCGAACAAGGAATGACGGTTTCTCCACTTACCTGGTAAGAGAAGTTAACTTGCTTTTCTAAGCTGGTATATCTTGTAGTCTACCTGACTCTGGGAATGGTTGGAAGAGAAAAAAAAAGAAAGGTGGGGGGACTTTAGACATGGGCAGGATGTGAAGGATAATTTGGATTTACAACTTGCTGGACTAAGAATGGTAACCTCTACCTGGAGGGGAGCATGTCCCACGTGTTATAAACCAGAGGGCACTTCAGAGGTGTTTTGCTCATGTTACCAGGATGAAGAAGTGGATTACTGTATCTTGAGAAAGACACCAGAGCCAGATGTCTCTGTTGTAATTTTACTTCTGGAGATCCGAACTGAAGTGTGAGTAAAGAGTGCACATGACATTTTGAAGTTACTTCTTTAGTTGAAAATAATGTAACAGTTGAGGTTGTTTTTTTTTTAAGTGCTTGGAGAGCTGCTGTGCATGTAGTTTGTTTTTTTTAAGGGGTTACATGAGAGTTGAGGGGAGATGAGTGTAAAATATCTGCAGTATAAAATGTTCCAGGAATTATTCCTGGATATTGGTGGGGTAAAGAGACAGCAGGCAAAAGTAACCTACCTTAATTGTTCTGAAGGCACAAACCTGAAGTCTTGGGTCACTCGCAGCTCTTGCACTCAATAGGCCATTTTATTGTTTGTCTTGAATTATCTATTCTGTGGAAGTACCTTTCAGGCTGCATTGATTTCTTTTGCAAGAGCACATGTGCAGTAACTTAGTTTCTAGTGAGACTCTGCTTACCATAGCTGAAGAAACTTAATTTTCTTCATCTGCTCCTGAATTTTATGTAGAGGTAGAATGTGACTTTTCCCACAATGATCAGATCTGCTGTGAGTCATGATCTGGTTCTTGCCTGTTCTTTCTGGTACAAAAAACAAGTCAAGACAAGTTGATTCTCCTTTATTGGGTATTACCTGGTGACAAATAGCCTCTTTAAAAATACTGTTTTACTTTCATTTTGTAATTAAACCTCTTTGTTTCTTTAGTGTGAAGGTACGGTTCTCTTCAGAAGCTGCTTCCTTGTTACCTAAAATTTTATTTGTATCTGAGGAAAATGGTACTGCCTTAAATACCAAGCTGCTAAAAACTTCTGAACCAAGCAATGATTCTGGTAAAAATCCTCCAAAGACCAATGAAAATACAGATGGCAAAGGTAAGCCAGCTAAACTTGACCTGTGTGTGCTCTCACTGCTGATTTCTCATTGTTGTGCATCCAGCACTGAGTTGTGGTGTCATTCTGGGGTCCCCTCGGGCTAGAACTTAATGCACATCTTGTGTAAATCTGTGCACAGAGCTGCCTTTGGGGCTGCAGTCTCCTGCTCAGTGATTTGTGTTTGCCAGTCCTGTTGATCCACCAGAGAGACAATGAGTGTTGGAGACCTTCAGTGCCTGTGAGGAGGGGTTAACAACTTGGTTGTCTTTTGTTTGGCAAGAAGGAGGCTAAAGGGGGAATTTTGTGGCCACCAACAACTGAAGGAAGGTTAGGAGGATGATGACTTCAAGCAATTTTTGGTAGTGGCACACAATGTCTGTTTCCCTTTGTTAAGTCTTGGGTGTCTCAGATGGGATGTTAGGGTGGAAAATAAGTAAAATAAGTAAGATATCTTTGCAGAGTAGGTATTCCAGCATTGTAGCAGATCATTTGTGCAATCCAGCCTCCATCTTTTGAGCTTTTAAATGCTTGGCTAAATAAAACAAGGGCCAACATGATACCATTGACATCAGGCATTCTATGAGTCAGAAGTTGGGTTAAATATCTCCACAAATCCTTTCCAGCCAATGTTTGTATGAGTCTGTGTCTGTCTAAAGAGTTGAACTCTAATCTATTACTTAGAAACTATGGGGAGGGAGAAGTAACTATACCAGTGATCTTTCTAGGACGCACAAACCTTTGTCTGCCTTCCATACCAGCAGACAAAACGATTTTATAATCTCAGCCCTAATGGGATTAGCTCATGTTATCCCTTCCTGGCAGAGTTTTAGACTTCAGATCAGACTGCTGAGCAGTCTGATCTGGAGTGGTCTGAGTCTGTCTTGGCCTGTCACCTTCACAAGCTTTGATACCATTCAGAATCTTGCACAGCTGTTGCAATGAGTCAAGAACCAAGGATAGGTGGCACTGGAGATAACGGATCTGACGGCTGTAGTTTTGCTTTCTCTGGTGTAAAAAGTGTAGCATGAACACGGACAGTGCACTGAGTTGTGGGAGCCAAGAGCGAAGCTCAAGTCTTGAACTAGAATGGGGTGACCTTACGTTTGAAAAGCTTCTTATAGGAGTAGAGTCAAACTGTGAACTTGACATGCTGCTCTACTGAAGGCTCCTGTCACCTCAAGTTCATAGGAAATCCTGACTTGGCAGGTCTTTTTTGTTTTTGTTTGGTAGTCTTTTTACTGGGTACTTAGTGGAATGGTGTGAAGTTATTCCTTCCCCACAGTTAATTAGGATTTCCATGTTTGTCAGGCCATGTATTAATGTTCAGATTAAGATTTGGCAGTGAGATTAATAGCACTCAGTCATAACATAAAAAGTCAGAGCTGTAGCTTGCATCTGGTTTAGGTCACCTGCCTCCTGCACCATTCTCATCAGAAGGGTTGGAAAGATTTCTGGGGTAGGCTTTTTTTGTAGGAGGTGTAAGAGTAGAGAATCACATCCTGGCATTTGAGGATGCATTCAGAATGAATGGTGGCTGTGGGAAGAGTCCTGTGAGACTAAGGAGAAACTGGGAAAGAATCTCTGTTAATGATTAGCTGGGAAACTGCCACGCAGACAAGTGTAGGAAGATGTGAGTAAGGTATTGACAACGTGGTGGTTTCTGAGGATGTCTAAATGCAAACACTAAATGTACCATTAATATTTTTATCTCTAGATACGAAGTCCAAACGAAGTACAACATCCTCCCAGGTAAGAAGCTATCTGGAGTTCTCTTTCACGAAAGAACCTGGGGGGATATTCCAGTACCATCATAGCCAAAAAGCAGAGTATTTGCTGTTGCTCTCAGCCTCCACTGTAAATATACAGAATGCAATTTTGATTGTCTGGTTGATGTAGCCAAATGTTTTAGTTACCTGCTTAAGAAAATCTAAAGGTCTCTTTCCCTTTTCCCAGAGCATGGTAGAACAAGAACATCCTGTTCGCAATGACAGAGGAACCTTTTCATTTCAGGTAGGGTGCCTGTCAGTGTCTAAACACAGTTCCTTCACTGTCCTACTTTGGAAAAGTGAAAGTCTGGTATAGATGTCTCTCTGATGACAAGAGTTTGCCTGAAAATTTACTGGGCTAAGCATCAATGATGGAAGTCTTTCTTTATAAGTTGTGGGAGCTGCTTTTAAATTGGCTTTGGTGTGATGCTGTTCTAAACATCATAGTCTATGAGCCTCAGTGTATTAAAGTTTACTGTGATGCCAGTAGTGCAGATTGCTGATAACAAATAGCTGTGACCTGACTGATGACTTGAGGGGAAGATCCTCTGTATGAAATCAGATTAATGCTTAGTTTGAGCACCCTGGTTGACTTGTGATGGTTGATTACTATAAAACAAGTACGTTTTAAATTCTGTTATCTGATGCAAATCTCATTTCCAGAGCTATCACAATTTGCGTAGTTGGGGGAGGAACAGAAAAGCTGCAGGGAAGTATGATGAAAATTTTATGGTTCACCATGTTAAATATATGATACTTCTGATTATCTTTTCTCTGTGGTGAACTGAGTTAAGCACTGATACTTAACAAGTTTGGATTACCAGAGTGCATAATCCTACATAGGTGCAATGATTCTGCATCAGGAATTCTGTTGAAACTTCCAGATGTGCAGGGTATCCTCAGAACAGTCTTATTTGCTGAAGGGAACCAGCTGACCCCAAATGACTGACTTCTTTCATGCTTCAGTAGAGATGACTTCCTACCAGGGCAACCTTGTTGTGAATGAGAAGAATGCTGACTTTTCTATTCCTTATTTTCAGTTCTTTTTTAACATCAGCTCAGATAAACAAGAAGGTCTCTACAGCCTGTATTTCCATAAGTGTGTTGGCAAGAAAGGGCCGGCCAACGATCAGCTGCTGTTCAGTCTTGATGTGAGTATGGCTTCTAAAGGATAATTAACTCATTCACTTAGACTGGAACATCCAGCTTGCAGCTCCAGCTTGTCACCAAGCACACACTGCACACGAGTGCGCATATGGGGTGGGAAGTGATTCAGAGTTGTGTGCCAGTCTCTGCAGTGGCGTTTCTGAAAGAAGTGACTACTGCAAAAATAATTAAAATACTGGTTTTGCAGAAATGCCTGAAGAGCTAAAGGCTGAATGTGGCCTGGGTTCAGTCCACATTGTGACCTCATGCTGTAATGAGATGGGAGCTACAACAGCTGCTGGTGTTTTGCTGCACTCAAAAGTCATTTTTCTCTTTACATGATTGCAGATATTATGGTTGTTGCTGCAATCTAAATTGTTGGTATTTGTGAATTCAGTGTTTTTGCTTTTTCTCAACTAATTAAATATGTGTTTTTATGGTGTTAGATACACATCCTAAAGGCAATATGTTCTAGCAAATGTTTCATCATTTCATACAGGGGTTTGGTCTTACGTTTTTTTGGTCATTATCAGAGCTTGGGTTATCCTTTTTTTCTCTCTCCTGTGCTTAATTAGGATTTCCATGAGCTGGTGTGTAATGAGCTGGCCCTAATTAAATATATTTAATTATATATTAATAATAAATCCTCTCACTGACCGAGGTACCTCAGCCAGATCAGCCTCTGAACTGCTTTTGTACATGTTTGTGTTAATGCTACTGCAAGGGAACAGGGAGGTGATAAAATTTAGCAGCCCTGACTTGACTCAGACAAAGCTACTTCAAATCTGCTTTTGAAGTTACATGTTTAGAAGACCAACTTCCCTGAATTGCTGTTTGTCACTTTGACCCACTGAAGGAGTTGGGAAGAGAAGAAAACCTGGATCTGTTGGAATGTACTTAGAGATGCAGGACAGCTTCAGTACTGCAAACCACACTCGATGCATTCTTTTATTGAAGTCCTAGCACTTATGACTAAGGCACTTAGGGGTGTAAATAGGATGCTAAATAATGCTTCTGTTTTCTCAGTCACAGAATAATAGGCTGGCAGCCTATTGTAGATTCTGTTTCTGAATCAAAGGTGGGCAAACTGTGAATTTTGTAGAGAGAACAGCTAGTCTTTGGGAAAATTACTTTGGCTTTCTGAATTATGTTGCATAACTGAAGCATTGTTTTGCAGGGGGATTCTTCTTGTGGGAGTAATTTTGCAAAATCTTTTTTAAGATACCTGAGGGTTTTGCAAAATGTTTTTTGAGATACCTGAGGATTAAGAGTTGGGTTTGGTTTTTTCATTAAGTCACCACTTCAGGAAAGCTCATTTTAAATGAGTGAATTTGATTGAGAAATGTAATTGTTAACTCGGTGCTTTAACAAAATAGTTTTTTTCAAATGTACACATAACACACCTTTAATATTCAGATAGATATTACGGAAAAGAATCCTGAAAGCTACCTCTCAGCAGGTGAAATCCCACTACCAAAACTTTACATTTCCATGGCTATCTTCTTTTTCCTGTCTGGGACTGTATGGATCCACATACTTCGTAAACGCAGGTAAGTTCAGTGTCTGTGACAAGTAGGGGCCTATCTTGTTTGATTTTTATTTTTCATTCCTCCTCTTGTAATGCCCAATTCACAGTCAGATTTAATCACTTAAAACTTCAAATCTGGCTTAGTATTGTATGCTTAATGCACTCATTTTATATTAGAAAACTGCTTCAGTCAGTGTTGTTGTACAGACTGTCATTCTAAAGTTATCAAATCTTGTGTTGAAAGTTCTTCAGGTAATGTACATTTTAGGCTATATTGTGGCAAAAAATAGACAAGAAATTCCTGTACTTGGTGTCAAAACGAGATGACTTTGAAAATAAATAACAAGAAAAAATTGGTCCTTTTATGCACATGGAAATGGCAACTTATGGCAGTAGAGAGCCATAAATATCTTGATTATGGTTTGAATTACACTTAGCAAATTTTCTAACAGTTAAGATATATATATATATATATATATATGCAGGATATTTTTTTAATTAGTAATTTTAATTACTCCAAGCAGTAAAAATCGGGTTTAGAACATGAAGTTGAAATACTGCTCAGGATATTGCAGAAACTTGGACTGCAGCATTAAGGAGAATCTTTTTACAGTAATGGTCAGCTCAGCCTGGGAGTGACTGCTTGACACTTACAGCTTTTAAAGAAAGACCTTTGGAAAATGAAATTTTTACTGCTGGCTTTTAATTAATGCTCTTTCTTTTTTTTTTTTTCTTTTCAGAAATGATGTCTTTAAGATCCACTGGCTCATGGCAGCCCTTCCTTTCACCAAATCATTGTCCTTAGTCTTCCATGCGGTGCGTACAATGTCTCTGCCTGAAGTTGTTCAGCTAGGAAGTAGAAACATGGAATCCAGGACATGCTATTAGGGAAATCTGCTTTGGAGAGGGGAGAATGGGAGAGAGAACAGTTCTTAATACTGAAGCATTAGAATTGAACTGCAGCTCTTTCGTGAAAGTGTTTTTCATCAGCAAATTCTGACATTAAATACAGTTGAGATCATGGCCTGAAGCGTTGAAGCAGGAAGGGTTGGGGGTTGAATGAATTCCACAGATTTTAATGTTTTGGCCATCTGAGGCTGGCCTGAAAACCTGAACTGTACTGCTGCTTCAGCTCCATGGCTTGCAGTAAATGTTAATAAATGAAAAGCTTGATGAATGTTTGTAAAATTCAAGGGCAAGGAAGTAATGCTGGTATACGGCAAAAGACCTCTCCTTATCAGCTCTGAGACTTTCCATAGATAATGTCTCTGTTGAATTTATTGACTTGGCCTTTCCACTGGAAATACCTCATGCACAAAGGTAATTTAATCCTTCAGTATTTGTGCCAGCCATGATCTTCACTTTCATGACCATGGTATTATACCTGCTACAAATACTTCCAGAGTCCAGTGAAGTGAATCTGGCTTCCAGTGAAAATAAAACTAGTCACCTGATGCAACTGAACTTGAAAAATGAATGAATAATTAGCTTCCAAACGCAGTTGTTTCACTACAGTTAAGCAGGGGAGTTGTGTGGGAAGGATGTAGATTGTGCAAGATACATCCACTAGCGCTTGGGAAATAGAGCAAATGGAAATGATCTCATTGTTGCTAAAGAAAAGTAGAATGTGTTGGGAGGAAGTGATCTCTAAATGTGACAGAGCTGGGTTTGTACACACTGGCTGGGAAATAAAACTGGAAGTGGAGCAGACCTGTTTTTAAAGGGTGGGGTGTCAAAGAGCAGCTTGTAAAGTCCTGTATTTTCTGCTTCCAGATCGACTATCACTACATCTCTTCTCAGGGATTCCCCATTGAGGGCTGGGCTGTTGTTTATTACATCACTCACCTGTAAGTATGTCAGAAGATTGATGGCATAGATTCAAATTGCTACTGGGGCTGCCTCCCTCCTGAGCAAAGTGGGAAATTGTTGTGTTCTCATTCAGACCACAGTGCCAAAGACTCAGCAATCAGCCCTGTGTGAAGGGGAAAGCTCCACTTAGAGGGCAGCTGCAGAGAGTTGGCACTTCTGTGGGTGGAGGAGTAAAAGGATAACAAATGCTTTGCTTTTCTTTGTTCACACTAATATTCAAGTATCTAATTTGCTCTTGGTGTGAATGGTAAGTGGGTACAGCTGCCAGTATTTGCTGCTGTTCACAATGGTGAATGGATGACTCCCCCAGGAAAAGATTGCCTATATTGTGAATGAAGCCTGATAGTGCTCTGTGAGACACAGTTGTAGCAAGTACATCTGCTTCACTATTGTGGTGTGGATAAGTGTTTGCCAAATTATGGATAGCAAAGCATTTGTTTGGGTTTGTGGCTTTACTGGCTGTGGGAGAAACCTTTCCAGAAGAGGAAGTGTGATAAGATAAAATAAAATAAAGTCTCTCACTGTGATGTCTGTGTCTCTTCCAGACTGAAGGGAGCACTTCTGTTCATCACTATCGCCCTCATTGGCACAGGCTGGGCTTTCATTAAACACATCCTGTCAGATAAAGACAAAAAAATTTTCATGATTGTCATCCCACTTCAGGTGAGGACTGAGCTGTGCTGATACTTCCTGTCTTGTGGGAGAGCTGCTTGGGCAAACTGTGAAAACTTCACATGTATTGAAGTAGTTCTTGCTTATTGGTTATTTCCTAGGCGAGAAGTTTCTGTAATTTTCTCAATTGTTCTCCCATACTGAGCATGAAATAATAGTGGTCACGTAATTTTAACAAATGAAAACTGGGACAGTTATATAGGAATGGGACAAAACCTGGGCTGGAAAACACTGCTAAACTATTAAGCAGAGGAATTGAATTAAAGTTGTCATCTCTGAAATGCTTGCTGAGTGGCTTAATAAAATAAAAAAAAAAGGGAAAACCAAGACTTTTAGGTCTGTGGGAAACATTCCCAGTGGTTCAAAGTGGTCAGTGCTGGTTTCCTAGTCCAGGAACTGAAGTACACAGGAGAACAGCACTTTTGTTTGTTGTTGTATATGGAAGAGATTTTCTGTCTTTCAGATTAAATCCCTTACCAGAAATGTGTAATTAGTGTTTGAGGCTCTTACAGAGCTCAGGTGTGGAGTACAAAGGATGGTCAGTGACCAGTTTGAATTACTGGCTTAATAGAATTACATGTTTAAACTATTGGCTGTATGTACTATACAGTCCTGTTTCTGTTTTTTAATAAGTAAGTTTTGCTTCTTTTATCTCAACTGATACTGTAGATTCAGCACAGTATATAAAAAAGAACTACTTCCTGAATGTCAGCAGGAATAAATTCCCATCAGTTTTATTTCTGTAAATCTTGTGAAGATGCTGCTGAACGTGTGACTTTTGTATGTAGAGCTGTAGAAAAATTATTGCGGTATTGCGGTTACTAAGTGGGCTTTTACTGAATTGGCAGCCCATCTGTAGTGTCTCATTGGGCAGTTTCTAAACCATGAAACCAATATCTTGTGTAGGTACTGGCAAACGTGGCCTACATTATCATAGAGTCAACAGAGGAGGGGACAACTGAGTATGGACTGTGGAAAGAAATCCTTTTCCTGGTGGACTTGCTGTGTTGTGGAGCCATCCTGTTCCCAGTGGTATGGTGAGTTGCTGGATGAGAAAAACATGAACTAACAGGCATTGACAGCTCAGCAGAGCTACAGCTCTGCCAAAGCAAAACAAGTCAGTTGTCTGTGGAGTCAAACATTCTGTTAACTTTTATAAACCTCATCAGCCTTAACACTTCAGTCTGGTGCTGTGGAAGACACTCGATTTGGGGATGTTAGAGTGGGGATAAGGTAAGGTGGGTTGCAGTTTAAATGTGGCCAACACAGTGCAGACTGTAGGTGCTTTTGAAACTTGAAATTTTGCAGAAGTGTTGACTCTCTAAATTGAAAAATGGGGTTTGGCTTCACTGACTGAGATTAGATACTTGACTGCTAAATTTCAGAACAGTAGTGTTGTCTAAGATCAGGGCTGCCTTCAAGCAGAGTAGCTGCATGTTTATTTGACTGTTTATAAGAAATAATCCCACAGGGAGCATTTCCCCGCCCTTCCTTCCACTCTACTTGGCAAGGAATAATGTTGGTTATATAAAACTCGACCAAAACACAGATAATTCAGATAAACATTATTGTTGCTGCTTGCCAGTTAGCCAGAACATTTATCTTCTAAATGCATTTTGTCTTAATTGGATAAACAGCTGGGTTTAAAGGAGGATATCAAGGAGCTTCTGGCTCCTTGGTTAGTAAACACGGAATATTCTTCTTTCTCTCCAGTACCTCCATTATTTTTTTCTGAAGTGCAGATTATATAAATGTCTGGTAACATGTCATCACTCTAGAGTGTAACTCTTGAGTGTTTCAGAGAACAGTGTCACTCAGAGATGGAAATAGGCTCCAGCTTGACTTGTGAAGGTGGGTTTCTACTGTCCTTCCCTTCCCCTACACAGCCCTGGTGGCCTTCTGCCAAGGCTGGGAAATGTCTTCCAAGAAATTTGCACTACCCACTTGTCCTTCCCCTTGCTCCAGTCAAAATGCTGCACTCTGAGGTTGAGAGCATTTGGGAGTGGTAAATAAAGTCTAAGGGGTATTAACTTCAGTTGTAGAGAGACTCGATTTCTTATGATAAAGGTGACTTCTGCAGCCACAGTTCTTGCTACCTGATGCTGGCATCTGTATGTCCAACCTAGTGCAAGGTGCTGGTACAAAACTTGCTTTCCATGAAGGAATTGTATCTGAAGAACAAATGTGAGCTGTCCTGTGACTGTTTATGGTGTGCAGCCAGTGTTCCTGCATTGCCATGGGGCCAACATAAACTGGCAATGAAGCCCCTGACATAAAATCCTGCCCCTTTTTCCTCTGGATAGTGTCACTGCAGCTGGTGGGATGACTCATGTGATCAAGGTGACTAAGACTTGGCCCCTGAATTTACATTCCTGCAGGGTAGTTTCTCTTACATAAGTTGCCTATGTAGACATGGAAGCTGTAATCAACTATTTAAATGAAAAGAGCTTAAAAGAGCAGTAAGATGCCAAATGCTTGGCAGTACTTTGAAGAGTAGCTCAGCTTAATTGTACAAGTGGAAAGCATTATGCTGGAAAATGCCCCAGTTTCTCACTCAGCTCCCTCCCTCCCACAAAGCTTTCTGTAGGCTGAAGTAGGTTTTAGCAATCTGCTTTCTTAATCCCAAGGAAATAGAGATACTTGATCTGACTGCCTGAGCTGGGGACATGAGGGTGAAGTGTGAACAGTGCTGAGCAGTTAATTATGAGCATACCCCAGCCATAAAGAGCTAACAAAACTTGTCAGTGATTTAGAGGACTACAGTGAAAAGGGAGCGTAAAACTTATCATTAATTTATTCTTTATTTTTCAGGTCAATAAGACATTTGCAGGAGGCTTCAGCAACAGATGGGAAAGGCAAGTCATATGTATTTTTTCCTCTTTTATGCTACATGTTATAATGCCAGAATTTCAAACGCGTGATACTGATTTAAAAACCAAACTAAAACTATAAATCTACACTATATTAGCATCACTACTCTGCTTTTCCTCAGTGGGCTCATGGAAATAACTTTAGGAAAATTACCTTTTTCTTGTATTGGTTTGACTGTCAGAACTGGAATGTGTAACCCATTCTCTGCTGCTTGCAGAGCAGCTCGGTGCTTGAGCTAGACATGACATCTAGAGCAAATCATCTTGACAGATTTGCCATTTTTTCCTTACTTGAGTGTTCAGAAACAGAACTAGAAACGAATTCCAGAATTGCTGACTATTAGCCTAAATAGACCCACTTATTTAAATTTCTGCAGAAATGTATTCCTGACAAAATAGAGGGAAATAAACCTCATTATGAAACAAAACATAGCTTGGCATTAAATGTAGCACAATTCCTGGCTTGTCCATGTTTGTACAGCAGCTCCAGGGGCTGCCTGTGGAAAGTGGAATTCTGTTTATTGCAGCACTGCAAAGGAGGTGACGGATGGAGAGCCCGAGTGTGGCTGCTGTAGCGTGTGCTTTTCCTGCCTTATCTGCTCATTTCTTCTGGATGAGTTCCTTGGATGCAAGCTATGGAACGTGGCACTGGCTTCCTTGGAAGCAGGCAGCCTTTTTTCCATCTTCTGTCATTCCGTAGTTTACTCTTCACAGCTTCATTTCTAGAAGGTCATTTGTTGGCAACAGCCTTTTAACCCCAGTCCTATCCTTTAACTCTTGTCTCTCCTTTCTGGAGATCTCTTTCCAGGTCTGGGTACTTCTTCCAGCTGTTTTCTTGGCTTTCACTGACATTTCTGCATTTCACTGCTGATTGTCTCTGTAGGTGAAATGTAAGGCTGGCTATTGAACTTAGCTCTGTGCAGACCACAGATTAGGTCATTTTTTGCCATCTGCTAAATTTAAACAATACTTGTAATGAGTTTAGCATGTTTTTCTTGATTTTTCTAAGCTGTTAAAAAAGCCACCAAACAACAACCCTACATGCTCAAAAAAACCCCCAAACCTAAAGGCAGAAAATTACTAATTTCTGATAGAAACAAATGTTAAAAAGGTCAGTGTTAATAGTGTAATATAGATGTTATTGCTAGCTTTCTTATCAGTATGTTCAGTTTGGTTCAGTGACATTTACTGATGGGTTTATTTTACCTTGTCCACTGAGCATATGTTCTGGGGTATTTATGCTCTTACCTTTAAAAAGTCTGATAAGTTTAGATTTCCTTGAAGCAGTCTCTTTCTTCTGAACCAAGGACTTTGCACATGTCAGGCCTGGTTCTTAGCTGGATGGCAATGGATCTGACTGTCCTGGTGCTGAGCACACAGCAATTAATGCACGTAATTAAGACACAAACCCTTCAGATCCATGTGGCACCAGGTGATCCCCCTGTACCTACTTTGGTTCTTATCACAAGATGGTGCTGTGGAGTTTGATAAATCTCAGACATTCTGAGAAGGAGAGAAGTGAGGTCGCCAACAGCCGGGATGTTCAGTGTAAAGGCTCAACCTATCCCCTGTCCCTCATACCAGGTGAAATCCAGGTCTGAGTAAATCCAAGCAGTTCTGAAGGATGCACTGTAATGTGTAAAAAATGTGGAGGTTAAAAATAGTAATTTGAGAGGAACTGGCTGTATCTTTGCAGGTAGTCAGTGCTATGCACAGTAGCCCTTAAGGTCTGGTTTAGTCCTCTGTTTTGTGTTGTTCTCCATGGATAATGATGCTCTTTATCATGAATATTGCTTGTGAATCACCTACTGCTGTTACCAGTTTTACCTACTGGTGTTGCCATCTGGTTGTGCAGATCCTCTAAGTTCAGTGACTGTGTTCAGAGGAACTTAGCAACTGTGTTACGCTACACTGATAATAAAAGAATAGCTAAGGAAAAGATTTTAGGGAAAGCATTGCACAGGCTGAGAGCAGATTGTGGCCAGGAGAGCTGCGGTGCTGGGACTCGCTTG
>VZTX01024143.1:0-29221 GCA_013400915.1 Pardalotus punctatus | reverse complement strand
GAATTCCAGAATTGCTGACTATTAGCCTAAATAGACCCACTTATTTAAATTTCTGCAGAAATGTATTCCTGACAAAATAGAGGGAAATAAACCTCATTATGAAACAAAACATAGCTTGGCATTAAATGTAGCACAATTTCTGGCTTGTCCATGTTTGTACAGCAGCTCCAGGGGCTGCCTGTGGAAAGTGGAATTCTGTTTATTGCAGCACTGCAAAGGAGGTGACGGATGGAGAGCCCGAGTGTGGCTGCTGTAGCGTGTGCTTTTCCTGCCTTATCTGCTCATTCTGGATGAGTTCTTTGGATGCAAGCTATGGAACGTGGCACTGGCTTCCTTGGAAGCAGGCAGCCTTTTTTCCATCTTCTGTCATTCCGTAGTTTACTCTTCACAGCTTCATTTCTAGAAGGTCATTTGTTGGCAACAGCCTTTTAACCCCAGTCCTATCCTTTAACTCTTGTCTCTCCTTTCTGGAGATCTCTTTCCAGGTCTGGGTACTTCTTCCAGCTGTTTTCTTGGCTTTCACTGACATTTCTGCATTTCACTGCTGATTGTCTCTGTAGGTGAAATGTGAGGCTGGCTATTGAACTTAGCTCTGTGCAGACCACAGATTAGGTCATTTTTTGCCGTCTGTTAAATTTAAACAATACTTGTGATGAGTTTAGCATGTTTTTTTTGATTTTTCTAAGCTGTTAAAAAAGCCACCAAACAACAACCCTACATGCTCAAAAAAACCCCCAAACCTAAAGGCAGAAAATTACTAATTTCTGATAGAAACAAATGTTAAAAAGGTCAGTGTTAATAGTGTAATATAAATGTTATTGCTAGCTTTCTTATCAGTATGTTCAATTTGGTTCAGTGACATTTACTGGTGGATTTATTTTACCTTATCCACTGAACATATGTTCTGGGGTATTTATGCTTTTACCTTTAAAAAGTCTGATAAGTTTAGATTTCCTTGAAGCAGTCTCTTTCTTCTGAACCAAGGACTTTGCACATGTCAGGCCTGGTTCTTAGCTGGATGGCAATGGATCTGACTGTCCTGGTGCTGAGCACACAGCAATTAATGCACGTAATTAAGACACAAACCCTTCAGATCCATGTGGCCCCAGGTGATCCCCCTGTACCTACTTTGGTTCTTATCACAAGATGGTGCTGTGGAGTTTGATAAATCTCAGACATTCTGAGAAGGAGAGAAGTGAGGTCGCCAACAGCCGGGATGTTCAGTGTAAAGACTCAACCTATCCCCTGTCCCTCATACCAGGTGAAATCCAGGTCTGAGTAAATCCAAGCAGTTCTGAAGGATGCACTGTAATGTGTAAAAAATGTGGAGGTTAAAAATAGTAATTTGAGAGGAACTGGCTGTATCTTTGCAGGTAGTCAGTGCTATGCACAGTAGCCCTTAAGGTCTGGTTTAGTCCTCTGTTTTGTGTTGTTCTCCATGGATAATGATGCTCTTTATCATGAATATTGCTTGTGAATCACCTACTGCTGTTACCAGCTTTACCTACTGGTGTTGCCATCTGGTTGTGCAGATCCTTCAAGTTCAGTGACTGTGTTCAGAGGAACTTAGCAACTGTGTTACGCTACACTGATAATAAAAGAATAGCTAAGGAAAAGATTTTAGGGAAAGCATTGCACAGGCTGAGAGCAGATTGTGGCCAGGAGAGCTGCGGTGCTGGGACTCGCTTGTAAAATGCAGTCTGGTTGGGCTATTTAGGGGCTGTTGATAGGAGCCCACGGGGAGCAAGTGAATGGCAATGTGATGCTGGAAGCAGAATGTTACCTAGTGCTGCCATGCTGCTAGTGTGTCTGCTTGAGAAAACCAGAAGTGATTTGGTTGCACTGGAAAAAGGTGAAATCATTCGTATTAGGCTTATCAATGAATACTCTTTACTAGAACTGCATGCTCTGTAAGCTTCCCTTGGAGGCTCTGTTCTGCAGAGGTGCTGCTCCATGTCTCAGCTTCTCAGGAGAAGAAAAAATAGAACAAGTCCTAACTGTTAAATCACCAGCATTTTTTTTCCCCTGCAGTTAAAGGTAGTTTTCTGCTGAAGTAATAGAAATTACTGGATCCTCTCATCATGCAGTGTAACTGTCCTGTGGTTAGAGCTGATTGGATCGTGTGCAGGCACTCCTAGTTTGCCTGCCTCTGACCTGCTGCGATTTATTTTCTGGTCAAAGGCTGCTTTCCCTGTTCTCTCAGACAGACTTCATTAACTTACAGGGTGTATTGGGGAATTACAGACTACATGCTCAGTAGCTGTTCTTCCTGTACTGAGTCTTCTGCTGACCTCCTTGCTGGTGAGAAAGACCTAAGGAAAATTATTTTTGTTTCTTTGCATCTATTAGGACTAACAACTCCAGGACTTTATGGCTCATTATCCTGGTGGTGTTTCCTGTCTGTTTGTCTTGTTCTCTCTTCCAGCTGCTTCTCCACCTGTTTATTAGGTAGCAGTCCCCTGGGTCAAGTGCAACCATGACTCGAGTGTGACTGGACTAGGAATGAAGCAGATTTGGATTTACCAGACCTTTAGTCTGGGCTTGTCATAGGCCTTAGTTTTTGCAATGTACAATTAATAAAAAATCTTGTGATAAGTGGCAGTGACTTGGAGTCACTGGCTAATAGTTATTTAAAACTAGATTAGAACATTTTAAAAGGAAAACAAAGTGGTAAAACTAGAGAAAGAGGTCTAAAGTCATCCAGGGAGACCTTACATACCCAGATGCTGTGGATTGCTAGTGAGGAGTAGGCATGGCACAGTGCTATGGCTGAGTTTGAGCTGCCTCGCTGTTTGCTTTTTTCCCTTGAAGGTGATCTTTAAAGCAGTATATCTGACCTACACAGGCTTCTTATCTTGCACAGCAGTGGGCGTAAACATCCCATTTTTAGAATCTTTTTTCCTCCCCTTTTAAAATCGCCACCTTCAGACTTAAGCAAGTGCTTAGCTACACCTCTTTGATCTGTCACTATATTTTCCTTCAGGTGGGAGCCTTTGCTCTCTGTCCATTTCTAGATCTGCATTGCAAATGTCTTGCAGATTTAAGGAAATCAGCCTTGCAAACTGACCTAGAATTGTTGAGCCTGCAAAGCTGCTCAACTGCCACCACCTTGTTTACAGGCATCTTGAGAAAAGAGAGGGTGTATATAAATTATTTATACATCTTTTTTGTGTGAAACTCCAAGTTTTTGGTCACTGGACCTCTCAAGTCTCATAACACACACTTGCAATCACATCCTCTGTTGTTTAGGGGAGAAATGGGGCTGGAAAGCATTGCTGCAGTTGGTTCTGCTGGTACCTTGTGTGTGTGTGTGATGGGAGATGTGACACGGCACAGTCGGATCATGGTTTGCTGTTTTCCTGGAGCACTGCAGCATGTTGCAGGTGGCAGCAGAGTTAGGGGAAATACATTGCAGCCTGTCGCTCCCAGGCATTGTTCCCTGTGCTCTGTGCAGTGAGCAAATGATGATTAATGCTTTCATGCTTGCCCCCATGTCAGGAAAAACCATTTGCAGTATTCAGTGTCTTCCTGCTGCTATGCCATGAAAATGCTGTGAACAAAGACCCTGGTCCTGTGTGGTGCAGGGCAGCCCGTGCTTGGCTGGGCTCAGCACCACTTCCAGGTGCCCCAGAGAGCTGTCCAGGATTGATATGACAACTCAGTGTTGGAGATACAGTGCTTATCCTGTACTTTGGACTTTCTTCTGACCCTGACGGAGGGCTTTTGTGCCAAATGGCTGATGTGGTTCAGGACATTCAAGATTAACTAGTCTGTGCCACCTTCCTGTGCATGACACTGAGTGTTGCTGTGTCTGTCTGACCTCTTCTTTCTAGTACAGGAATGCTTTTAAGCCGAGAGCTCTAGAGACTGTAGAGCCACACTTCTCAGAGCTGCTTTTTTGAGGGCTGGATCTACGTGTGCTGCATCATTGGGGAGAGCAGAAAGCTTCCATTTACGGTTTGATAATGGCACAGATCACATCTCAAATGCACCAGTGTGAGTCGGGCAAGCAGAGCATTGCAGAAATACTCTCAGTTGTACCTTGAGCACGTTCACTGGCTGCATTATGGTTTGTCTTTATGGATTGTATTGTCTGGGCTCGAGCTCCCAGTGCCCTCAGCTGCAATCCTGTGATTGTTATTACACAGATATACTGAAAAGGTCAGACTTATTCATCAGAAGGCTATTGTGTGGTGTGTAAGTGGATGGTCCAGCTTCTTTTTCCATCTTGTAGACAGCCTCAACACTGGAAATTAGCATGGGGGCAATCTCAAAAAGAGTCTGCTTATCAGAATACTGGGTTGTGGTGTGTTTTGATCGATGCAGATCAGGCTATTGCAGGCACAAGCTGTTAAAGTGAATGGTGATAGAGAGGGAAAACTGAGGGAAGCAAGGTATAGATGTTATAAATCTATCTTGGAGGATGGCTTTTATCTTTTTAATTACTGTCTGGAAGAGACAGAACATAGGTATGAATTAATTTCTAAAACCTTTGGTGGAAAGCCTCTTTTAATTTTTTTTCCTTCTCTGCAGTTAAGTACTGTCCTTTGCAGAATGGTTATCATACTTGAAATATAAATTTACCCAACCTTTACTGCATGCTGTGATTGCTGCTGTGTTATCACAGCTTTACAGGTTGGGGTTGCAAGTGATTCAAGTTGTAAGTGACAGCTGCTGGCTGAGCCTCGTTCCTTGTAAATGCTGCTGTCACTGTCTGGGCTGCCAGGCTGAGGTGAACAGAAACCTTTGAGTGTCCAGGATAGCAAGACTCAAATATTACTGATTGGAGCACATTCAGCTTGTGAAGAAGCAATTCACAGGCTGCTGATGCCAAGCAATGATGATTTTAGATGTTTCTCCAGAACAGTATGTCCTGTAACTCTGAGTTGTTTTAAAAAAAAACTGGCAGAATTTTGTAGACATGCATTAATGCTGACTTATGTATCTGATAGTGGAGAGAAACATTGCTGCAGTTGAGGAGAGCAAGTTGGCTTCTGCAGGTGACTCCCTAGCCTTCCTCCTTGGTGGTGGTTGTCCTTTTCCCCTCTCCTTGCCCTTCCTTTCCATGCTCAGACATTCTGAATATGTGGATATACTAATTTATGACTCCTCAATTGATTATCGTGACGAGTAGGTGAGATGTTGAGCTGTGCACCATCAGCTGGGAGAGGTGGAATTATGACACTTCAGTTGGCAGCCAGATCTTTGGCTTTGCTGTCCTCTCATCCTGTGCAGTGCACGACTCCACCAGAAATGACGCCCCAGCTCGCTGGTGTTGACTGTAAAGCACTGATAGACTGGCAGTTTGAATCACAGCTGTTGAGTTGGTGTTCCTTCAATGACAAAGCCTGGTAATTCTCCTGGCCTGTCAGTGCACCAACTGGTGGCAGTTCTTGAAGTTGGATGCATTGAGTTCAAAATAGATCCTTCTGTGTGCAAACCGGCGTGTGGGAAATCACAAGATATCCATGGTCACACTTAATGCAGCTCTCCTTTAAATAGGACAATATTGCTTCCCTGTTTCACAATTCAGTGCAGTTATTATGCATATTTACATGCTTTAATCTTTCACCAACTGTATTAGGAAAAGCTTTTAACATTAGGTCATCTGTCAGTTCATGCTTTGTGTCAATCAGGTTCTGCTCTTAGAGTGTGCTGCCAGGAGGGTTTGGATCTGACTCAAGGTGTCTGTAGCTTTCAGTGGTTCTCCTGGAACACTAAAGGTAAACTGTAAAGGGACTATTGATCTCTTATAGAAGTAGTTTTGTAACAGAATGCTGTCTGTCTTCACTTTGGTTTCTGTAGTGGGAACCTACAGGAATTTATTGGCACTGGTGCATTTGACATTTCCTTTGCTTAAAAAAAGCTGCTTTGTTTTTGTCAGAGGAGGTGAAATATTTCTTTGGGAGCTATTAGCCCTCTTCTCCCTCATCTGAAATACTGTAATTTGCTCTCTTGTGAACCTGTAAGACCTTACATGCAAATATATGCAGCCTTTTTATAAATCTTTGCAGTGGGTGAGTTCTGTGAGGAGGTGCAGGTGAACTTAAGCTCGATGTATTGTACTTCCAAATCTGATAAATACGTTATGAGGACTTGGAAGGAGGACCAGTAAATATGTGGCAGTATTTTTTTACTGGCAGCTCATGTTCATTGGCTCTAAACTGCTTCTCTGTATGCTGTCAACATATCTTGGACTCTCTGCCTCTCATGTTGTCACAAAAGCATCAGTGGCCTGTATTTGTAATCCTGCTGCACGTCTAAAAGCTGACTCTCAGACCAGAGCTGACAGCTGCTCCATCTGTTGTTGACCTCAGCTCGTTCACATGAATGTTCTGTGCTGCTCCAGCTGATGTGATCTGTGCAATCCGCGCCGCCTCGCCTGGAGCCTCGGCTTGCACAGCCTGCGACTCAAACACGTGCTGGGGAATTATTTGGGGTGATTTCCCATTTCACTTGTGAGCTGTGGCTGAGCCACGAATGACAGAAGACCCTGCTTAGATATTTAAATGCTTGTGCTGCTGTTCAGCAAGATGCAGTGGTTCCCAGAGCTGTGATTACCTGGAAGTTGCTCAGCTTGGCTGAAGGCACGGAGCAGGTCAGGGAAGGCTCTAGAAAAGACAGGAATTTTCTAGGAGGCAGTGTCAGGTGGTGTGGCCCTTCTGGCAGGAGTGAGGTGACAGTATGTAGTTGGCTGTATACAGGTAGAGGAAGGTTCTGTATTGCAGAACACGTGCATATAAAATTTAGTGTAAAAGCAATCTCAGTTTCCTTTTTAAGAATTAATTCCCTCTAGCCTGGGCTTACCTGAGCCCTGGTTTTGACCCCTTGCCTACCCTGCAGACAGGCAGCAAAAGATCTTGTCTCATGTTAACAATTTTCTGATGGATTTTTGTGTTCTTTTGATAGCTGCCATTAACCTAGCAAAGCTGAAGCTCTTCAGACATTATTATGTCATGGTAAGTAAAACACCTGCACACATGCATGTGGAGCACTTGGAAGCTGTTCAAAGCTTTTAATGGAATACTTGTTGGAAGCTGCTACAGCTGGTGGATGTGGTAGAGGCTCTTGGCACTGCTGTGCTTTGGCAACTGGGTCAACTGGCTTACAATCCTACAAGCAACTTCCTTTTTTTCTCCTAATGGTTGTATCCTTCTGTCTCTCTTTAAATTCCAGCTATTTGTAATGCTTCCTGATTTCCTCTGGAGACAGCTTGAGCTGCCAGTTGAATTGATGGGCTCGAATAATGTACTGTAAACTTGCTAAAAATTAAACTTGGGACCAAATGGTGCCTGGAGATGCATGTGTGCAGTTCTGATTAAGTCAGTGGGAGCCATGAGTATGTTTCCCAGGAGAACACAGGCTTCTTAATGATTTCCAACGGCCTCATTTCAGCCTCTTCTAAGTGGCAAGAGTAATAAATTATAATTGTGATTCTTGAAATTCTATGAAATTGTAATGCTTAAAGCATTTCCTGCTGTAACTTGAGTATGTTACCAATAGCTTGAGTTATTTGGATGCTCAACAAGCAGTAGAGCCCTCAGCCTATATCTTCTGTGTTTATTGAGGAGCATAATAAGGCTAGTCTGACATAAAGAGTTGTCTGGGGATCTCTTGAGCTGTTTCTCTGGGGTAAAAAGGTTCTGTAAGGACGGTGCTATTGTTCTCATGCTTTCTCCTTTTCCTTCCCAGATTGTGTGTTACATTTACTTCACACGGATCATTGCAATTCTCATAAAGATTGCTGTTCCATTCCAGTGGAAATGGCTGTACCAGGTATTTGCCAGCAAAGGAAAATACATCCATCCCTTGATGTTTTTCTCTATTATTCTTTAAATATAACTGCACAACAAAATTCCATAATTTGTTCCTCATGTTACGGTAGAACATCTCAAAGCACAGTGCTGCACCCTGCCTCTTCTTGATTTTTGTCACTGATGGCCTTAAGGTGAAGGAATATATTCTTAGTTTTATGTTTGTCCAGCAGGGCTGCTGGATTATACATGAGATGTCTGAAAGTAATTGCATTATTGATTTTTAGTCTTTCAATTTAACTATGTCTGAAGGAAATTAATCAAGAACATACAAAGGAGAAAAAAACTAGTCAGGTTTGCTCTATGTAATTGAAGCCCCAGGGAGCCAGGAAAATAGGCTTTTGCTCTTCCATCTACAGGCTTTTTTTGCCTATGGACTTCGAAATACTTGGTTTTTTAACATATAATCCAGGTAACTGCGGGGAGTCCTTGGAATACATTAACTCTTGAAAATACCAAGCAATGCAGGGACAATTCCCCCCCATCCCCATATAAAAGCCAAGTCTTGCCATAGTTCTTTGAAAGCTCTGGAGTGATGGATAGAACTGTAACTATTTAAAATGACAGGGAAAACTGGAAGAACAAAGAATTTGACAGCCTTTAGCCTGGGATTAATGACAACAGGACAGGAATTATTTTATTTCTGCTGTGGCACAGGCCTCTTGGCCATTAAACCTTGAACCTTACGAATGAGGAGAAATGTTTTGTGACCACGGAGCATGGCAGGACTGAACTTCAATCTCGTGTTCTCACTTGCAGCTGCTGGATGAAATGGCCACGCTTGTGTTCTTTGTCCTTACTGGGTACAAGTTCCGTCCAGCCTCAGACAACCCTTACCTACAGCTCTCTCAAGATGATGAGGAGGATGACCTGGAGATGGAAGCTGTGTAAGAACCCCTCTCCCCTTTTATTTACCTCTTCGCTTGATTTGAGAAAAGTAGTGTTTAAAACCAGTTTACTTTAATCTCTCTAAATCCTTCTTTGAAAAAGATGAGGATCTGCCCACGTTTAAAGATGAGGTGTCTGTTTTGGTGTGTGTAAAGAGATTTGTGGTGTGCATAGGAGCCTCTGACCTGGATATTGCAGTAGTGTGGAATAAGCTGGTAAAGCTTTTCATGGGGAAAAAAGATGCCCGTGAAAATATCAAGTAAGAAAACTCCTAAGTTTAATTCAGATCATGGAACGTGAATGGGCTTTACAGATGATCATTAATGCTTCATATTTAAACAAAACCCAAACCCAACAACAAAAATGACTCTTCAATCTGCAGAACATAAATAATAATAAATGTATTAAAATAATAAATAATAAATGAACAGGGTGTAAGGTCCCTTCTGCCTTGGTGTTCAGCATATAGCTTTGCAAAAATCTATCTTAAGCAACAGTGAGCCAAGGAGATGGATTTTCATCAATATTCTTCCTTGGTTTATTCCTTGCTGTTAAACCATGAGGCACCACAAATGCTTCAGGACCTGAGCTAGTCTGGAAAAATGATATATCAGGGCTCAGCCTAAGTCCCTGTCATTTTCTTTGCGGTGGTTTTCTGAGGACTTAGAAAATGAGTGGCATTTCTGAATGTGTAATTAAAAATGCCCTAAGAAATTCAGTCTGCCAGGAGTGTTGGATACAGCTTTAGGTACCCCAGAGTCTGCTGCCTTAATAGGAACAGAGCTAACCTAATCCTTTGGTAGTTATATATTTGATGCATAATTGCAATTCATGTGCATGCTCAGAAGCCTGTTCCTAAGAGTTTTTTCCAGTTTGGCAAATCTCCTTTACCTGGGTGAAATAAATCAACACTCCAACTTTTATTTCAGAGGCAAAAAAAGTCTGAATGTGTTTGCTGTCATAGTTAGCTCAGAAAGAAATGAATCTTATTGGAAAATTGCTACAAGGAAGTTTGAATCATAGAATCCAGACTGAAATGTCACGTAAGGAGTTTTAACTTCTCAGAAATATGGCTAGTAACAAAGATCTTTTTAAATGCTTAGCTATTTTTGCTTTGGGTCTAGAAAATCTGTCATTTTTGCAAGCAGAATCCAACTAGTGGGTAGTGACCTTAAAATCACTATCATTTACATGTGTTTAAATGGTTTATGTAAGAAACTGGTCTGAGTTTGGAAGCTGTTTGGTAAAAAAGCATTCACATCAGGAAGTCACTGTCTGAACTGGCAGGATTTGTGATTGTACCAAAACCAGCTTTTTCCCTTTTTGCCTGTTAGAGTGAATTCCAACTTTGCATTGCGTGCTTAATGAATTTTTGCTTGTGGGGGTTTTGTTAGGACTAATAATAGGACACCTTTCAAATACAGTGATTTTAGTCAATTGAGAAGTTGCTAAATTTAGGAGACTGTGACAGAAATGAGCTGGAGAAAGTTTAATGAACTAATTTAGTGATTTACATCCCACCCTAGTGAGATAGACATTGCTAAAAACACGAGGATCAGAATACCTTGTGAGCCTTTTCCTAGTAAGGCATTTTGCTCTTTGCCTTGGGAGTTTCCATTGTTTTGCCTTGTGGGTTGTTCCCCTTAGCCTTGCTTGGATTTTTCTGATCTGATTCACCAGGAGCTTTATTCCATTTGGGCACTTGGCAGGGTATAATCTGTGTCTGGTTCTCCCTTTCCCAGCTCCATCAGGAAGGTTAAGTTTGTAGGTATTTAAAAGACAGAGTTTATACACATTCTGGGACAGGTGAAGCACTGCAGTGGAAGTGTATTAAATTTCTCATTGATTCGGTCTTGCTGGTCCTATTTTTGTGTTTATAAATATTAAATGTTGTTTCTGTGGGGGGTAGAAATATCTGGGTTTATTTGAGCAGGTGACTAAGTGCCTGACAGTGTCCTGACTAACCATTGCATGAGTGTTTTGTCTTTCATGTGATAAATACCCACTTGTCTTCACAGGCCATGGCAGAAACTAAAAACTTGAAAACTTCATTGTGTTCTGCTATGTCTTATTGCCAGGTTTTATTACTATTTTCCTCTTCCAGAGCTTTTTTAAAAAAAAATCAGATTCCCTAAAATAGCAGCATTCATTTTCTTTATACTCAACATTTCTATGAGCCAACAGCGGGCAACGCTGTGACGTTGTCAAACCTCTTTTCTAGGTTTGCTTGTCTTCCAGTAAAAAAAAAAGACCATTTTAAGTGCAGCTCTCTAGCTTGTGTCTGTTTCCATGCATTGCAAACAATACAAAGCTCAGTCTGACAGGAAATGTAAATATTGTTAAGGACACTGGAAATCTGCAAAGTTTCAAGAAAAGTTTGCAAATTAGGAGTCTGTGACAGAAGCAACGCAAGGCACAAATCCTCTTTCTGTACAGCATATAGCTTTGCAAGAATAAAATACAGATCAAGAATAGCAAAGGTAACTCTGGCTTGGAGAATCCACAGACATCGCAGGAATCCCTTCAGTTATTCCAGGCTCCACAGAAGTTGTCCTAGCAGGGAGGAGGGTGTAACTAAAGCTGAGCTAAGGACCTGTCTGTCCTTTTTCAAGCAGGCTCAATAGCCATTCTTCATCAGCAAAGTGGCTTTCTGTATGTTCTGTGCTGGGCAGCCTCTTGAGTTCTGTCAGTACGTGGGCTCGTCACTGACAGTTCGTTAGATTAAAGTTCCCTGCTTGAAAAGGTGCAGCCACACTTGGCAGAAAGAGCTGTCAGGCTTCCAGTCCTAATGCCATTTCTGGGGCATGAACACGAAAATATAAACAGTACAGTAGATGAGGTGGGGGTGAAGAAGGGGAAAAGGAAGAATTTTTGGTGTTGGGTTTTAAAAAAAATTTCCTTAACTCAGTAAGCTGGCTTTAGATGTTGGATATCAAAGTGCTCTTTTACAGGTCTTGGTTGAGAATGATGTTCATACATCATGTGATGTTAAGATATTTCCACTGGAGGAGGAATTGCAGGAGAAGGAGCCATTAATGGTTTTGTTCTCGAGTTAGGTAAATCCGCCTTAGTGTGTGGAGACTTTGCTTCTCCTTAACACCCAGAACAGCATCAACACAGGGAACTGTTGTGGTAACACTGATCTTTGCTTATGCCTTTGGATCTGGAGTTTCTCTCTTGTCATGAGGCAGCTTATTCTGTGCTGAGATTTGACATCCTGCTTGGTTGCTTTTCTCTGCTTTCTCTCAGGTTGTGCTTCCTGGCAGACTGATTCCTGGTGCTCTCCATTAGCAGTGATTTTCTTCCCCTAACACATCTTTCCCTTGCAGAGATCAGCTTTTTTGCTCCATGGCTGATCAGTTTTCACTCTGTTTTGCAATAGCTTGTAAGGGCTGGCTGCTGCCAGTATTGCAGTGTTTCTCCTTGGACTCTAAAACAAATAAATAGGAGAAAAGACAGCTGAGCCCCACCACTGTGGAGAGCTGGAGATACTTCTGAATGTTTAGCAATTCCTTGATACCTTGGATACAATGCAGGAGGAAAATAAACCCTGTGAAATCTCTGCAGCATGTACCACTGTGTGATGGAGTGTTTGGGGAACTCCTTCTCTGCCTCATTTGTGATGGATATCCCTCTGGCAGGCACAGAAACGCTCTCTGGAGAGGGATGGTTTAGTGAGAAGGATTTGTTGCATTTTAACTGCTGCTGATTTGTGGGCTGGAAATGCAGTTCAGCAGACTGCAGGTGAGGAACATTTCCCTGCCGTATTGCAGGTCAGAGCTGAAGTGCTGAGACTGTTCCGAGGACAATAATGAGGATTTCAGTGTGCTTGGTCTTAGTGCTGCTACTGTTATTTTATTGGGCACTAAAATGTGATGGCTGGACTGATTTTGAGAGGGAGAGGAATTGCCTGTTGTGCCTGAACAATCTGAGAAAAGGAGGGACTTGAGAGCTACTCCCTGTGCTTGTCACGAGACAAGAACAGTCTCTTCAGCTCTTCAGGTGGGCTTTAACCTTCACTGCTGAAGAATCCACACAGAAATCTCTCCTAGTTACTTGCTTTTACTGAGGGGGGACACAGTAAATGACCTCTCTGCTAGCAGAGGACATGACATCTGCCTGCACTTTCAGTATGTAGCTGTCCCATAAATGTGGGAGAGGAATCATTCCTTCTTAACCATAACCTCTCATTACTTCTGTCACCACCTCGGTGTGCAGCAGCTCTGCGATGGCTTTAGAGCGCAGTGCTGGAATCCAGGCTGTGTGCCAGGTGGGATCTTCCCAGCTGCGAGTCAAGTGTTTGGTGTCATGTATGTGTAAAACACCTCTTGGTATATCCCCGTGTGTCTGCTGCTGCATTGCTGTGTTAGATGCTCATTTCTGGTTTGTAGTTCACGGCCATCTTCAGCTCCTCCCTGAGGAATGGGTACTTAGCTCCTCATTCTGTAATTACGAAGTTGATTATTTCTGAAGAGTAAACTTGGTAGCTGTCTTGCTGCATCCTCCTGTACTTTTCAGACTATTACTTCGATTTGCCAGAATCTTTCTGCATTCTAGTCCTGTCCTCCAATATGTAGCTCTTAGTGTCTTGTGCAGATTTAATAAGCAAGTTCTCTATTCCATTACCCAGGCAATTACTGAAAATACAGAGTAGAAGTGAACCCAGGACAGGCCTCTCTGGAACCACACTCGATGTTCTTACATTTTTGACAGGAAACCATTAAGTACATCTCAATGCATACTTTTCCAATTAGTTATCCATCTACTTTGGTTTTTGTCTAGCTTATGTTTCCTCAGATTTTTTCCTATATGACTGTGGGGAAACCTCTGTCAACAGGGAGAACTTAAAAGATCTACATATGTCTGTACTGATTAGTTTGATCTCTTCTAGGAAATGTTAATTGTTTACTAATTCCCTCTTTCTCCTTTAAGCAACCTGCTTACTTTTCTCTGTACTTTTTCTTATTTTAGTAGGGAATAAAGTTACTTGATCTGTACTCTTGTGACCCTTTCCTATTATGCACAAGCTCATCTAGGCCCACTCTAAAGTGTCTGAACCACTGATGATCCCAGTATGGCCACTGCTGGAATATCACTGAACACAGCAGGCTGAGTAAATTATTTTTACAGTACCTGAACAGAAGCTGGAATCTAATGTGGAACTAAGGGAACAAGTGCATTATCTGAAGATGACTTCTCCTCTTGGGGTGATGCTGGGGAGATGTTGTTAGCAGCTCTGATCAAATAAAGCACTCTGACATGGTAAACAGCGGGTGAAAGCACTCACAGACCAACAGGGGCAGCTTTGAACAGGACAGGTCTGTGTGTGCTTCCAGGCATCCCTTGGGAATGCATTGAGCTATTGGCACTCCTACCTTCAGCATCCAAAATAACCTTTGTAGCATGTTTGTGGGGGGGAAAAAATACCTGTATGGAATGAGAATCACACTGTGCAAGAGAATAAAGGAAATGTGTTGTGCATCCAAATTGCCTGTTTTGTGTAGCAGCAGAGAAAAGCTGCTGAGCTGAAGAGCTATTGGAGAACCAAGGCAGTTCCAAGAGGAATGGTGCTGTTGTGCCTGGATAAACAATTCAGTCTACTTCATGTTTGAATGGTATTGTGAGGCTTTGTAGTTCAATGGTCAGATTGCCATGACAAATCCAGACTTGAATGGTATAAAAAGGATGACTTCTCCCACCTGTTTTGTTGCTGCTCATTTTGTTGTTAAGAGGAGCTGGTGTGCATTGAGCTAATAAGGTTCATTTGGGGTACTGTCCACTGTGTGTATTTGTGTAGTATGTTGTACCTGTTAAAATGCAGAAGAGTCACAGAAAGAAGAGTGATCAGCTGTATAGCAAAATGGGTTTTTTAAGCAAACTGCTCAAATTTAGCAAATAAACACTTGGTTTAACTGTTTAACCACCCCTCTTATCTTCTTTGAAGTATGAGCCAATATTCCTTGCTGCTTTAGTTAAATGGTAGGTGGGAAGGGCCTTGAGGTGCTCAAGGACAGTGGCCGTGCTCCCAATGCCCATCGGTGTTGTGTCCAAGGTGGTACAAGAGACCAAACATGGAAACTGCTCCGAGCGGGTAAAGATGTGTGAGAAGTGTTATTTGATGGGCACAGGAAGATGGGTGTGAGCTGTTGCTGAAATGGATTTTACAGGTCAAGGTCTGATGTTTCTCCCTTCTCTTCCAGGGTGACGACTTCGGGAGTAATGGAGGGCATGAAGAAGGTCAAGAAGGTGGTGAATGGTTCAGCAGAGCCTCAGGGCGAATGGGAAAGCACGGCATGATGGACTGGACTAAGGCAGCGCTTTCAGAGAAACTTTTTTAATTTATTAATATTACTCTCAGTGGAAAGGGAGCATCTTGCACTCCTCACCACTGAAACTGCAGAGTGGGGTGTGTCTAGGGGGAGCAAAGCAGTGCAGAAATATAACTATTCCTTTGACCATAAGAAAATGGGATCTCCTGGTACCTGCAAGGAGTGTGAAGCTTTCCTAGGGATTTTGGGTAGCTTATTTTTTTTTCCCCTCCCTTTCTGGATCGGTTCTTTATTCTGAATTGTTGCGTTCTTCAGAATGTGTAATACTAATGTGAAGAGGGATCTTCAGTGTGTATGTAAAGAATATATTTTATATAATGCTCATATATATATACACACACACACTTGCTATGTAACATGTATGCTGGGACTTGCAAAGCCTGTCAGAAGGTGGGAAAAGAAGATAAAGACATGTAAGTATTTTTTTTTTTCTTTTTATAAACTCTCCTTTTGGCTTGGACAAAACATTGCAAAACAAATGGATAGGAACAACTGCCGTTATTTGAGAGACTGAACGGGTATTGGATCAGATGACTTCTGCCACTGCTCATACCAGTGGGGAAGGTGATGAGTATCTTGTCTTATCCCTGCAGGTGCCCACCTGAATGTGTGAGGTTTTCAGATGTGTTGCTATACAGGAAATGAGTGACTGTTCTCCATTAAAGCACTAAGCCCATAGTGCAATAAGCATTTATGTACCTTCTCCTCTGTTCATGGAGTTGCTCTTGACTCACCCCCACCTGACAAGAAGTACACAAGAGGTGTAAGACTGATACTTGTTTTTTAGGGGTCTGCCTAAATGTTTACTTTCGAGCTGTGACCCAGAGCACTTTGGTTTGCTTGATAAAATATTTTCAAGGTATTTCAAAAGTCACTCCTTTCTGGTGCAGTATAAATAGTACCAGACTCTCCAGTGGAAATCTGTCTAGCCATTTTACTGCAGCATAAATCTCTGGTTCACAGTTATCCTGAGTTACTGGGGCTCTCTTGATGTCTGCTTGTACTCTTTGGCTGTGTAGGATTAATGACACTGCTGTTCGAGATGAGCTGAACTGGTCACAGTGGTATTGCCACCAAAAACAGGTAGCTGTAGCTCCCAGTCCTAAATGTTTGGAGTTTGTTTTTTTTTTTCAGGAGAGGAGAAGATTATAATCAGAACCCTTGATGCAGGGGAATGTGGAATCCTTGACTGTTAGCTGCAGACTTGCAGTGGAGTCTTTACAGACATGTTCCAAAATGCCATGTGTGTTTTCTCTGTAGTCCCTGGGCTTGTCAGTTGGTGTCCAGAGCTGTAGTAGTGAGAATGGGTGTTTATTTGGGGAAGGGTGGAAGTGGCTCACTGGTGAAATGAGGATTATCTTTAAGGAAAATAAATCAAGTGTAAGTCACTGACCCCCACTGAAGCCTTAATATTCGTGCAGAGACATTGACATGTGGTGCTGTTGAGCCAAGTGCTTCTGCCAGGGTGTCAGGGACAGGCATCGTCAGAGCTCTGGATGTGCCAGCATCGTGTACAGACTCATTCAGGAGCTGGTTTTTTGGAGGGACTAATCTCTGGGGCACAGCTGATTTGAGGACTGTTAGCCACTAGGTTATTTTATTCTTCAAGCTGAGGAGGAGGATTTCCTCTGGAATCTTGAACCACTTCCTCACTCCTGAGCAGGGACTGTGGAGCTCTTGCCAAGCTGTCTGTACCAGGACTCGCTGTTTGAGGAGCAGCATCACTTTCCTGCATTGCCACTTATTTTCCCAGGTGTTGCTTCTATGCACCAATGGAGATGGTAGAAACAAATCTACCTGCTTTGATACCTGGAACTGCATTCTCTTCAGATAAAGCACAAGAATAGCATTTGTCTCTGGCTACAGAGTCCTCTTCTGTTTCCCTCTTCAGCTGTAACTTCACAGTAATCACAGCAGTGATAGTTTGACTTTGCTGTCATCACCTTGCAGTGAGACAGTTTTAGTGGGAAGAGATCCTATGCCACTGGAAAGGCTGTTCAGTGACCTGTGGGCCTTCTGTAGGAAGAGATCTACATATTTAGCTGAGGTGTGAGAAACTGGACCATGAACAAACACAGGCAGTCCCTGCTCATCATACACTTAAATGTAATACCTGAAAAACTCATCCTCTTCCTCTGCAGTTACTCTGTCCCTGTGGAAGTGTCACTCACTGCATCCGAAGGGCTGCTCAAACAGGCTGTAAAGTTTGTGCAGAGAAGCCCACTGAAGACTTGAAGTGTGTTGGTACTAAGGTATGTAAGGGATAAGGATGTGCATGGATCCTTACTAAGGATGTAAGGGATCAGGAACAAAGTGCATCTGGGCACGATGCTATTCTAGAACCTGTTAATTCCTTTTGTGAATGAGATGTGAAGTTGTCATGGGTGTGGCATTTCACCCAAAACCATGAGTGCTGAGCTGGTTCCAAACAGCTGCGTGTTCCATACCTCAGCATCAGTGGAGCTGACAATTTGGCAAGTGCTGTTACCTTAGTCTCAGGTTTCTCTTTTTTTAAAAATACGCACTTTTTTTGCTAAAGTTTCATATGGTGTAGGTTTATCTGCCAAGTTCCTGGCTCACCAGTCTAAGGCCAAAAAAATAGGTCATTTCTTTTTGTCTTGGCATGAAAAGCCACAGCAGTATTCTGGAAATATTTTTTTACATGACATTTTTCCAAGTTCAGCCCCGAGCTTCAGCAGTCAGCTCTACAACCAGCTTCAGCTGGTGCTTTACACAGGATGCCAAGCAGCAGGAAATGGTCAGACCTGAGCATTGGGAAGGAAAATTAGTCATATACTAATCAAAACCCAAAAGATCTTAGCGCAGCCATTTCCCAAGTGAATTTTCTCTGGTGCAATTCCTCGGAGCAGGAAAAAAAGTCTGTCTTGCAGGGGTGCACGATGGATATGACGGACGGGATGGCAGCTGGGATGTTGGAGGGTGGAGAGGATGGCTGCACTTGTGCTTCTCTCCAGCACAGTGAGTGCTGCACTGCAAGGCATCAAAGACAGGGCTGCTCCCTCCTCTCCCTCCCAGGCTAACCCACAGCTGCATGACTGGCATTGCATGGCTCCAGGGCCAGTGAGTGCAGCAGCTTGGAGCTTCCCAGGCAGGATAATCAGTGCTTGCCTTTCACATGCTGGCGGCTGCTTATCTGGTAGGAAGCTCTGCCTCTCACGGGGAGGGAAGTGAGAGGAGCTGTTGTGGATTACAGATCGTTTAGGGATGTGCAGCCTTGCTTTCCTGTCTCTGCTTTTACTGAAGTGAGGAACTGAAGCAATCCCGACAGTGCCCAGCAGCAGAGTGACCGGAGTCCTGGAACAGCAGGGCTGGTGCAGTGGGAATAAAGGGTTTGAATGCTTTCCCATATGTTGCTGCAGTGGAGCACTCAGTCCCCTCTTCAGACAAAAATGAGATTGGTTCAGTCTTCACTTGTAATGCAGGTTATGCCCCAATAAATCCCTGTGGATGCTGACATGCACATGCCACTGCTGCACTCCTCCTTCCTTTGCTGCTCAGCAGGCTGTCTTCCAGAGGAAGCCTCCTTGCAGTGCAACTGCCAGACTCTTGCATTCTTCAGGCTGGAAAATGTTTTCCTTGATGGTTCATCAAGAGACGTACTAAAAGAAAGCAAGACATAATGGGGTCATCTGGAACACTGCTGCTGCCTGCTCGGAGTGGAGCAGTTTGAGTTGAAGAAGCCACATGCTGTCCTATTAAGATGCTCTTTCATGTTGTCGTCTAACTCGGTGTGTCATGATCTGTGCCGTGCATTGTTCGGTGTTTGCCTCCAGCTGAGTGCCCTGTTCCTGGATTTCCATGCTGGCATACCCTAGGAGAGCATGTTGTAAAAATTTGCTGCATTGCAGCATTTTGTCTTGGAGCTCGTAGTGTGGAAGATGTATTTTTTTCTAAGCTGAGTGGACTCTCTCTAGCGTGAGTGTGCATCCACCGTGTGTCCTTGAGCACTGTAACATTCCTTCTGGCCGTGAAAGGGCATGTCCTGATCGCTCCAGTGTGCACATCTGGTGGAAGTTCTGTGGAAGATTTTTACTGTTAAATCTTTTTTCCCTACTGTGTGCTCCTCTTAGAGAAAAGCAGCTGAGCTGCTGACAACCAAATTGATGAGAAGGGAGTGGATTCTGTTGTTTATTTGACAACTGTCCAATTTCAAGCAAATATTGGGTATTGTAGGCTCTGTTGAGCTCTGAGAACTGGAGTTCCTTACCTGTAAGGGAAATCCTCCTTCCTTCAGCCTACCTGGTTTGTCTCCTTCAATTTGACCTGTCGTGCCAGCTAACAGACTGCTGTCACTCTAAAGCAGATGTTTTATAGATCTATGTTATGATCTCTGCTTCGCTCATAGAGCATGTTCCCATTTTTCACCTGTGTACAAAGAGTGAGGAGCTGTGGTCTGCAGGAGTGGGAGGTACAGTGAGGTGTGAACATTGTGGGACTCACACTGTCTGAAATTGTGACCTTGTGTGTAGCGTCAGTAGCCTCAATATTTCATGAAAGCTGAGGTGGTGCTGCCCAGAGGCACTTGACCAATGTTTCTCTGTGTTCACTGGGGTTGATTTGCTGTAAAATGTTGTTTTAAATTGAATTAATTTGACTTATTTTTTTTAGCTGCTGGATATGACGCTGTTTTGGGCTGATTAATCACTTTTCTGTAGCAATATTGGGAAGCTGTGCATTTTCCTCCTTGTAGTTTCTTGCCTGGATATAACAATGATCCAGTGAGAACTGCACATGACCTGTGCTCCCAAGTGGCTGGAACAGGATGTAGGAAAACACTGATGCTCACTTAGGTATTGAATAATGGTACTGGAAGAAAGTGGCTGAGACAAGAGTCGCTCCTTGTAGGTTGACTGGCTCAAGAACCCATTTATGTTTTGACTGCAGCAATCCTCTAGAAAGGACAATTCTTAATAAATATTTCCCTGTGGGATTTCACTCAGTGTTCTGCTCTCTGTGTACTAAAGTAGAGCCCGACCTCCCCATCATCAGAAGCACTTCATCCTGTGGCCAGTGGAGCTGGTACCTGCTCTGTCAAAACAGAGTATGGGTCTAAATAGCTTCCCTTGCCCTTTAGGAACTATTAATAATTAATTCTAGATCCTCTTGTGTCATTAAGCAGCTTTAGGGCACCTTGTACAATGTAGCTTTGAGTTCATTTAGTAAATGACCTCCAGAAGAACTAAAACAGACTTTTCTGTTTACAGCAAGGTCCAGTTCCAGGGGTTTTGGTGACCTGTAAATATCCTATTCCTCAGTTCCTGTTCAGATGTAAAAATGGATTTTTTTTCAGTATTTTTTAAACTTTATTAAAAGAACAGCAAACAGTATTTGAAGAGAAGCAAGACAGAGACAAGTCAGGACAGTCTGTGTAACTTGGTTTCCCTGCTGTGATGCAAATGTGTAAAATAAAGATTGACCAGAAAGAAGTTTTTAATGCATCTCATTTTCTCCTTCTGAACTGCCAGCAGCCCAGCTGACCCGTTGATCCCAAAGTCTGCATTTCCCTGTGCTCAACTTCGGTTTCCAGCCATCAACATCTGCATCATGGATACAGGGCCAAATCACAACAAAAAACTTCTTTTGACAGGAAAAGCTTTCCTGCCAGTGACCCACAGTGGGGTTCACTGAGGTGCCTTTCCTTGAGCTCCAGGTACTGGAGCTGTGCTTGTGTGTGCCCAGCTGCTCTTTTAGCTTTGTAAGCTGAACTTAGGCAGTAGTTTGTGGACCAAGTCTTGAAAAAAAGTGTTTCTCACAGCCCTGGGTCTCCTGCAGTCTCAGGCAGGCAGGAGAGCAGGAGCCTCCAGAGCTTCTTGCTGCTCTCCAGCCCTGTGGTCTCTGTTCTCTGGTGTCAGTTTGCCAGGCAAGGGCAGACAAGGAGCTGATGCTCTGAACGTTGGTAACCAGATACAAATTAAGGGTAGAAACCTAGTTTTGAAGTAATATCTTTGGTGGATCTGGCCACACTATCTCAGAGGGGCAAGTCCTTGACATGTTTTAGGTTAGACTGATGGTGATTTGGGACTTCTGTAGTCGTGCTCCTCCTGAGCTGTTGGGATCTAACCTAGTATTTCAATTCTGCAAGGTGGTTTGGTTGGCAGGGATGAGGAGGGCACAGTATTCCTGTGAACTGTTCTTCCTGGTAATCCCCCATCCCTCAAAAGCACCTGTCCTTCAGCACGAAATCCAAGTCTTCAAGATGTTTCTTACAGTTCAGCCTATGGTTCTCATCCTACCACCGAGGGGTAATGCCAGAAATAGCCTGTGTTCTCTACCCTGCACCTCCCAAGCAGCCAGTTTTGTGTTGCCTCTGGGTGGGTGGTGTTTTACCAGGGAGCTAAACTATAAAAAGTACCTGGAATTTGGGTTTCCTAGTTCCCCCCTGTAGGTTAGCACAAACTGAGATTCAGGTGGTTGCTGGTTGTTGCACTGGGGTGGCCTAAATATCTCTCTTGCACGTTTCTCCAAACTGAACATCCTCTGCATATTCTGTCTGTTGTGTATCTGGCCTTAAAACATTCCCCCTTAGCATTCCCTGACAGCAGCTCTGAGATTCATCCCTAGAGTTGCCTGCACTGAGCCAAAACATCCCTCAGCCATAAGGAAAGGTGGAATGTTAGGGGTGGAGTGGGTAAGGTGGGACTATGTCGTGGGAACACTCACTTGAGAAGGAGACCAAATGAAGTTATCAGTGGAAAAAATTGATTTCTGACCATCTTCTCCAAGGAGACACAAAGAAAAACTCCCGGTGTTTGAGGTCTATTGCAAGCAGAGGTCATCTGGCAGACTTACAGAGGGAGCAGAAGAAACAAAACCAGAGCTAACAAAACTTTCCTCAATGTGCTGTGCTTGGATGCAATTTTGTAGGTGTTTTCCTGTCCAGGGGAGGTAAATTGTTCTGCCTGCACTAAGGTTTTTCTTCCAGTGTCTGAAATTCCCAGCTGTCTGATCATTTGCAGCTCCTCATTGCAGTCCTGGCTGCCTGCTGTCAATGCTTTTGCTTGAGCAGTGTTATCTTCATGACTGCAAAGAGCTGCCTTCTCCTTAAATCCTGCTTTTGCCTTCCTTTGCCTTCTGACTGACAGGCTCTAATGAGGGGAGAGTGTTGTAGTGCCCTGTATAGCGAGTGGTCAATAAAAACCAAATTGCTTTGTACAGCAGAGGTAATAACACAGCTTGGATTGGCACAGCTGATCCTGATATTGGGGCCCTTGGTTAGGAGACAAGGGCTTTCTTCTGTCTTAAGTAGTAAAAAATGCATGTCACCCATTCCTTTTCTTCCTTCTCATCCATGGAAAATGGTGTAATTGGGGGTGATACTACTTTGTTGTGGCTCTTCTCCCCTGTGGGATATTTTCTGTGGGGTGGCTGAGACACAATACATGAGATGGCTCTTGTATTCCTGAAAAAAAATAAACAGGCATGTAAGGTGAGGTTATTACAGGGCTGGCAGGGGGAACCATTGAGGATAAAAATGGAAGGGACAGCTTGAAATTCCTTTTACTGCCCCCTCTTGGGATGATTGTGCTGAGCTTGGCACGAGCATCCTCGATGAAAGGAGCAGTTAAAACATGGGCCACCTGTAAGTGTTGTGATAAGTTTGGGGGCTTTTATTCCCTGGGAACATTGTTCTGGGGGGCAGATCTTCTGTATGCCTTCAGTCCTGAGTCACCTTGCTAAGCTGGCACAGTATCCCATCGTCAGCTTCTCCCTGAGAATGCACCCACTGCTCACTGCAGGTGTGGAAGAGTCATTGTCAGTGCTCCAGCTGCCTCTTCCCTCCACTGCTCGGGATCTTTGTTCTGCAGGAGCTCTGTGAAGCTGGAAGGAATCCTGCACCCAGCACAGCTGTGAAGGTATTGATCTGCCTCTCCCGGGAGAAGCCAAACTTGTTCCTTTTGGGATGGATCTCATACCAGGAGGCGGGAGCCAACTTGGAGGGGCTACAAAGAACAGCTGCAGTGACTGAGATGAAGGAATTGGGCAATGGCAGAAGATTACAAGAATTAAAGCTGTAAGCCTGACTAAGTGATGATTAAAGAGAGACAAGAAGATGTAGCTCAGTACAAAATGGCTGCACGGGGGGAACCCACAGAAACGGGTTCAGAATTCATTAGTGTGGCTGAAGGCTGAGCTGTGGAGAGGTGAGATGTAACAAAAGCAGAGCAAAACAAGATGCTAGGAGGAACCTTTTGCCAATGAGTTTGGCTGCAAAAAATCTCCCTGGAGAAATGGAGGCAGTTCTGTGTTGTTTTAGATAATCAACACTAGGCCGGACAAATCATTGCTAAATACACTGTAGGGAACGACCCCTCATCAGCTGTGCGCAGGATGAAATGCCTGGCTCAGCCATTTTCCATTTGCTTATCTCAGTGGGAAGTATATTGCGTGCATAATTCCTGGTTTGGGGGGTCATTTTAGTTTTACTGTTAAACCTCATAGATGCTTTGAGTGAGCCTGGCTGCTCCCTAGGAGGAACACGTTGAAATGAAGCTGGTTGGTGTGTGCCCTGATCTGTATTCCAAGTCAGTCAGGGTTTTAACTGTTGCTGCAAAATCTGAGCGGAAATATCTGCTGGGATTTACCAAGCACACAATGCCCGAGTGTTGCCATGAATCAGAGCAGCCTTATGGGAGGCAACAATTCAAACTCTTAAACAGGAACAACATTTGAAGAATAGGTACGGGTCGATCAGGTCGATTTTGTATGTTTGAATGTTTTTGAGGATTGTTGTGGTTTTGTTTTGTTTGGTTTTGTTTTTAAGGACTGCAGGGTAGGATTTTGGTGGGCAGACATCACTGCTGACTGCAGAGTTTGCTTACAGAGCTTGCTCAAGAGACTTGTGTCTTGTCTTAAAACCATAGCAGGTCAGCAGCACCAGCCCCAGCAGCTGCCCCGGCCTCCACATGTCCACAGCAGACAGACCCCAGGCACCGAGGGGCTGATGAGGATTGCAGGATTCATGAGTAATCAAGAGGCTGATTTCTGGCTGGTTTGTGGTGTGAAACCTACCAGCACAACATTCCCTCGGCATGCTCAGAGCTCAGCACTGAATGAACACTGAGCTGCCTTTGGAGCAAACATCTGGGCAGGATCACAGAAGAGCTGGAAGCTACGTGACTTCCCTTTATTTTGAAGGTTCTTACAAATATGTATATTTTTTTAAAAGCTTTGTTCTGCTCCAAATCTCAGTCTTTCAGATTTAAGGACACTTCTCTCGCAGATATGGGGTCTTTTTATTAAAAACCCCTGCTGGAGCTGTGCAGCAGACCTGGTGAGCACAGCTCGAGTCACCTGCACAGTGTGTGGAGAACAATGGGGAGAACAGCTTCTCCAACCCCTCTTCCAGCCCTGAGGGTGCTGCTGGATGCTGCCAGGAGTCTTTGCTGCAAAATGCTGCTGCTGCCTCTGTGACTGTGATCTTATCTCCCCCAGACAAAGTGCCCAGCACTCCTTGGTTGTCCTTACGAGGAGCCTTTTATTTTCAGTCTGTCGGGAATCAAGCCTTGTCTGAAGGCTCAAGGTGGCTGGGCTGAGCTCTGCAGGATGAAGACAGCAGGAGCAGGACAAGGGTGGTTTCCCAGCCGGGATTTGTGATGTGCCATGAAGATCGAAGATCCACAAAACCTCCTCCTGCTTGGCTTTGTCTCAACCCAGGGCTGCCTGCAAACTGCAGGCAACGAGAGAACAGCTGATGAGTTCACCACAGCCACCCTTCCCGGGTTCCTACATTAGCATAACAATTACAGCCCCAGAGGCTGTAAAGCGAATACAGGCTTTAAAAAATAAACTAGAATTTAACAGAGAAATTAATAGCGTAGCAAATTGTAACGCTCAGTGCATCGGCTGCGTGTCAGTCTCCAGCGACAGCTGTACGTGCAGCCTTGGCACAGTTGTGATTTCCAGACCTTCCGCTGCATTTGGCCATCATTTCAATACCTACATTTCCATTTCCTGGGGAAAGAGCCTGCAGGGCACCATTCCCGATGCCACTTACCCAAAAACCTGGTGTGTCTTGTGTCTGTTGCGTTTCTCTGAAGGGATGCAATGTATTGGCATTAAAAGGCTCTGCAACAGAAATTAATTTATAGCAGTGATAGCCAGTAGAACTGCTAGAGTCCGAGTGTTTTGGGTTATAAATTTTGATTTTTTGAGGGCTTTCTTATTTAGTCATATATAGCTCAGCTATCAAAGCAGTTGGTAAATGCCAGCACTGGGTGCTTGCTGTGACCTGCAGCGGTACCAGGGGCGAAGCAAGAGCAGCTCACTCGCATCTTGTCAGTCTTAAAAGAGCTTCAGGAACACCCTGGTTGGTGAGCTGGAAGCTGCAGAGTCCCGTTGAAAGCTGCTCACAGTCTCGAGATCATCCGTGTGTAAAACAGTTGTAATCTGAGATGCGGGTGATGCCTAGGAAGCCGAGGGTGTCCCCAGGACGAGCTGATGCATTCCTGCGCTTGTGGTTGTTACACCAGGAAGTTGAACTCACTCTAATGGCATTTTGTTCAAATCCCCTGGAAAAGCAGCTATTTTGGTGGCTCTCTCTGCCAGCGGTGGCCATGGCTTGTCTGGGGGAGCAGCCAGTGCTGATGCCAATAATTCCTTTGGCTCTTTTTCTGACTGAGTCAGATCACTCAAGCATTAACCTTAAAATAGCAACTATTTTTGTAGTTGATATAATTAATCTCCTCTGTGTGTATGTTCCTTCCCCATTCCAGGCTCTGATGCTTCACCACTCCCCTGCTGACCCACTCCTGCTTTGGCACAAGAAAGCTCTGAGCAAAACTTGGCTTTTCCACAGAAAAAACACAAACTACAGGCTGTGTGCGCTCGGCTCCGTGAGTTCACTGCCAGACTGGTGTCTTCAGTCACAGATTCCTCGCTCATGTGGTCTGTTGGTTTTGGAGCATCTTCTCAATCTGCTTTTGGGTGGGTGGATGTGGAAGGGGGATGTTCACAAGCTGACAGGACTGGGGGTGACACTGGCCACAAAGACAACCGTGATGGATGGATGGGTGGGTGGGTGGATGTGTGGGTTCCGTGATGCAGTAGGAAAAAGCGGTTTCGAGAAGCCTGAAGCCCGAGCGGACCCTTTGTGGCGCCTCATCCACCCCTGGGAAGGGGAGGAGCGAGGAAGGGGATGGGATGGGCTAACCAGAGTCCATCCCCTGCCTCTCTTCTCCCTTTCCTGGGGCAGCTCCTGCGTCAAAGCACAGCCAAGAGTGCAAGTGTGCTATACTGGATGCTCCCCCCTCCTCAATTTCCTGCCCCACAAACAGCTCCGGCCATGCCCAAGGTGGGGTGCAGAGGGTTCTCTGTTTGGTCTGTGTGACACCACTGATTTTTTAGGTCTGAGCACATCAGGAGGATGAAGTGGGAAAGAAAAGACCATTTGTGATGAAGCACACAGTGAGCACAAGAGATTGGGGCAGATTGTACCTCGCTGCTTGCTTGCAGTGCTATTCCCACGAGGCAGCTGCAATCCTGGCAATTAAATCAGGAAGGATGCATTGGGGAAAACCCCTGTGATGGCGTCTGAGGATGCTGATTAAATGTGCACAGCCTGGTGAGCCCACGTGGAACAAAAGGCTGCGTGGCTGAGCCTGACAGACTTGCTGTGTCCTGGGGAAAAAGAACTCTGGGGGTTTATTAAACACTTTCAAGTAGATACCCGAGGAAGGAAAAGCTTTCTGCAGACACACACTCGGCTGTGCAGCCCACACAGCTCCCAGCTTTTACAGTCAGAACGTGGCGCATCAGATCCATCCCAACCTCCAGCACTGGCGTGGCAGGAGAAGTAACAGCTTCCCTTTGAGCAGGAACCCGATCTGACCGCAGCAGCTACAGCAAATATCGCCCAGGGAATGATCATTTCCATGGCTGCACTGTGGGGATCAGACAGCAGAAGCCCTGCGAGCGGCACACGTTGCTTAATCAAAAAGCCAGCCCGGGTCAGGGCAGCCTTTGAGCCTGTCCTGCAGTCACTGGTGCTGGGGAGATGTGAGCACTGCCTGAGGTCTGCCTTGGAACAGAGAGCCAGGGGGATTTATGAAACAAAACTACTCTCAAGGACTGGCCTGCATTGGATTTTCCTCCAAGCAAACAACCCAGCTCCTTTGCGGGCGCACTGACCGCATCCAGCTTGGGCACCATTGTTTTGTGCCCCAGTCACTGTTCAGATTTCAATCCTGTTGGTCCCAGGAGACTTTCCAGGCTGGGGCTGTGTTTCTCTGCCTGTAGAAATGTCACTTTATCCCGGAAAATGTCACTAGTGTTGTTATTTAAACAGTAATAGGGTTAAAGCTAATAATTGGGAAGTGAAAGTGACTGGCTTGCATAGTTTCCGATTACTTTTCTCCCCTCGTCTGTGTGATCTGAGCTCTCTCCTCAGCATTCCGTGTAGTGGAGGCAGGGTAGAGTTTTAAATAGAATTAAATCCTTTCAACATCGGTTTTGCAGCAGCAGAATGCCTGTGCTGTGCAGGGAAGGTTTGGGACGTCGCTGGACCTCCATGGACAGGTCATGCTCTGCACACAACGGGACACCCCTGCTGCGATGTGGTTACAGCTCAGGCACCACAGAAGAAGGGAAATACTGAAAAAAATCGGTGTTTTGCTGATGGGCAGCAAAGAAGGGGCTGCACGGGATATTTCTACAGCACATTTGGGGACCAGACTGGAATCTGCTGAGGCCTATGTTGGAGTCACACGCACGCCTTTGTCCCTAACAGCCACACGAATGTTGGAAGCGACTGGGAGGGATGCTGGAGGGGAGACAGAGCTCTCACTGCCATGTGCTGCCAATCCCCTGCCGCTCAGTGCCATCCCTGCACCTCATCCCCCGGGCTGTGCCGCTGCTGGGACATGGTGATGGTGTTTTTATCCTCTTCTGCCTTAATGAGCTCGTTTGTGTGAGGCTGGGTAATGGAGGATGAGGCATTTTAGAAACATCCACTTGGGGAATGTATCCCTGGAGAAGTGAGTGTCAGGCAACGTTTGGCTGGTTAAAAACAATAAAGGTGCAAAGAGCAATGCTGTGTCAGCTGTGTTCCTCTGCGTCCTCTGCAAACACCCTGAGTTTGTTGTGTTGGGCTCTCCACAGCCTCACAGACAGGTTTTGCTGTATCCAGGCATGGATTTTCCCCCTCCTTGGCTGCTACCACAGGAGTCCAGGCATGCCCGGACAGCTCCAGCAGGGCCCTCATTGCAACACAGGCGGGAAGAAAACTGTATTTATCGTGTGCATCAGTACAGCTAATGACTGCACACAGACACAGAGCTCCTGTGGAGGCACAAAGCCCTGCATGGGTTTGAGGTGGGGAAAAGCCGGGTGCTGCTGCTTTTAACACTTGTATGGTTTCCTGGCTCCACCACAAACCAGCTCTAGGTTGAATCTGTGGGGGTTTTGAAGTGATTGAATTTGGTCTCTCTATGTACACATTGCAGACAGTGAGTGAAGGCTCACAGGAGCCCTGGTGTAAGCAAATGGTAGAATCACAGAAGGGTTTGGGTTGGAAGGGAAGTTAACGATCATTTAGTCCACCCCTCTTTCCATGGGCAGGGACACCTTCCACTAACCCAGGCTGCTCAGAGCCTCATCCATTCTGGCCTTGGGGCAGCCACAGCTTCTCTGGGAACCTGTGCCAGGCCCTCACCACCCTCACAGAGAAGCATTTCTTTCATATATCTAATCTAAACCCTGCCCTTGGTCAGTGTGAAGCCATTTCCCCTTGTCCTGTCCCTCCATGACCTTGTCCAAAGTCCCTCTCCAGCTCTCCTGGAGGCTCTGGAAGGTGCTCTAAAGTATCCACAGAGCCTTCTCTTTGGCAGGCTGAACAACCCCAGCTCTCTTATCCTGAACATTGCGAGTTAAAAGGGACCCACAAGGATCCAACTCCTCCAAGTCGGGAACAGACCCCTCTTCATCTGGGGAACCCAGGGGCTGGAAAATGCTTCTACAACTGGAGGTCTTGATGTCCTGCCAAGGTCACCCCCGGTCTCCGAGCTCAGCCTTGCTCCAGGCTCTTGTGTTCCCACCGCCAGCTCCCTCCCTCCTCACCCCCCCGCTGCCCATCAGTTCCCCCCTCGCAGGACCCCGATTCCCGACATTTCCCTCCAACTGTTCCCTGCGGGGCGGCTCGCGGGGGTCCCGGCGGTGGGGGCCGCTCTGGAATCC
>VZTX01024141.1:141064-155359 GCA_013400915.1 Pardalotus punctatus | reverse complement strand
CGGGGGGAGGGCAGGCGAGGCGGTCTGTCAGCTCCGCGGGCATCCCTGTCCCCCCGCAGGCTCGCCAGCCGCTAGCCAGGATGTCGTACATGCTGCCGCACTTGCACAATGGATGGCAGGTGGACCAGGCCATCCTGTCGGAGGAGGACCGGGTCGTGGTCATCCGCTTCGGACACGACTGGGACCCCACGTGCATGAAAATGGACGAGGTCCTGTACAGCATCGCCGAGAAGGTAAACAGGAGCTTTCTGCGCCTTCTGCGCTCTGTGTTGCCCGGGGCACGGTATGACTCGGGTTCTGGAGAGGTACCCCAGTTTTAGGAGGCAGCGAGAAAGCTGTGTGGTTTGCTTTCACGAGTGTCTCCTAAAATCACTGACTGCCCTGATGTTTGCAGTATTCTGGGGGGTGAAAAGAGCATCGCATATGTTCAGAAAACGAGGTTGCTGCCTGTTAATGACCCATCATTTAATTAGCATCGGCATTCAGGAAGAAACAGTGCTTAGTGGTAGGGCTGCTTCTGCCCCAGGTAATGCAGCACTCTCAATTTACCATGGAAGTGTCTAGTACCTTCAGGTTTCCATTTGAATAACTTGGAAAGTTATTTTCATTTTGGCTCTTTAAAAGGGTGAGGTGCTAAAATGTGCGGGATGGTGTTGATTAATCTGTTATTGCTCTTATTCTGATAAATTAATCAGTAATATTTATCTGATTAATCTGTTATTCGTGGATACCAATAGCATTCCACTGAGTTGCATGGACTGAATTAAATTTTAAGAGCCAAACTCCAAAGCTGTTTTCAGATGGAAACTGAATGATCACCAACAGCTGGTCACTTGCTTAAAGATACATATGAAAGAAAAATTAGACTGTTAAAATACACAGTCGGCTATAATTTACCTTTTCATATATTTGCTAAAGGTTTTCCATAGCGATAGAATATTAACAGCTCTTTAACTGAACCCCATGAAGAAAGAAGAAAAAAAATCTGAATTAGAAATGGTAACTTGGGTAGGAAAAGGTGACAGCTATCGTAGAAATCATGGAATGGTTTGGGTTGGAAGGAACCTTAAAAATCATCTAATTCCAACTCTCCTGCTGTGTCTTTCACTAGACCAGGCTTCTCGGGGCCCATCAACCTGGCCTTGAACACTGCCAGGGATGAAGCATCCACAACTTTGCTGCCTTCATGTAAAATTCTGTGCATGCTGCATAGCTTGACATGGAGTTGTTTTTGTGGTGTGCTCTAAAGTTTTTTTTAAAATAAATTATGTCTTAAAAATTCCCACAATGGAAGGTCTATACCCACAGCCAAGTGTTAAGACATATTAGAGTGCAGTAAGGAGTTGTGACATGTTTTAATTCAGTTATTTTGTGTTTAGCCTGGTGGGTGTCTTATGCTCAGATACTGTTAGTATGGACTCATGGCAGGATGCTTGGCAATTTGGAAGACCTGCTGGCAGCTAGGGGTGATTGGGGGAAGAAAGAACAAAGTAACTTCTTATTTAAAAATCTCCCTCTGCAGAAATGGCAAATTAAAGGGGGAGATCCTACCTCATCCTCTTGCTTACAAGCCATGTTTGGATCTCTGCTGTTTTAAAGAGTGAGTAAAAGTTCCAATTGTACAGGTGTTTTTACTAGAGAATGTTAACGTGCTGTAATTGCAGGCTACATTTGAAGACAATATTGGCCATATTTTACATTTGTTACCATAGTGGAATACTCCTTTAGAATGCAGCATGTTTTTGGGTAGCAGAAATATTTATCTGTACTTTATGATAGGAAAACAGGGTTTTTTCCAGTTTGAATCCTTTCAGGGAAGAAGAAACTAGATGCTGTATGAATGTACAAAGTAGATTATTTTCACTGAAATGTACTCCAATTGCAGTTGACTGGTTTTTTCCCCCAGTGTTAAATGAAAAAGAAGCAAGGTTTCACTGAATATCAAAACAACTCATTATTGTAAGATATTAGATTTTTTTGCTTTGTCAGGGTTTCAATCAAACATTGACTGAAACAAGAATTGAGTTTCACAAATTTTGTCAAACACCTTTTTTAGAAATACACTTTTTTCTTTTCTTTAAAGGAAACTCATAAAAACCTATTCTCTGAAATAACAGGGATTGGTTTGCTAAATTAATAGACTGTGCTCAAGAAATGATTTATCTATCACTGAATAAAGTAAATTAGGTGACTGTTGGATCAGTGTGGGTTTGGGGAGTATTGTTCAAATGTTGTGCATTTATTTAACCATAATCGGAAGTGTGAATAGCTGTGGCTTTTCTTCAGACATAGTTGTGCCTCTGCATTTCTGCTAAGATTACATGAAAAGTGAGAGGGGAAAAGAAGGTGGGACAGGGAAAGAGGCAGCAATGAAAAAAAAGCATATTGGTATTTTTGCTACTGGTGTTTGTAATTAAAAGTTGAGGAAAGTTAATGCGTTTACTGATGTCTGTAGTTTTCAAAATTATTAGCTGTAAGTGTTGCTCTTGGCAGTATAGTGTATTTCTCTTTTCCCCTAGAAATTTATCACCCAAATGTACAGCATAATTAGCAAGAAAAAAAATTCAAATAAATATTGCTAGTACAGACTTTCAAGGTTGTACTTGCTCTGTTCAGCTCAATAATGCAAGTCTGCCAGCCACCTTCAACTCGAGTGATTTGTTGCAAAAGCGAGTCTCAGTTCATGTATTTTTTTTCCTGTTGAGTTTCTTGGCTGTAAAGGTATCTAAACAGAAAAAAACCCACTGTCTAGAAACTGGTTAGGAGGATGAGAAGATGGAATCTTAGATGTCATTTCAGATTTCCTTAGCTATTTGGACTGTAAGGTTTGCTTTTCAAAGGCAGCTGAAATCTTAACAACTAAAAAAAAAAAGAAACGTATTACTTACCTCTCACAGAAATTCCAAGAAACTTCACAATTTTTGTCATTCATCCTAGTCATTAATTGTGTTTCTGTGTCAATCTCATGTTGTAGGAATGCAGTTATTTATTTTTTAGATGGATATTGTTAATGAAGAAAGTCAGGGGGGAGAAGTTCGGAGGTCAAATGAGTCCTTTTGCCATATGATTTTTCCTACATCTGTTTTTCCTTTTTACTAGGAAAGCCTGAATATAGGATACAGAATCTTTGTCTGATGTTAAAAGTCCTATAGATTCCTCTGCGTTATAGTCTTGAGCCATTCAGTTTAAAGATTTCATAATAGTCCTCAGGCAGATACAGTTCTGTGAAGTATTAAAATAGCCTGTAACTGTGACCAGGCAGTAATGTAGAAAACCCAAAAGTACATGAGTGTTCGGTAACATAGACTGAGTAGACCGATTTATGAAGCTAACATCATTGGGGAGTGGGGGGAGAACAGCCTGCAAAATTGAAGCCAAATCTGTGAAAGCAAGTAATGAAATTTGGAATCCATGCTACTGTTTGACTTAAGTTTCCTACTCTACCCTGTCCCCATGAATAGCAGCTCCAATGGCCTGGTAAGGTAGAGAAAATTTTGAATTGACAGACAGATAAAGGAAGTCAGGAGAGTCAGAAATAGATAATACCTGTCTTTGAAAATGCTTTTATCTTCAGTTGTAGCACAAGTGAGGTGCTGTCCAAAAGGAAGTCTCTCACTAGTTTTTATTTTGTTTTTCTTCAGAAAGCAGTTGACTTACTGCAACAAATATACTGTATTTAGTATATGTTATGAGGTTAAGCACTTTCAGAATAAACTTGTGTTATTATATGTTCAACTTCTAAAATACCAAAAGTTTTTTTTCAAATTACTTACTAATTATTTTAATTTTACTGTCTCTGCAGTAAAATCTTTGTTTATATTAACAGCCTCAGTGTAGTCTCCCTTGTTACAACAGCAACTGCTTGTATTTAGTGTGGTTTGCTTGCTCAGAGTTGTATTTTATTCTTGAGATCTCCATACTTTATCCTCAATTATAACTCACAAGTCAGGGAGAAAACCTGTTAGCAACCACTACCTTGACAGGATAGCAAACCTTTTGTTTGTACAGGAATGTAGGTTTTGATCTGACGGCTCTGTCTGAGCAATGGATTCACATCCCAACAGGGAGGGGTCAACCTTTGGTTTGTCTCCACAAAACATGCACATCCATAGCAGTCTGAATCCATAAATACTCCAATTGCTTTTGCTTAAATCGAAGGCCTAAACTAAAGCTTTTTGAATTAGAGCTGGCTGTGTGTGAAGCTTGCTCAGATGCTGCTCTGTACTGCTGCTGTCCTGGCTCCAACTGCTTCTTCAGGCTGTAAGACCAGTCAATACTGTGCAAAAAGAGACATTTGAGTAATTCTGCAGGGCTTGTCTTGTGTTGAAATAAAATGTCTCTTGGTGACAGGCTTGCCCAGCCTGGCACAGCCCCATAACATTAAATAAGCCACTGCAGTTCTTCTGCATCACCCTCTCCATGTGTTTATCTAGTCCCGCCTTGGGCCTGAATCCCAGCCTCCTGCTGCTCCTTGGCAGCCAGTGTCTAAACTCAACAAAGCGCACCCTCATTCAATGTGCTTGCAAGCTAACTAGTTTTGGAGTAGTAATCTTGCCAGATTTGAATTTAGGAAAGCGAGGGGTAAAGAATAGAGCCACTTTTAAAGTTTTGAATTCAAATCAATTGCTTTAGACTTTATGTGAGCTTTTCAGCAGTCATCAGTTTTACTTGTGTAAAAGTAGGTTGGAGAGAAGGAAGATTTAATTAATGTCTGGGATACTTGGATTATGGTGATGACTTGTGCATATGCTGTGCAAAGGTGATTTGAGTGATCCAGTCCTTTTTAGTAAGATTTATATAACAAATTAAGACTTGCATAGTCTCTTGTATAAAATCCTAGGCTGTTGATGATCACTGCTGGTGACAAGCATTTCTGGTTCTGCAACAGTTCAACTAAATTAAATGTATATAATGTCAAACTAATTTTAAAAGAGTTTTTTGTTCCAGTACTATCTGGAGTACAGAGTTCTTGGAAGTAAAATTTTGGTTTAGGAGTGCTTTTGTAGTGGCATTCTCATGCAAAATGTAAATCTCCTTGGACTAATCTTTCACCAAACAAAGTGGGTCCTAAGGATGTTTTATTAATGCTAGGTTTACTTTAAAATAATTTTCCAAGCTCCAGATTAAGTAATTGTTTAAAGATTGGGTGCTCTGTCAAAATTGCTGAATGTGTTGTAGAAATTTCCCCCCATGGTGAAGGTGTGCTGCTAAAAATGCCAGCAGGGTGGAAGAAGTAATAATAGGCTAAAATGAAAATGGCTCTTCAGGTGTTTTGATTTCTGAAAAAAAGTAGCAAAACCCCCACAACTGTCTTTTGCCTGCCAGGGCTCACCAGGGAGTAACTTCAGTCACTTCTTGGTTAAATTGTGTTGACTGTGAACATCCCATTAAGCTTCTTAAAAGTCCTTAATGTAAAATTGAAATGGGTGTAAAGGATCCCTTCAGAGGGTTTGATATTATGACTAATTTGAGTTTGCAAGGCTTTGCCTCTTGCCTGATTTAGAACATGGCTTAAATGGGATGTTTTAATTAGATTATTGACTGAATGTAGGACTACAACTGGCTCCATAAAATGCACAGTAAAAACTGGAAATGCTGTTTCGCTCCAGAAGAGATTATACTTTCTTCCTAGTAATACTTGCTTACATCCTTGAAGTGTGATTATTTTTTATAGTTTTGAAACTGTCTTGAAGCAGAAGTCCATAAAAATTTATTTACTCTGTGCTTCTGAGGGTTTATTTTGTAAACAAGTGTCTCCATGCTTTCTTCAGTTAGTGTGCCTGCTAGGATGTCTGAGCCCAGGATATAGAATATATCATATTTTTCTCATACAAACTAATCCTGCTCTGTGAACTAAAATAAAAAACTGTTCCATTAGGCAGATAATTTACTCATCATAGCATTTCCAGACTTTTGATAGCAAAATCAACAATTGGGAAGTACTGTCATGAACAGTTAAGTTTGCCATAGATCTTAGAACATGTGTGTTAACCTCAGGCTGGTAATTCTGGGCAGTCAAATGGGAGGGACCAAAACTCTGTTAGTGTGTAACTAAGGATGAGGAGGCACAATTGTGCGCTTGTGGTGTAGTGCATGAGCATTTGATAGTGTACCTTACAGTTAAAGTTTTGTGCAATTTGGGTGACTACTGACTTAGTGTGTGTGAGTGTGTTAATTTCTACTGTGCTTTTATGAACTAAGTTTAGAAACCGAAACTTTCCCTAATTCCACTTAAGGACAAGTATGCTACATCTAGGAAACAAAAATATGACATGGTCTTCTTGCAGGAATGAAGGCATTAACTATGACACTAGAGGGGAGGGATTCTTGTGCATCTATCTGACTGAGTAACTCTGCAAAATGAAAGCCAGTTTTACCAGAATTGTCCAGAGAATAGCTTATCATCAAGGTCTTACTTCATTAGCAATTACACTTTTAAGTTTTAGCTTTGCACCTCTCAAAAAAAGCTACCAGGTTTTAAATTAACTTAAAAGTTTCATTTTCATTTAATGAGTCTTGTTAGACAAATTGGATATTTTAGAGGGGTGAAAATGCTTGGAGGCAGGCACCAAGGCATTGTAGATCATTAATTTTCTGAAGTCTGTAAGCAGCTGATGACAGAGGCAAAATGTGTCAGCTTGGCTTGCACAAAACAGTTATTCCTTGTTTAGAGCTATGCATGTCACTGAATTCTCAGTTCTATATAAAGCGCATTTGTTTCTCTGGATATTGATTTAGCATAGTATCTTTCCAGTTGATACTGGATGTGAAATGAGCTTCTTGGCTATATTTAAAAACATTTTCTATGTTAATTGGTTGTTGTGGTTAAAAACAAAAGCAAGGCTATTTATTGTGATTTTATGTCTTAATAATTTGGAAAATAAAAGTTACAATATTGAAAGCTTATGTATTTTAATTGGTAATACATTGTACTTTTGTATTTCCTGTTTTCTTCTGTTTAGGTTAAAAACTTTGCTGTTATTTATCTTGTGGACATCACTGAAGTACCAGACTTCAACAAGATGTATGAGTTGTACGATCCCTGTACTGTCATGTTTTTCTTCAGGTACGTGAAAGTTCTAGAATGTAACTCATTTAAACTTTCTGTTTGTCAAATGCAGTGTCTCAGCAGATAATTTCCAAATGCACAGTAGCACACTGATGCCTATGTTTTCATTGTTCTACAAAAGAGTAAACTGATTAAATAGGAAAGTGGTTTGTTTTCCAATTAGCCTGGTAACAGTGTTTGATAAAAGAGTGCAGATTAGTGATAGTGAAAGCTGGGTTTATTGTCCATTGTTCTTAGTTTTAAATCTCAAACTCCCTGTAGAGAATACTGTAGTAACACAGCAGTCAAGCTTGTCAAACTTGCTTTCATGATGAATCAAAAAGTAATAAGGTTTTTTTGGAGTTAAGGTTTCTACATTGATGAGATAAAGTGTTCTACTGACAATCATGGAAGTCTCTCTGGAGATAGACAGTAGTGGGAAAGAAATACAAACAGTAAGGAATATGCTGAAGGATAATTGCACTGAGTAGCCATCTTGGAGGCATGTTTGGAGTCCTTATTGTTGCTTTAAAAATTGGCAGTAAAATGTCAGCTTGAGAGGAGTGGATACTCTTCCTTTGATGCTTGTTTTGCAAACCTGTTTATGTTATGAGGGCTTTTGATCCTACAAAGCATTTTGAGGGGGGATATAAGATTTCTTTCTGAATTATAATACCATATTAACTTGGTTTTTTGTTCTTTCTCTTTAAAGAAACAAACACATCATGATTGACTTAGGTACAGGTAATAACAACAAGATCAACTGGGCAATGGAAGATAAGCAGGAGATGATTGACATTATAGAAACAGTTTATAGAGGAGCCCGCAAAGGTCGAGGTTTGGTGGTATCGCCAAAAGATTATTCCACTAAATACAGATACTGATGTTTCTTTGGGCTGTCTTTTTTCCTAACCCTATGTCCACTTAAATTTATTTCTGTGTATGTGTGTACATATATGTATATTAAAAGAAAAGAAAACCCTACAAATTCTTGAATTTTGAGCATAATTTGAATTATTTAAAATATTTGAATTCCATTTGAAAAGTATAAGATTCAAAAGGCTGGAACTGTCTCGATTGCAGTAATGTATCTGAATTCTGGGGTTTTATTTTTTAAAGACTTTATCCTTTGTTGTCCTTTTGGTATTATGTATTTTTGTACACAGAAAGGCTGTTTGCAGAAAAACATTTCAACTGGTTTTGTTTGCTTTTGTTACACAAATATCTGGGAAAACTATACTATAGTGTTTTTAAAAGAGTAAAGTGAGTTTCACTTACCTTAATTTTTTTCAGCTAACTGTGTGAAAACAGGTGTAATTGGATTCAAATGCATAATGTTGAAGATGAAGACTTATTACTTTTGTCAGGATTTCCGTGCATATCATACTAGTCTGTATCCACTAAGAATGTGAATAAAACAAGGTGCATTTATTAATGTTTAGCAAAGCTCACAGAAAACATCTCCCATTCATTTGCTTACCACCACATCTCCATCAGTTTAATGGACTTGTGGTGCCAGACTCCTTTTCCATGGTGGTTGTGCACTCAGGAGGTGCTTTGAAGCACTTGGTGGATTCTGCAGTGCCAAAGCATAATTGCAGTTCTGGGGCTGGCTGCAGTCAGCAGCTGAAGAAACCACAAGCCATGCTGTCACTTGACCTCTAGTTTGTCTAATGGTATATCAAAACACACATGTACTTGGGAAACTTGGATAGGATTCCACTGTGGCATAGCTTTTGAAATTTCCATTGGCATTTCTAACAACTTTTACAGTAACTGAGTTGGTGTTGTGTGGGGATTTGATCGTTTTTTTAAATTGATACATGCATATCTACAAGATTTATTAAAACCAAGCCAGGCTGGCTCCTTTCTCCAGAAAGGAGAAATCCAGTTTGTCACAAGACAAGCAGAATATACTTTTACTACCAAGTGTATTTTAGAGGATTTAGAAAGCATTGGGGAAGTAAAACAAAAGGCTCTCAATTTCTGCTGAAGTTAATCTTGTTTACAGTGGTTATTAATTTTGGAATCCTTTATGTTAGAGGGGACCACCAACCTCCCAGTCACAGTAGGTTCCACATGGTCAGATTGCCCAGGATTGTTGTGTCCAGCGTTCAGTAACTTGGTTGGACTAGATCATCTTCAAGGTGNGGTTTGTTTCCCTTTCCCCTTGTAATTAGTTTGTGAGATAGAGTGGTAAAAATACCGTGGTGGTTGAAATTCACTGGTGGTGCACTGCAGCGTCGAGTGAGACAACACCAAAGACATCAGCAAGACTTGTACGGTGCTTCTTGCAGCTGTACCAGCATCTAGGTCATCCCTGGCTTTGGGCTGCACAGTGTAAAAAGCTCCTGGTGCAGCTATTGCAGAGGTGTCTTCTTGTTTGTGCAGGTGACCTGGATGCTGGGACTGTTGCCTGATGTAAATGAAGAGCTTTTAGTTTACTGTGTCTGTATGGTTAGGAGCATATTACTGTTGGGCAATAAATTACCTCAGTGAATTACTTTATAGACATGCCAAACATGTGCCTTCATCTACAAGAAATTTCTGAGTCAGGAATGACTTCAGTTGCTGTAAGCCTACCACTTAGAAACTTTCTTATTAAACTTAATTGTTTTCCTTCTTGACCTTCCCCACCTCATTTGGGAGGGTGTGTTAATCTTTGAGGTGAAATTCTGGCATCAAAGGCAACCTCTGCATTGCTGCCTGCTTCCTATAATTATGGCTTCTCTGTACAACCTTCCCACTTCTGCAGGTTGTCCTCATAGACAGAAAAATCAAGTTTTGCAAAGCTTTAGTGCTCTAGTAGTGTTACTGCTCTAGAAAGCTTCTATATAAAACAATGTGAACATTATGCATGTAGATAAGCTTTACTTTTGTATGTAGCCACTAGCTGCAACCACATAACTTTTTTTTCTGTTGCATAAGTAATAAGAAAAAATTGGTGCTTCTTACAAAATTATTCATCAATAATAAATCTTCTTTCCCATACAGCTAGGTAGGAGAGCTGTACTATTTTTGCATTTTTACTTCTGATAACAGCCATAGTCTTCCTGGTTTTCCCTCCTCCCAGAAGAGCTACAAAAGCTTCCCTCTCACACAGCAGTATTTTCCCCCAGAGGCAGTCAAAGTGGCTCTATCTGCCTGTGTCCTGTTATCTTGAACAAAGCCATAGAGTCCTGTTTGTAGGGAAGAGCTTGCAAGGATAAAGAACCAGCTGGAAATACAGTGGAGCAAGTACTATACAGCCAAACCATTTGCAGGAATTCCACTACATCTTTGTAGTGCCACATTTTAGCAATGGCCAGGTTAGAGTTCAACTGAAAACAGGCATGACTTGATAAAGGCTTTCTGTAACTAGCTCCTCATTTTTGTGAGGTNTCTTCTAACCTTGATGATTCTGTGCTCTCTAAGGATGGAGATTCCTCAGTCTTTCTGAAGGGCCTGATTGCTGTTTGAACAACTTTGTAGTTGAAAAAGGTGTTCCTTGCATCCAGCTGAAGTTTCTATTTCAGCTTGTCTCTAGCAACTCTGGAGTAAAACACCTTCAAGAAGTATCTGTTCCATGGGGTAGTGGTTGGTAGCAAGAAGTCATAGTCTTTTCTCAAGGCTGAACTAACAGAATCCTTCCAAACCCTGTATCCTCCATACTCCACCATATCTTGGTGGCTCTGTTTTATCTGCCTCCCACCGCTGCATCTGTTGAACTGTGGAGCCCCCAAAATGACAGAATATTGTGGGTGTTGTCTCCCAGCATGGTCAACGGAGGGGAATGACTTGCCAGCCCTAGTTGTGTTAATGCTGACTAGTGAGTTGCTGCAGCCCTTGCTGCCTGGGCACCCTGCTGCCTCAGTCAGCCTCTCCACCAGAGCCCTTTCCTGCAAAGCACTGCCAGCCAGCCTTTTAACTTCGTCAAGGTCCTGTTGGCCCACTTCTCCAGTCTGTCCCCCAGCATAGCAACCTTTCCCCCCGGTCTGACAGTGCTTGCAAATCTACACTGATTGCTGTAGACTTGATTTCTTGATATTAATGAAGGCTGTAAGAGAAGCATTTCTCCCTTACTTATGGAGGTATTCTGTTTACCTGGCAATGCTTCAGTTTCTGCATTTATGGTAAAAGTTTCCCATTACATTTCAAACTAAATCTTTCCTGTAAAAAGTGCCAATGTTTTGGTGTACAACCACCTTAAAGTTAGTGCAGATGTCCTGTTTTCTGACTACCACGTTCTTCTGGATATGCTTGGTAACTAGAATTTGTCATTTATCTCCAGGTCTTTAAAATAAACTCCCTTCATCAAAACAGTTAACATAAAAGAACTGAAATTATCACAGTATAAATACCTGGGTGATGTTATCTGCACTGGAGTGCACAGCTTTGGGTGGGCTTGTGAAAAGAGCAACAACCGAGCAGTTGTAGTCTGCAAATACTGCCTTTTTTTTTAGTACAGAATGGTTTATGTTATTTGACCTCTGAAGTTTTGCAAAGGCATCTTTGTGGTAACATTAAATAAGGTTCATTTTGTGATGTAAAACATTTAAAGAAGCAACAAAATGGTACATGCAAATGAAAGTTTTGTCATAGAAGAATCTTGTTAATCTAAGAACATGAAAGCTAAAAAGGCAACAAACCTTACTATTTTAATATTAAAATAAGTACATTTTCATACATTAAAAAAATCTGTGACTGGATAAGTTCCCTATATAGTATATAGTTTTCTGCCTAATATAGTGGCTTTGCCTTCTCTGAAACTAACAGTTCTTTTTTGGCTTCAGGAAATACAGTTCCCCACTTAGATGAATAAGCCCAGCTTTCTACTTTTTTCCTGGGGCAATAGTTAAAAAAAATTTCAAGATTCCATCATAACATGATGCAAACGTGTTTGTTTTCCCTTAACATTTTTTGTCAATGCGACACTTGATTGTAAAATCTCAGAGTCACTGGGGTGCTGTTCTGCCTTTAATCTTTCTTGAACACATCCTCATTTCAGTGCTGCAAAGATACAGTGAATAAGTAGGTTAGTGATTTATTCATGAATGTGATTCAGCATAGAGATGGGAAGATCTCTGTACAGTTAAGTACATCTTTGTGGATTGTCTTTCTGTATTTCTGAAAATTATTGCATAGCTGATGCAGAAGGCATCAGAATTAATAGATACCTAAATTATTTCAGAATATTTACAGACATTCCTGTCTTTCACTGGATAAGCAGTTTCAGTGATAAGAATAATTGATAGGTCTCGATTTGAATCAGGAGAGCGTGCAACAATGGGAAGACAACATCACTTACATCCACAGAGCACGGAAGCAGTGCTGCCTCATAAATACTAAGAACATGGAGTCAGGCATCCATCAGGGAAGGGGGTGGCATTTGCAACAGACTGATACAAAATGCAGCAAACAATCCTGAATTGTAGCATGATTTTATATTATAAAGTGATTGACTATAATTTACTGGTGTTTGGGGTGAGTGTGTGTGAGAGGTGTGCTCTGAGCCACACTGGGAAGCTGTAGCAGGTTTAAAAGCAGATGTACATAACCTTATACCAGCGAGGACTCTCAGCTAGGTTAGCATACTTGAGGGACAGGAATGGTGGGCAGGAGCACTTTAAGCCACACACATTTCATTATGAATGGACAGCCTCAGTTTACACACTTAGGATGAGTTAGCACCGCCCCCCTTGTATATGGCACTCAGCTGGAACAGAGGCACCAAGATACAGGTTTTCTTTTGTAAAAGTGGTCACATTCTTTGGCTCGTGGCAAAAAGAAATCCAAGGTAATTTTAAATATGTTTTTAAAAAGCACAGTTTCACATCCAAGAAAATGCAGGTACAATAAATATGTAAACACCATTTCCATGCAAGTTGCTGTACAAAATACAAAAAAACTTAAGTAAGTGTCTTTACTCTCAACTCTTCATTGCTGTTTTCTACCCCAGCCTCTGTCATCAGGTCAGCAACACGCTTCTCAAGGTCACTGATGCGTTCACCCATTTCTTCCAGTAAAAAGTTAAAGATAACTTAGTTATAAATAAGAATTCTGTAATTTTACAGGTTTTTTTCTTCTGTAAGAAGAACAAGCAGCTTTCTTCCACTTATTTAATGCAAGATTAAGCATGCACAAGGTGGCATTGTTAGAACACAATCCCACGTTTTCTTATGATAGATAAATTCAAAGTCTTAGTATCAAAAGTCTTTACAAATACCCGTGAGTGAACTGGAGTATTTTCTAAGAGATTATTTTCTCTTTGAGGAACTGTTTTAGGTGATACCATACAGTTAACCTACACAATCAATATGAATGCCACTAAAACACTATTCACGAAGCAGCTGCTTCTTGAAAGGTCGAGTTTCTGAAAAAAAATGGAAAACGTAATATGTGCTTCAGAAAGCAGAGGTAGTTTCTGTAAGTACATGTAATAAGAAAGCTCAGAGCCCCTTCAGGTCTTATTTTCTTTTTGAGGGCTCGCCTTTTCATGCTCAGGAGGCCAACAGCTGCTTTTAAACCAGCAACAGTGGCTGATTCGAGTTGCATTTTTGAAAGCGGATGCTTTTTTAAATGCACCTTCAGAATCTTTACACATAATTCGATGCTTATTTTACTTGAAAGCCAGAATTGCTGCACAGAGACTACCTTGCTGCTTGTAGTAAAACATTTTTTAGGATTTCCTTCTAGAAAAGGATATATAAACGGGCTGGGGGGGGGAGGGGGAGAGAAATCAGGTGTCTTTACATCATAAGCGTTTCGCCACGTTATATGCTAATTGGGTGTTTAAGAAAGAAGCCCATCCCGCTGTTAGAAGGAAAGACCCCGCCCAGACCCATCAGCGCGCAGGGGGCTCCCGCCGCGGCATGAGAAATCTTAGCGGCGGGGCGGGTACCCCGCGGTCCAAAAAGGATATTTCTCAGCGTTAACTTTTCCGTCAGAGCCTGAAAATTCTCCTGCAGCCGGCAGAACAGATTTTCCGCCTGCGGGGGAGAAATAAAGACAGGGGAAGCAGAAGGCAGGGGCCGCGGCTGTACAGGAGCCCCGCGGCCAGGGCTCCCAGCTCGGCCCCGCTCCCCGCCCCGGAGCCAGCCCCGCTCACCAGCTGCGGCAGCTCCACGGTTCCTGGCGGGTCGGCGGCCGCCATCGACTCCGGCTCCTGCCCCGGCCCCGGCCCCGGTCCCAGCCCTCCGCCCGCCTCCACGGGCGCGGCGGGGCGGGCAGCGAGCGCACGGCCCCGCCCGCACCGGCAGGCGGGCGGG
>VZTX01024141.1:130380-140982 GCA_013400915.1 Pardalotus punctatus | reverse complement strand
GTTTGTGCAGGTGACCTGGATGCTGGGACTGTTGCCTGATGTAAATGAAGAGCTTTTAGTTTACTGTGTCTGTATGGTTAGGAGCATATTACTGTTGGGCAATAAATTACCTCAGTGAATTACTTTATAGACATGCCAAACATGTGCCTTCATCTACAAGAAATTTCTGAGTCAGGAATGACTTCAGTTGCTGTAAGCCTACCACTTAGAAACTTTCTTATTAAACTTAATTGTTTTCCTTCTTGACCTTCCCCACCTCATTTGGGAGGGTGTGTTAATCTTTGAGGTGAAATTCTGGCATCAAAGGCAACCTCTGCATTGCTGCCTGCTTCCTATAATTATGGCTTCTCTGTACAACCTTCCCACTTCTGCAGGTTGTCCTCATAGACAGAAAAATCAAGTTTTGCAAAGCTTTAGTGCTCTAGTAGTGTTACTGCTCTAGAAAGCTTCTATATAAAACAATGTGAACATTATGCATGTAGATAAGCTTTACTTTTGTATGTAGCCACTAGCTGCAACCACATAACTTTTTTTTCTGTTGCATAAGTAATAAGAAAAAATTGGTGCTTCTTACAAAATTATTCATCAATAATAAATCTTCTTTCCCATACAGCTAGGTAGGAGAGCTGTACTATTTTTGCATTTTTACTTCTGATAACAGCCATAGTCTTCCTGGTTTTCCCTCCTCCCAGAAGAGCTACAAAAGCTTCCCTCTCACACAGCAGTATTTTCCCCCAGAGGCAGTCAAAGTGGCTCTATCTGCCTGTGTCCTGTTATCTTGAACAAAGCCATAGAGTCCTGTTTGTAGGGAAGAGCTTGCAAGGATAAAGAACCAGCTGGAAATACAGTGGAGCAAGTACTATACAGCCAAACCATTTGCAGGAATTCCACTACATCTTTGTAGTGCCACATTTTAGCAATGGCCAGGTTAGAGTTCAACTGAAAACAGGCATGACTTGATAAAGGCTTTCTGTAACTAGCTCCTCATTTTTGTGAGGTTGTGCGGTTAGAACAAAAAAAAAATAGTATCCATCTGGCACAGGCAATCAGAAGTGTGAAAGAGACTGAAGAAAATATTTCACCATGCATTTCCCCCTTCAAAGGTCTGGTTCTTTTACTTTGTGGGCTCTGCAACTGATGTGAATGGCCCTCTTAATTCAGATCTGGAGCTGAATTAGGCCAATAGTGCACAGCTGGGTTTATGAAATAAAAATGGAAGTGTCTTTAAAGAGAAAAGTGGTCTTGGAAAAGTTCCAAAGTTTAGAAGGCCTAAGAATAGAAGAGATAAATGACAAGACCAAACAGACTTTGCTTAACAATTAATTTACTTACAATAGAACCAGCGTGCTTGGGTTTGCTCTGCTGTCCTCTAGTCTCTCCCTTCTCAGAGGGCTTAGACGTTCAGAGTTGAGCTGTTGCATACATTTCCAGGGTATGAAATCTGGGGATGTAAGACGAGCCATATTTTAAAAGCATAGTCCATGTTGGGCATGCACCCATGGGCTAAGAGAAGCTGCGCAAAGACCTTTTTGTTTTGTTTTGTTTCAAAAACAGAGGGTTAGCTGAGAACCAGTAAACCACCAGTGCTCATGATGTATTTACTGCAATAAAAATTCTTAATTTACTAAAAGGATAACAAGAAGTTCATTTTGGCAATGAGTACAAAAACAGGTCCTGAGGGTTTGAGAAAGGAGTAAAAGAGGAGATTTGACAACATAAATTCTTTTTCCATGCCATAATATGTTCTATGCTACTTTCTTTCAGTAAAAAGATTAGACTTTAGTAATTTTCAGTCTAAATATGTCTTTTTGGTATGAAGAACATGAAATAAAAACAAAAAATATGGTGACCTTGGGGCTAGGGTGCCATCTACTTTCATCCTATTTCTGTATTGCAGACCTGTGCTATGAACTCTTCGCAGTGTGTGCTGAAATGGTATCCAAAGCATGTTTCCCTTGCTCTTTCCTAGGGAAATTCCAGTCCCTCCACTGTTGGAAGGAGCAGTCAGGATAGCAGGATAGGAAATAAAAGCATGTTTAAACATGTATAAGACCTAAGCTCCAAGTTCACTGCCATGCTGTAAAAGCCTGTGGTGTCGAGAGACAGAAGTTGAAATGCATTACTCTTGCTGTTTGGATGTTACATAGAGTCCCTTCCCCTCCTCTTCGCTGACAAATGAGATTTCGTATACTGGGGATAAAGAATCCGCCGATCACATACTCCAAGCATGCCTGGCTCAGGGTCGCTTTGGAATGGAGGTGAGGTCAGAGAGAGGACATCTCAAAGAGAAGTCTAATATTACATGCATGGTAATAAAGAAAATAGGAAATTTAGACCTGGAAGGAGACAAGGAGGCAAGTGTTCCTGGGCCAACATGGCAGCTTGTTTGGCTGCAGATCAGAAGGCATGATGCAAATGGCACTGCAAATTTTGTGAGTTTGCTATTTTTATTTCCTGGCAGAGGCATGGTCAACATTAAAAGTTTTCTAGGAAAAGAAAATGGCAAGGTGCAAGCTAGTTCTTGCACCACAGTCATGGTGTTTCTGCTAACAAATTGTAGGGCTGGATCTTTGAGTCATGCTGTGCTTGGTCCTTCTCAGGTAGCTTCTCTTGTGTCACTTTGCCGTCGTGATTCAGAGGGACACACTGTGCAGAAAAAAAACCATCCGGCTTTGCTAGGTCATCAGCTTTTATATGCAGCAATCCTAAATGGTGCTGATGGTTCTTGCAGCATTTAACATTCACCCGATCTCTTGATTCAGCATAATGCAGTTCACTGAAAGCTTGTTCCACTGGAATACTTCCTGGTGAAGGCATCACTTTTCTTTCATATGGTAACATCAGTAGAAGTAACAAGTTGTTGTTATTTAAAAATATGGAAAGACATGGTGAGTGAAATGCAAATGCCTCAGGAAGGGGAAAAGGCATTTGGGTCAGTGGTATCTGGCAACTGGTGCTCCTTTGAAAGACAAAGTCATTTGAGGTGAATATTAAAAGCCGGGGTGTTTGCTCAGTTCAAATTTTGGGTTCTGTATCTTTGAAGAGAAAAGGGTAATTCCAGCCGTTGGGAAACCTGATCCCTGGTGAAGGTGCTCTGCCTTTAATAAAAGTGTTCTATTTTAGGATGGCTGCTCACAAATCCCCTTATTGTGAAATTTTTCAGTCAGCTCCTTTCTGCAAGATTCTCCAGAAAGAAAACTGACAGGGTTAAGGATAATCTTGATCAGAAGTTCAGTGTGTGCTGTGGGCATCATGTATTGCTAAGTAGCTGTAATAGAACACAGGGGGTAGTTTTCCCTGTAAGTGTTTTGCATTGGGGGTAAATGCAGGAGCAGCAGAAAGGTGACTGCAGAGGCTGGTGTGATGGTGGCATCATTTGGCTCTGTGAAGAGCTGTGTGTAATTCATGGCTGTGTGAAATCACCCACCTAGCTGTTGTTGACTGAATTATTATGGGGTGATCCAGAAATCTCCAGCTATGTTTCCCAGACATGGCTGGTAAGAGATGTTGCTTCCCACGCTTCTCTCTGCTCCAGCGTTGTTCACTGTCTCTGGATAGTGAGGGTGAAGGAGTATTCACCATGCAGTTCCCCTCCTGAAAGGCTGCAGGAGGGAGCTGGAGGTGTTTGTCCCTGGTGGGAGAGGGAGCAGGGTCTGTTGCTGGCATGCCTGACACTGCATCTGGGGGCTGTGCTCAAACCACCCTGGGGCCCTGCTCTTTACACGTGCACAGAGGAGCTTCCTTGAAGAAAACAGTGTGTAACAGGCGAGGCTCTGCCATGAGGGCAGCACGGGCAGCCCCTGTGGCACAAGGACAGTGAGCTGACCTCATGTGTTCAAATCCCACAGCGTGGTGTGGCTCTCTTCCAGGGACCTGGTGGAGCAGAGCAGAATGTGCATTTTGTACACAGTTATTAAACAGGGCATGTGCTGCGGTGTGTGATGGAAAGAGTATTTTTCTAAAATATTTGATAAAGAGAGCCTGTGCTGAAGAGGCTGGAAGCTGGGCAAAGGAGGGAGTGGTTAATTTGAAAGTGCACATTTTGCATTTCTAGAAGGTGTAAAGAATTGTGGGTAAAGTTTCCTGTGAGCAAACTGTAGTTATGCTAATGTTTCCTTGCATCTTCAGAGACAATTTTTCCCAGAGAAGGCATCTGGAGTGTTTTCCTGGTACAGGCACTTTAAATTGACTTTGAATTAATGGAAAGCACTTACTATGGTTGCATAAAACATGAGTGCATTTGGGCAAATATGGGTAATAACACTGGTAATAACATGCTCCAACAGCAAGGTGTGGGTCAGTGAGAAATGACAGTAATAAAAAAAGCCAAGGGTGCAGTAATCTGATTCTTTGGCTTTTTTTTTTTTGTTGGGAGATACAGCTTGCCCTTTCTCATCTGAAACAAAGATCTTTTGCAAATATGCTCTTAAGACTGAAACCTTGACTGGCAGTGGCCTGCCTGCTTCGTCTGTGAGACATTTGTGGCAGAGGGGAGGTGCTAGGAGTTATGACAGGTATTTTATGCAGCTTGGGTGCTGTAGGAAGCCCTCCCAACCCAGCTCCATTTAGTGTTCCACATGGTGTTTGCCAGCAGGAGACATTTGGGTGCATATTCCAAGCATGCCTGGCAAAAGGCATGTGAAATTATAAGGACATTGAGGGGCCAGAGGGTGCCAAGGGACACTGCCAGCATAGGTAGCACAAGTGTCAGCTGAGCAGAAGAGCACCAGAGACTTGGCCTTCCACAACTGGGGAAGGGGTGCAGTGGCACAGGCCCCCAAGGCTGCTCCCACTTTTGGGGCTGGCTAGAGGGGCGCAGAGGACACATGAGGATGTTAATTTTCTCTCTGGGATAGATGCTGTATTAATCAAAAGCAGCTGTAATTGCGGCTCCTTGGGGTTTCAGAAAAATCAGTCTGCACTCTGTTTGTGTCTGTCTCATCTAGATTATTATCTTGGCCTCAAGTGTTACTCTTAAAGTTGGTCTTTGGGGTTTCTTTCCCCATTCTGCACTCTTTGCTCATGGAAAGCAGAGCACAAATTTAGTTTTGTTGTGTTTTTAAGTGTACTGTAAATGTTGAGCTTATCTAACAGAAACAAGCCAGGTGTGTCCTACAGTGTATGAATGCCACCAGAAGCACTTTATCCTTGTCCTAGAGCAGAGAAAGAAAAAACAGTTTAGGTGCTGTAATGCTACTGACTCCAGGTCACCTGGTGGTATTTTGAATCATGATGAAGTTGTAGTAGTTTCTCTATAATTTTTCTTTTTTCTCTCTGCTTCCAATCTGCTCCACAGCTTCATCAAAAGGGAGAGAAAATCAGAGCAGGCTAGGAATGGTTTTTCTGTGACTTTAGACACTGCATTTGCACCCTCACGCATTCTTCAGCGATAAAGCCAATTTAAGGATTTCCCAAATTGCATTTCATGCCCTGTATTGGCTCTGGCTGCAATGGAGTTAGCTTTTTCCATAGTGGCCCATATGGTGCTGTGTTTGATTTGTGACCAAAACAGCACTGGCAGCACACCCATGTTTTAGCTGTCACTGAACTGTGGTCACAAAGCATCAAGGCTGCCTCTGTTTCTCACTCTGCCCTCCAACAGCAGCAAGCAGACTGGGGGTGCACAAGAGGGTGGAAGGGGAAGCAGCCAGGACAGCTGACCCCAGCTGATGAAAGGACCATGCTGGACCACACAGCACCACACTCAGCAATAAAACCAGGCTGGGGGTGGGAAGTTTCTTCCAAAGTAGCTGTTGCTCAGAGACTTGCTGGGCATCAATCTGTTAGTGGGAGGTGGTGTGTGGTTGCCTTTACATCACTTATTTTTGTTCTTTTTATTCACTATTAGTCTGGCTTTATGTCAACCCATGGTTTCACCCTGCTGATTCTCTCCCTCATCCTGCAGGAAGGACCAAGTGAGCACGTGGCAGTGGGGGCTTCACTGTTGTCTGGGATCAACCCTCCACACTCCCTCTTTCCCAGCTCCATGTCCAGTATCAGCAGCTTATTTTGGAACACAATTGATCCTGTAATTAGTGAGCATTTTGCCCCAGGGAGGGGTAAAGTGCATGAGAGAGGGAGATGGTGCAGGGCTCCTTTTGCATCACATCAAGAAAGGTCCAATAAAAAGCAGCTTAATAAAAGATCTGTTTTAATAAGATGGAATAAAAAGAGGAATCTGGATCTTGAATAGACCTTATGTCCCTTCTGATGCTGAGCACCATGCATTGGTTCAGCAGTGAATGGAGCCTGCATGGTATTTTCCCATGGCACACTGTGCAGACCCCTTCTGTGGAGATGTTCTTCTATTACATATTTTCTTAAGAGAAAGCAGCTCTTCTCCTGTGAAGGTTGTTGAAGTAAGAAAGAACTTCTGGCTCCATTGTTGGACACAGGCAAGGATATGCAGGTGGAATGGGAGATGCCTACAGGCTCCTGAGCCAGCTGCTGAGGTGACCTTGAGGCCATGGGACATACCAAAAGCATCCCAAGAGCAGGTGGGAAAAGAAATGGTTGTAGCCAGCTGGATCTGTTTGACAGAAGAGCAGGCTGTGGGTTAAGCAGTCCCAGTTCAACTTCTTGCCTGAGTAAGCAGCTACACAGGTAAGAAGTTGAACCAGGACTGCTGTTTGTTTATTTCCCCACTCTGAACTTTGCCCATTGTTTACAAAGCTGTAATGATTTGAAGAAGGGTTCATGTATCTCTGCCAGCTGCCAGGCTGATTCCTGCTCTGGCATGTTTGCTTTAGGGCTTTTTTTCCATTTGTCTGTGGAGGTGGTAGCAGTCTAATTATCCAGCCTGCATGGTCCTGGTTCCTGCTCCCCTGTGCAAAGCATGTGACTACTGCCCAGGGATGGGCTTGTAGGCTTGGGCAGTTTGTCAGAGCTCCTCCCTGGATGTGGAGAGGGCATTCCTCTGTGTGCTGGTGGGTGTTCCACTTGTGCTTGTATTCACTGTTCTGTTTGCAAAGATCAGCACAGAAGGAGAAATGAAAAGTGGTGAAGATGCGCAATAAAACCATATGTCCCATTAACGCTAGTTTGATTGTGTCCATCAGCTGCCAAAACAGGGGCTCACGAGTGCTAGAAGGAGCCAGGAAGTAGCTTCTGCCACCAGTTGCAGTGGGGTTCCTTTAGAAAAATCAAAAAATGGAGAGGACAGCTCATTTAGTGATAATACATTATGGTAGGAATGGCCAATTTCTAGGCACTTAAGACCCATTTACTTGTTTTATGAACAGTAGAGTGAATATTTCTTTTTAATCTGCCCATGGCTGTAGTAGTAGAGTGAGATATATAATGTGATAATTGAAGGGAATTTGGCTACCATAAGGATTCACTTTATCCTTATGACAACATTTATTGTGCAATGTGTTCAAGGAGAGACTTAGAGCTTATCTGCAGTTTAGCCTATGTCTTGCAGGGACTTCCTATGCCTGTTTCTGTGCAACAGCATTTCTCTAATGTAGAATACAATATAGTTTTAATACTCGTTTTTCAAAATCAATTGACAGAACAACAGACTGGTTGGGAGACTGGCAGCAATCTGCTATTTTTACTACTGCAGTAATTACAAGTGAAGCACCAACAGCTGCCCTCCTCCTCCTGTAAAATATGCAAAGAGGTAGCTAAGGCTTGTCTTGAAACTGGTCCAACTTGGGTGGTTGATTCCTATGTCCTGTTGGTCCCAGAGTCATCCTGATAGGAAATGGCCATATGGAGCCACTAGTAGTAACAGGGCTCTGCTTACTATGTCAGTGGATCTACTTTCAAAAATGAAACCTTACATAATAATTTTTACTACCTCTACCAATGTTAAAGTTAAAAGCCCTTTGAAAACATCCCATGTCTGTTCACCACTTTCAGCTTGCTTAAACCATATCCAATGATACTATAGGAACATTTCTTACCAGATTTCTTAATCTAAAATAAATCAAAGTTCTCATTATGTTTGGAGGTTTGGGGGCTATGTTGCCACCAAAATGTTAACTGCTAGAAGCTAGTTCATAACTAGGTGGCTAGAGCTGCTCTCATAATCAATTTCAATTCTCCTACAGCAGATGTCCTAAAAAGATTAATTTAGTCTTCAAAAATCTGGTGTGAAACTTTGCTTCTGTTTTCTGAATGGGTAATGTCATTATAGCAAATAGAGTTGTTGGTTGGGTTTTTTTTAAATGGTGGAATTTTGCCAGTCTGTGTGGAAAAATAAATGCACCTGTTCTTTTTCTCCTCACTTGAAACAAAGGATTGTTGTCTGGCAGTGAAGCAGTACTGTTTCTAGGGTAGGCTCTGCTTTTACACCAAGGGAGTGGTCCTTCTGACTTCTCTCTCAGTCACTATCTCCCAGATAAAGATATCTACTTTGATATGAAGCCTGACAAGGCTTATTCTTATGTGACTGCACTCAGACCTGCTGGTTGCGGAACTTCTCCTTGATGATGCAAGATGCTCTTCAATCACCTGTTATCACCCCAGGTTTTGATAAATTTCTTCCAGTGCACTCTTCTACTGGAGACTTGCTGGGTCTGCTGTGGTTGGATGTTCGGGTGCCAGGCAGGATGCTATGCCAGAGTCAGCAAGCAACTCAGGATGGTACCACTACCAAAAAAACCTGCCCCTGGCTTTTTAGAATGTCCCGAGACCTGAAGGGTTCCTCCCTGATGCTGGCACAAGCTTTTGGGCAGCTGCTCAGCTTGAGAAGTTCAGCCAACCTGTCATTCCTCCTCCTACCCAGTGTCTGGTGTCACCGCTCAGTTTAGCTTACACCCATGGATTAACTCCTGAACAACCAGGATGTTTTCCAGTGACCAAAACTGAATTGTGTTCACATAGAAACATGCTGTAATTCAGAGCTTTTACCCTTACAGTTTCAAGTAATGGAAAACAACCTAAGTTAAGGCAGTTGTCTGTTTCCAGTTGAGTACTTTAGAATCTTACTATTGTATGCAATTTGTTACTGCATACACTTAAGAGCATCCTGAAATAATTCTGGAAGCTAACCTGGAGATCTGGTGGCACTCCAGGCAGTTTCTGCTATGTAGGTAACCATTACTTCAAAATACCTATTTTCTCAAGATAATTTCTCCATGATTTCTCAAAATACTTGTATTCACAGTTGGCTTCCTAATCTGGGCTACTCTTATTTTCAACTTGAGGCTTGGTTAGACCTTTGTGCTTAAGGAAAAGTATCGTGCTAAGGGCTTCCAAGGAAAATGTGGAAAGAAGTTGGCATAACTGCCTGATGATAAAAATGCACAAGTGATATATGAACTAGCAGCCATTAAATAATAAAATATGTTTTAAATAATGCAGCTTATATGTAATTTGATTGTTATACTCTCTCTGAATGAGTCAGATGCTCTGAAATCAGGAACTTCAGGATCCTCATCCAAAAATCAGAATTCAAAACATCCACTGTATATTTTTAACTTTGGCAATCAAACTTTCAGGTCTGTGAAATGGAATACAGCTTTGTTCAAGTAGCAGAGCTGCTACTTCCTTGTAGGAGAGGTAAGTCCTAATATTATCACTGGTCACTTGATCTACATAGGCTGTTTTGGATGTTTGTCTGATGGTACTCCAAGAATGTCTTTGACAAATACATTCTGCAGTAACGTGCAGGTTCATGTGCTGCATATATGTTGCAAGAACTTGCCCAGTGGAAGAAATGGTTACAGCTCAGCAAGACGCTGCTATACAGGAAGTAAATAAAAGGCTTCCAAAGCCCTGAAACAGACATTTCTATTTTTAATTCAGCTCCTTTTCCCCCTTAAGACTCATGAAAAACATTTGCAGTTGTTGCTATAGGATGCAAAATAATACATCACTCAGTTGCAGGAACACACATCTCATTTCCTACCTGTTGGATGAGCAGCAGGGACACTTACAAGGCAGAAGGAAGCATGTCTGGGGTAGTACTATGGAGACCCCAAAGAACAAGCTTTGAGGACAGCTGTGCAACCACTTGGATGCACAGTGGATGATCCATCCTTTCTAGTATGGCTGAAGGAGGTGGATTCAGGGTCCATGCTGTCATTTGCCTCACACTATCTGTGTGCAACACTTGTCCTCTGATGGCCCAGTGCAAGCAGCAGTACAGACTCCTTGGTCACTTTGGGTAGAAGATGCACATTTTCCCTCCCCAGCCACAGAATCATCACGGAAATCACAGAACGGTCTGGGTTGGAAGGGACCTTAAAGACCGTCTAGTTTCAACCTCCCTGCCATGGACACCTTTCACTAGGCCAGACTGCTTGAAGTCCCATCTAGCCTGGCCTTAAACACTTCCAGGGATGGGACATTTACAGCTTCTCAGGGCAACCTGTTCCTGTGCCTCACCACCCTCACGGTAAATAATTTCTTCCTAATAGCCAATCTAAATCAGCTCCCCTTCAGTTTAATGCCATTCCCCCTTGTCCACGANGGATGGAGGCGGCGGCGGCGGCCGGAGCTCGGGGAGCAGGTGCGGGGCGGGCGGCTGTACGTGTCCGTAGGGCGGGGAGAGCGCGGGTGGGCGAGGGAGGTGGCGAAGCCCCCTCGGAGAGACGACCCGGCGGCCGGGAGGGCGGGGCGGGGGGGCCGGGGGGGCGCGCCCTGGCCGGG
>VZTX01024141.1:60004-130266 GCA_013400915.1 Pardalotus punctatus | reverse complement strand
CGAGCGGCATCCCAGCGGAGGGGAGGAAAGGGCCCGGTACCGGTGCCAGTGCCGCGCCCGCCTCCACCGCTCCCCGCCGGAGGAAGGGGCGGCCCCGGCGCTCATTGGCGGAGGCGCGGCTGCTCGCNGCGTGGCGGCGGCGCCGCGTGTCCGCGCCCTGCCCGGCCGCTGGCTGCTCTTCTCAGCGATGGAGTGGTGTGGCTGCCGTGCAGGTGCCGGGCTTTCCTTGTGGAGTGCCGGGTTTGGGCTGGGGCTGGGGCTAGGGTGGCCCCGACCCGCCCGCGGCAGGGCGGCGGTCCGGGCTTGCTGGCGCCCGGCTGGCAGCAGCCAGAGCAGCCCTTGGCAGAGCCAGGCTTACGCCCCGTCCCTTTCCCTAGGTCCGGGCCCCGCGGGACAGGGCGCAGACATGGTGCCGTATCCCGGCCAGGAGCCCGCCCGTGGCTAGAGCCGGCCCCGGCCGCAGAGCTGCGGCGGGGCACCCTCAGCCTGAGGGCATCCCTCAGCCTGAGCGCCTCCCCGCGCGCCCCCGGCATGGAGCCGGGCGGCCTGGAGTGGCTGCTGGTGCCCATGCAGCAGCTGGTGTCATGGGGCGCCGCGGGGGCCATGGTGTTCGGCGGCGTCGTGCCCTACATCCCTCAGTACCGGGACATTCGGCGGACCCAGAACGCGGAGGGCTTCTCCACCTACGTCTGCCTGGTGTTGCTGGTCGCAAACATTCTGCGGATACTTTTTTGGTAAGTTGGCTGTTTTTCTGCTCAGTTCTAAAGGTTCTTGCTTGCTTGCTAACTGTAAATCGTTGATTGGAATATTTGAGGAAATGATGTTTTACATATATTTTCCCTTCTCTTGACGATCTAAATGCCGTCTTTCCATCAGTGTGTGTCTATTTTAAGTAGTATGAGCTGAGCTCGGGAGCATGGTCTGTTCCCCTTGCCAGATCTGATTATCAGTGCTCTGATTTCCTAGGTGAAACTTTTAAACTTGTTGGTAAAGAGGTTTATGCTAAGTCAAGTCTTTCTTCATGCTGACTGTATTTTACCTTTCTCTTACCCCTCTAGCTCCATTCTGAGACTGAAAGCCTCACTCCCACACGCTTATTCTAGTGTGTAGTTTGCATTAACATCACTGGAACACTTGTCATATGTTCTTGTGTTTTCCCGGTATGCCACCTGGCTTCAGAGGGCATTCACTTGTAGATCTTCTTGCACAACTATGGATGAAAGTACTCATTCTTGGATAAGCAGGCAAAAGGTACTGCCTTTCAAAAGCAAATTTCTTTGGCTTTCAACACCACTTTCAATACTTAAGAGCAAGTTTGTTTCCATATTTAGGCCGTGTGCTGCTGGACAGAGAAAATGCTATTAGGGCATGATTTCTGTGAATCAGTGTAATTAACACCTTGCTCATTGCTTCTAATTATATAGATGGTACACCACTGAGAATGTACTTGGGAAGCCAAAGATTAAATCGTCTGGGCAATTACTGCAACTAAGGACAGTTATTCTGTGATTCTGTTTTGACAAAAAAATAATGCTTTGTAATCCGTAAAGAATTGATAGGTAACAGGCTTCATCCTTTTGTTGGTTTCTAGTTTATTTTTAAAGAAACCTCCTCTGACTCTGTATAATGGCTTCCTGGATTCTGCTACAGCAAAATGCAACATATAAATGCTGTGCTGGAGTGGCAAAACAGGAGACTCTTTCTTGACACCACAAGCTGGCAATCAAACTGAGGAGTCATCACTAGATCAGAGCTACTTGTTGCATTGGAACCGTGTTTTTCTGGGGAGAAGTGTATAGAGAAAGCAGGGAGCTGGCAGGGGGAGGAGGAGAAGTGAAAAGCCTGAGCTGACAGTTTGTGAAAGAGAAATAGCCTAATTTTTTGTTTTCCTGGAGGTAATAAAAATATACAAATTACTTACACCTGAATGAAGATGCTGGCAGTTTCTAGGTAACACAGGTGAGTGCATCTGTTAAGTGAGACTCATACTGCAAGTAATGAAAAGTTATAATGTGAAAAGATTTGTCAACACTTCAAAAGAGAGAGGATGCAGTTATATTGATAATATGTAATTTTTTTACTGCGAGTATTTAAGCCACTTAATAGTATCACTCCCTGACACATATAAGCACTATGTAGGCTCTGGTCACCTTGGAGCTTGGCATGGAATGGCTTTCCACAGCACGTGCACGGGTGTGTCTGGCTGTGGAAGTAGTGCAAGGTTTGCTGCTGGCCAGTGGTGCAGCCACTCTTTGGGGAAATACTGCAGGCAGGAGCCTGCAGAAACCTTTCTGTCTGTACTTGTAATGAATTGTCTCTTTCTAGTTCTGCTGAACTAAAAGACAAAAGAATACTTGCATAATGATAATTCAGTGTTCCCCGGGAGAGAATATGTTGCTTGTCTGCTTAAAAAATTAGGCATCCCTGGCAGTTAGTTATAAGCACCAGTAAGTTATGAAAACAGCATTGATGGTGGGTGTTATCCTTGGGCATATGGGTGATTAAAGGAAGATCGCAGAGCAAGAGTCTATAATTTCTGTGAACGTGGTTAAAATGCACCCACAGAGCATCTTGGCAATTCCATTTTTTTGTTAATTGGTTAATGTTACCTATGACTGATGCATTATCTGGAACACAATGCTGTTGATAATGATACAAACAGCATAATTATTTTAACTGTATATATAATATTCTTTGGAGGGGATTGGAAGATTTTTGTTTATTTTGTTTTAAATTTATTAAATAATTTAATCCATTCTGGTGCCAGGACAGAACTGATCCAACAAGTAATTTTGTTCTGTATATAATCTTTTTTTCCCAAGAACCAGTTGACATCTCCTTCCATTTAGCAAACCCAGCCTTAGTCCAAGTCTCTCTTCTGAAAACTTTACTGCCATATGGCTGCTGGTTTCACTTGGTTTCTCTTCATTATCCCTGGTTATTAAGCACATGATTTGGGCCAGAGTAATTTTTCCCTACTTCCCCTCCACTCTGATCCAAAAATAAGTACTTAAATTGTTAGGCCTTAAAAACTTTCAAGTTTTAATAGTGTTGCTTTTCAGGACTTACTTATTTTCTAGGATGGTTGATGTTTCTATTGTTTTTTGCTTGTTTGTTTTATTTTTAACTTCAAAGACATTTCTGTAATTTGTTTCTGTTGTTACTTCCAGGTTTTCCCTGACATTTCATGTATTGAATTTGAGGCTCACAGGGACAGACTGTTCCTGCCTTTTACGCCATGTTGCCTCTGTATTTTTGCTCTTGAGTAGTGCTGGTCTTTCTGTATTTCTGTTACTTGTAACAGACCCAGATCTCCCACCTTTCCCCTATGGATTTACTATACTTTGTTCCCCTCAGCTATGGGAGCAATTCCCTCACATTCTCTTTGTGGAATGACAGATTCCACAGGTTCCTATAACTATACTTGTTTATTTTGGGGGCTATCCTTTTTTGTTTAAATGGTTTTGCAGTGGTTAAGTTTGACCTTTTGTCTCCCCTCCAAAGAGAATATTTGCTTCCTAATCTTGGCATGTTTTGTGTGTCAATAAAGTTTCAGCTGGTGGATTGCACTGTGCCAGTAGCCAATGAACAAAGTACTGCTGAGATCAAGGATAACAATCCTATTTCTAGTTACCTGTTTTCACAAATTCTGTTTCTTCAATTAGACTGCATCCAGTGGTAAGCCATCTTTTAAAGTCAAGAGGGCTCAGTGCAATGCTTCTCCTCCTTGTCTTTCTTGCCATCTAATCACTTAATTTCAGGGTGTGTCCAAAGAACTTGGTTTGCCAGTGATGGCAGCACAGTATCCATTTTTCATGCTTCTCTTTCACACAATGTCTCAAAATGTCGTCTTTAAAGAAATGCTTCTGCTTTCAGTTATCTGTGTTTGGTCTTTCTTATGTGCCAGAACTTTGTGTAAAAACATTGGGAAGAGGCTGCTGTGCAAGAATGAAGACTGGGTAGGGATAGCAATGGGCATGATTCTACTTCACTTTGTTTATGCATGCATAGTTTTTGTTTAGGAAAAAGAAACTGGAAGTTTGGCCATGTTTAAGTCTTTTGCCCTTTTAAAGAGGATTCTTAAAAAAAAATAAATTGAAAAGTAAGTAGTTTGTGCTCACAGCATCACGCAAGGGAGTCTCTGTTTACCAGTGTCCAAAGTAGCTTTTGTGCTGTACTAGATTTGATACCAAGTTAACTTTATTTTTAGTAGTTATCTATTGTTACAGTTTTATCTAACACATTAAAGCAATATTTATTTTGGGGTGCCAGTATACCTGCTGGATATGATTTATGATTGCATCCTTTGTTCAGTCCTGCCATTGTCAGTACTGCTTCTCCTGTCTGTCTTCTCCAGCCCCACAGGTCATTGTTTCTCTGGACTGGCCAGCCTGGGGAGGGTTTGCACTGTGGGTAGAGATCGAGAGGCATTGCAGAGCTCCAGGCCTTTGTAATTCTGATGCATATGAAAGTGTATGGCCTGCTCAAAAAAAAACTGATAGCAATTTTCTTCCCTCTACATTTTTAATTAAACACTTAATAACTATTTTTGATAGCCTGTGCTTTATGTCTTATTATACATTCTTGAGTTAGCTCTGTTTTGTGCCTCAAGGGATACTCTGAACTTTGAGATGATTAATTATCTGTTTAAGCTGTCCTAGGCTGTTTTGAAGTTGTGGGATGGCTCCAGGGTGCTCTGTGGCACTAGAACTCAGTTGTGACCAAGGTGCACACATCTTCTAGGTTGGTGTGGCCTGCAGGCTGCCAGCTGAGTAGCTTTGCATTGTCATGATCGAGAACAGGAATGAGAAGGTGGGTGAGAGTTGTGTAATCAGTTGGGGGTGGAGGATGCAGAACTTGTGAGTTCTCTCTCTCTTCCCCCTCTCTCTCTTTGCCCTTTCTTTTTAAAACAGAGCTTATGATGAGATAAATTACAGTTTCTTCTAACATTGAAATCAGAATAAATAGCTAGAGGAAAAGGAACTGATTTCTTAGAAATCAGCAGTAGATATTTTCATTTGTATCTTGACTAAGTGCAGCCAAAAGTACTTATGTTCCCTGCTATCCCCAGAAGTTTTTTGACCTTTTTTTTCAGTTTTTTTTTTTTTTAGTTTTATATTTTGTAAAATGGATGTCATCATATCATATAGTTTGTATATTTGCCAAGAAGACAGTATTCTTTCCAAAGGTTTTGAACTCCAATTCCATGGGACACTGTCCAAAAACTCATACAGCAGTGCCACAGAAATCCAAACAACAGAAAGTAAAATCATCCAGTTTTGGAGTTGGTCTCACAAAATAGTTGCCATGATACAAACTGTGAGAACAAGTTCTGACAACCAGGGAAAGGATGGAGACTATGGAGTGTGTTATTTTTGAGCAAAGGTAACCCATTCCACATCTGTTGACCTGATACAAAAGGTCTTCTTAAAACAGCAGTATCAATGGAACTGGGACCTCTCTGTGCTGGAGTCAATGGAATAAGCTGCCTGGTTAGGAATGGAGGTTTAGAGACTCAAGTATGCAGCTGGAGGTAATTCACAGAGAAATGGTGAGCTTGCTCTTGTCAGGGGTAGATTCCTATGTATTTATTATGCTGCAACACCTATCACTCGTGGACCAGCTCCCTGATTTCTGGTGTTGCTCTGGCTTCAGAAAGTGGAACAGTGATGTCTGTTTGAAGGACTTTGTGTGAGAAAGAGAAACTTCTAAGGCTTCTGTTACTAAAATGGATTTTGCCAGCTTTTACCATGTGTGGAACGTGGGATGATGCTATAAATCAAGCTGACAGAGTTGTCAAAAGACAGCTTTGAAAGATTGCCTTATGTGTGGCCTGCTGGTGGAATCTTGCTCAGATATTGAGAGCAAAAGTGTTAGGCCATTCCTCCTATCTTTTTATAAGTGCCAGAGAGCAGGGATAAAATGCACTACTCTTTTGTGCAGAAAGTAAAGTAAAATTTTGTATGCTAAAGTGAGGACCCTGGTTTGGGGTGTTCTATAAAGTCTTGGAAGCTTACAAGTGGAACTTCGTATCAAAAGATCCTGTTGTAAAACTAGTTTGTTTCTTCTTCTTCCTGCTTAAATCCTACAGGTTAAATTCTGTAATTGCACGGGATGACTTTCAGGACAGCTGTCATGCTGCTATCCTGGCTATCTGTCATGATCCTGGTGGTGTGTGGTATGTCCTGTGTGTTTTCCATGTTGGCTAGAATCTGTAACATCCCAAAAAGCTGAAAAAATCTATAGCAGCCAGTGGATGAAAGCTGGAACAGCATCCAGGAGTGTAGGAGGAAACAGTGATCAGGGTGATGGTGATCTGGCTGCACCAACAGCAGTCAGTTTCTTTTCAAAGATGTCTTAGGAAACGCAATAAGCAAACCTTTTATGGTTGGTCTAGCTTAGGCTTCTTTTTTACAATTGGCATTTGCTGTTTCAAGTAAGATGAGGACTGGAATAGCAGGATTATTGCAACAGGATTGAAATGTACTAATGGAATTGTGTATCTTCTCAATGACTAGTTAGTCTCTGCTTTGGCTTGAATGTGCACTTGTCTTTTCTTCATCACCCTGAACATGCATTAGTCATTTGAAGGCTGTGGAAACACTAATACAATATAAACCACTCCCTCCCTTTATTTGCCTATTTGACTAGTACAGGAAATAAAGAGCTCTTTTGTTTTTACAAATGAAGTAAACAGTGGAAAAGCTCTTTGTCTCTTTGTAGTCTGATGTATGAAGTCTGAGTTCCTTGAATACTGTGTTCACATTATTACACAACATTGTAGTTAAGGGGTAAAAATGCAGAATAATGGTGGTGACCCCTCATCCCCAGGATTTCAAAGATGTTCTTTTCTGCAAGCCTGTTCTAGTATCCAAAGGCTCTTCATCTTTCTGTCGTAAGGTACTTTAATTACTTTAATGTTCCTCATCTCCTGGCTCCTGCTTAAGTAGAGACAAGAATGATGTCTGCGAGGCAGAAAGGAAACTGAACATGGAATAGCAGCCCTGTCTTCCTTCAGGGCTTAAATCCCACAGTGCTCCTGGCTCAAACTGGCTTGAGGAGTCTTAAACTGGATTAGTGTTGCTTTGGCAGGCCCTGATATCAATGCAGAGTAGGGTCAGCAGCTTGAAGTGGTGTTTGTGTCCGTGATCCTGAGCAAAATGAGTGTTCTGACTTTACTTTTACAGCTTCAAGAACTGGACAGTAGTCCTTGACACTGGTGTTCCCTTCAGTCTTGCTGTCCAGGTAGTGTGGTGTAATCCATGTGGTGTCGTTTGCTCTGCCTGTTGGTCTCCACGGCAGCTGTTTGTTTTCCTGTATATGTGACCTAGTTTAGAGGGATGTGTTGCCTGCGCCACTCATTTTGGGCATTGGTATTTGGGGAGATACATTTCACATGAGTATGTTTTGTTGTATAACCTTTGATTGGATGGTTGTGAAAAACCCTACAGGTGGTGTGCGTTGTTTGAAGTTCCCATAAGAATTATTAAATTTCCATTTTAACTCTCTTGTGTGTTTGAGTTTTGTTTTACTTTTTTCCCCCCATAGTGTTTGGGGGAAGAGGGTCTGCAGTAATACTTGAATCTCATGACAAATTGTTATGATCAGACAGCAGGTGGCTGTGCTTATTTGTGTTTGTAGGGAGTGGGTATTCATACTGCAAGCAGTACTTTTGTGAGGTACCCATTAATGAATGGCCAATAATCTCATCAGCAGGGAGAAACTAACCTTGCAGTGACCTGTGGCTGGATTTACTGTCATAATAGCTTCTAACTTGTGCTGCTAGCTCAACCCCTCTTAAATGTGTTACTATATTTTTATATGCAAATACATTTGTAATTGGAGATCGTTGTTCTAAACCTGATGTAAACTGCTTTATAGTTAACTGCTCCTTAATTCTCAATAAGTCTTTCCCATACTTTTTCTCATTCTCTGAATAAGAGACAAATATAATAGTATTGAATTCCCGTAGATTAGGGAAACTTGGCCACAGTCAGCAACACAGGCTGAATGAGCTCTTGGAATCATGAGCCTGGGGCATTAGACTAGGCCAAACTTTCTTTTCCCCTGCATTTTTAACTAGTGCAGTGAAAGCCTTATCCAGAGCACACACTGATTAAGCTTATCAGCTGTGTTCTTTATTTCCCTCCATATACTGTCCTCCAAATTTGTTACAGTAATGGCTCCATCAACGGTAGAAAGCAGTGGGAAACTAAGGTGCACAGAACTGCTATTCCTGCACTAGTTACTGGTTGGCTCTCTGGCAGTGGTGTGGAGGCTCAAGGTGTTGTACTTTTCCTCAGCTGTATGCCATTAGACAGGAAGTCTTCTGCACAGGAAGATTTCCAAGGAAGCTAGTCAAGGACTCTCTCTTGTTCCTTATTAGTTGACTTATAACAAAAAATATCTCTCTGGTGAAATGGCTGCAGTGGAAATGCAGTAGTGTGAGAGCATGATGATAAACCTGGTTTTTTCTAGCATGGAGCTCTGCTGTGAAAGTAGCCCAAGCATAACAAATTACATTTTGCCAGGGTGCTATAGAACAGGAGCTTTTAAGAAGAGGGCAATAATTGCCATGCCTGTAAGGCTTGGGACTCGATCAGCATGATGTGGTCAAAGATTGACCTTAGTAACTGTGCTGTTAGGTAATTTAGAAAGCCTGTGTGCCTCACAGTGCAGGCAAGGGAGCTGGGGAGCACAGCAGTGTGTTCTGACCAAATCACTCCCTCAACTTCTCTGTGTTCAAGGCATAAAACCTGGCAGAACTGAGCGTAGAGAAGCAGCTCACTGTGATGTGTGTGTAACCTTCCTGTTGTAAATGCCGTATACTTCGAGGGCGGCACGTGAAAAGCTTCCGTGCTTACCCCCAATGCACTTAGTGAGTGTGTGGTGCTGAGCTTTCAAGTAGTGTAGGAAGAGGAACTTGGAGCATCACTGATCTCCACTGGAGGGTTCTCCTTTTCCTGTGGCAGAACCTTGTGCAATCACTTAAGAGTAAGCTTTTCAGTCAAGACTGGCCACAATCCAGGTTCACTCTCCCTGTTGTGTGAAGGAAGTGCTCAGAAGCTCCCATCACACATCATCTGTACTTCCTTACTTCCCCCAATCTTGGCCCAAATAAGACAAAAATTGGTGAAATAATTGGTGTGTTGTTCTGCAGATCCAGCCTTTCCACTCTGATGTCTAGACAGGGCTGTGGGTATTTATTTCTTTGTAAGGCAAGTTTTTTTGTTTTTATGACTCCATTTTAAAATGAAAAATTGAGAAAGGTAAGTTTTGCGTGGAAGTCTATGTGAAATCTCTGGAGTGTGTGTGTGTGGAGAGCACATATAACTGGTGTTAATGTGGCATAACTCTCTGGTCTCTCTATACAGACCTACTGCTTAATGAATGTGCTTCTACTTTAAAAATAATAGGTTTGCTGCTGGCTTTTGAAGCAAAGACTTAAGCTTCTCGCTTCAGTATCTCTACAATCAGTCCACAGGGATGCTGAAATAAGATTCTCAGATACTCCTGCTCTGAGCTACTGTATGTGCAACTAGGTTTGTCTGGTGACTTTTGAATTCCTCAGCCTTTCATACCTGTTACTGTTAGCATTTCCTTTTCCAGGTGTTTAGAGGTTTTACATATTTTCTTTTTTAGGTTTGGAAGGCATTTTGAATCCCCTCTTTTGTGGCAGAGCATTATCATGATCATTACAATGTTGCTGATGCTGAAACTGTGCACTGAAGTTCGTGTGTCCAATGAGCTGAATGTGAAACGCCGCTCTTTTGCAGGTCAGTGAAGGAAAATGGCTTTTGCAGGATAAATGTTTTTGAAAGTATGGTGTGCTGTACTTTGTACAAAAGTTCTGTCCTAATTGCAATCCAGTCTCCCCACTGCAGCACCTTCTGAACTGTTTCTTTGAAATGGCTTGTTTTTCAGATGAAAATGTACAGCTGAAATTTTATTTCAGACAGGTCTTGGTTCAGTCTAGAAATTGGAGTTCTCCTTAATATTTCATACCGCACTCTGAATATAGAGCTGTTTGTTATGCTGTTGTGCTAGCCTGGGTTTTTTTGAAAGATCTTGGCTGGAATAAGTTATTTTCTTCATCTGTACTTTTTACCAAGTTCTTAGTTATGATTGTGCGCTGTTATCTGAAATTTTATTTTGCAATTGCAAACATTTGCTTTGGTAGGTAATAATTTTCTACTTACTTGAGTTACTGTCAAAAAAACAGCTGCTGTGTTATCATAGCTGCAAAATTGTCTCTTCTTGTATACCATTTCCTTGGGCTTTAGTGTGGGATTAGTTGGGATTTACGGGAATTTTCCCCTTTTTTTTTTTTTTTGGTTAATTTTGTTAATTTTTAGGCATTGATACTTTCAGTTGGGCCAGACTATTATTCTGTATTTAATAAAATGTTTGGTCTTTGTGCAAAGTCCTTGCTTTTTCCTCTGCAGGTAAGAAATGGGAAAGGGGTAGGTTTTTGTTTCTCTGTGTTGGCTTTGACTTACAACATTTTATATAACAGCTTATTACCAACAAGAACAGAATTAACACTGTCATCTTTCTGTCAGTTGTTTTGCCATTGAGGATGTATAATTTATTCTCTCCATCTGTTCTCTTCCACACTCCCTAATAATTGAGGGTCTGATCAAATTCCAGATATCCACAGCCATCATTAGAAGGCAGCAGCTCCTGGCTGTGTAGTAGGGTAATTTATCTAATAGCTAAGGAAGCTACTCTTCCATTTCCTGCTCATTGTGGAGTATAGTGTTAAACTATTCAGGTAAGTGAATTCATGTGGAAGAGGAGCTGCACTCCAGCTTCCAAACACAAGCTGCTGTGTTCACAGGGGTTGTCAGTCTGGCAGGATGAATGACTTAAAAACTACTTTCAGCCAGATTTAGCGATAGTTAAAATCCAGGAAGCATTTGGGAGGGGCATGTATGCTTTCTTCCTCCTCTACTGCTCATGCTAGCATTTTATGGAGTGACAGAGAGGTTTCTCTGTTTGCCCTTTCTGAGAGGAAGTTGTTCTTGTACACATTTACACACACACACTTGCAGGCTCCTTCAGTAACCTTTGGACAAAAAAGGGAGGCTCTTCAGTTTAGTATATAGCACTCTTTAAGCAACTCTCCCTGAAAGATAGCCAGTCTCCTAAGGGATAATCAGTCCTTCCCTTGACAGATGATAGAAACTCCTTAAGGTTGCATTGTGTCATTTGATCCTTTATCCTGAAACTCAGTTTGTCATATGGAATTTGCTAGAGAGACTGATTTTTACCTGCTTGTGGACCTTAATTTTATTTTCATTTGAAAGGCTTGCATCCTCCCACAAACCTTGAGAATAGTTAGAATATTTTTCTTACCTGGGATTGGTTTTTAGTAAGGACAACTGTATGATGGCTCAGAATAAACACAAAGATGCATGCAAAGCTCTTTTCAAGCTGGGCAGAATGATAGGTTTCAAGCACAGTATGAGCGGAAGTGAGAACTGTGTTTCTAATCATACACCTAATCTTATCTCCAAATTTTATGGTGTTTTAGGCAAGTTGATAAGTCTGTGTACTTACTTTCTTTCCTTATAGCTTACTGGGGCAGTGAAGAGCTAGGTTTGAAGTAATTTTCTTGGTTAACCTTTCAGAGTCCTGAGGGAAGGTACCCCATTTCTGTATGATAATGTAATTTATTGTTTCTCACATGGCTGTCTTAATTTTAAACGTTTTTGGTTCTATCCTCTCTTTGACTGTTTCTTCAAAAGAATCCAAAATATTTAGAAAGAATAGAATATTTCAGCGGAAGGGAGTTTGCTGTTTTCTTATATTATTGTTAAATGTGGTATTTCCTCCAAGTGACATAAGTATATGTTTACTGGTGTGTTTTGAGTTATGTGGGAGTTGTCTTTTTTCTTTTGTTTTTGTTTTTCTCACAAATAAGGTCCCTTGAGTAATAACTTGTTCAGAAGGAATCTGCTTCCTATCTTGAAGCATTAAGAAGCAGTCTCTTCAGATCTTGACAAACTTGTTCTGTATTCTTTAGCCTGTTTTGTGGTGTTACTGGCTTAAAATACCCAAAATATCAATAACTGCTATGAATATATAAAGCCGTTCAGTCTAATTGTTTTTATTTTGATTTGTATGAAACCTATCATAACATGAAAAATGCATACTCCCTAGACTTTCTAGTAATTGTTTATTTTTTTTCAGACTCTATATAGAACTGAAAAAGATTTTGTGAGCTTTCTTAATTTTTTTTTCCCCTTCTGTCATTTACTTCTCAATTATGGGATTCCCCCCTCCCCTTTTAGTATTGCAAAAGGAAATTAAGTTGGAAGTGATAGAACCCATCTTGTGCTGTTGCTGCCTTCTCTGATTTTTTGTTTTGGATAGATAAACTTTATCCCTCAGTACATACTAATTAAAAACAGAGTAAGTCCTCTTCATATATTCAACTATTCTATTATTTTTTTTAAACTTAAAAACAGGCTACACAGTCCAACAGTTCAAATTGGGAAAAGCCAGCACCCAAAACAGGCAAAATATGAAAACAACAAATACCCCCAATTTGATTTTAAAACCTCCAGTGATAGGAGAGTTCTCTCCCCTGCATATGAATGCTTTGAAAGCTACATGGAGTCTTCAGGTGAAATCAATAGGCATGAACAATACCTCTTCATCTTTTATCCTGTATTTAACATTTTAACTGCTCAAATGCAGGTCTCCTGGTACCATTGTTGTGGTAACAATAGCTTTCTATATTTGTTCCCAAGTTTTAAAGTTGTGTCTGTGCATCCATATGTATGCTGCGTTGCTGGCTCAATACAGAAAGGGTCAGGGTTCTTGTTAATTTTGTTGTTGCTGTTTTTGTTCAAAGTATTGTAGTATTTCTGGGGCATGATTGTGCTACCATGCTAAAGAATTGAATATTGAAATGCAAAATGTTCATGTGCTGTGTCTTGACTTGAGAACCAAAAGGTGGCTGAAGCAAGATGGTCACAGATACAGACAACTGAAAATGTCTGGTTACTTTTGTGAATGTTGGTGGGCCAGAGCAGTCTCTTCATATTCTTGGAGAGACAGCTCAATCTATGAAGAACCTTCTTTTTCTTTCCCCAAATCAGCCTCCCACCTCTCTCCAATAAAGATTGAATTCCAGTTATGCCCAAGACATTGTGACAGATTTTGAGCGCCCTGATGTCTGAACTATACTGAAAAACTAGTGGACAGCATTTGTTAAAAGCAGACTCTTGGGCATATCTCCTTACTTGTGCAGCCCAAGCTCCACAAGTAGAGCATGGGCTCCTTTATTTTTACATGAAGATGATTTCCTCTTGTCATTAATCCAGTTTTGCTGATTGGTTTAATCTGCTTTATAACTTGTATCTTTTTATAGCACTCTGATCCTTTGAAGAGCTTTATTTTGGCACTGGAAAACACTCTTGTGTAATACATGGTTTTCAACTGGTAGAGGAAGGTTAGAGTGAAAAAAGTTTAGCATGCAGCATGGTTGCAGATGAGGTCTGTTCCCTTCTTCTTGATATTGGTCTTTGTGACAGTATTTTTGAACAGCATTTTCTACCAGCGGCAAGGCAGCTATTGTCTCAGCTGTTTATACATATGCATCTATACACCCAGTGTTGCTGAGGTAACAGCTTGTTTTCTCTGATCATAAAAAGTTAGAGTTTATGTAGTCTAAAGTAAGAATCAAGCTGTCTGTTTCATGTTTTTTAAGCCTTTATTTTCCCCTCATAGGTACACTGCTGTTGAGTTGTACACTGAGGCTGTTCTGGGACTTCCTACTGTTCAATCCTATCTTAACATCATGGGGTGGGAGCCTTATAGAAAACAGGGGGACTAAAATTTCTGGCATGTTTTGGTCTGACTATTATTTTTAGTGAGTGAAATGTACTAACTGACTAAACTGTAACTCAAATAACCAGTGTTGCATTTAATCATGAAAGTCTGTTTGTTTTTCCTTTCTTTTTTTTTTATTTTTTTATTTTTACCCTTCAATTCTTTTTTATGTAGCTGCAGATAGTAAGGATGAAGAAATCAAAGCACCTCCCAAGAGATCCTATCTGGGTATGTACTGTACAAACCCATTCTGCATGAAGTTGTCCCCTTAACTACGTATTTGCTACTTTTTGGATAATTTTTGGACATGATTGCATGATCATTTCTATAGAAAATGTTTGCATTACCTTTTCTTGATGTACTAAAACCTGGTGTCTGATTATTTTAAAAAATTGTTTTAAATTTTGGCGTGCCCACTTTTAACTTTCATAGAGGAAAAGATGCTTTCAGCTGTATTTCAGAAACAAGTTCTTTGAAAGCAGTTGAATTGACCACATTGTGTGTCTCAAGGCTATCTTCCTTACTCCTTCCCCAAACTGGACAAACAAAATATTACATGATAAAGAGATCCACCTCTCCAGACTCAGTTGTCCTCTTTCAGCTCTAACACTGGAGGAAGCTATGAAAGATGCTGAAATGCCTTTCAGCAGTGTTCAGAATACTAGATAAGAAATTTCACACAACACTTGATATTCCAGCAAAGTGCCTGCATCCTTGTGAATGTTCCTCTCTTTTTCATTACAGAGCAGCCTCAAAATTATTTGGGAATTAGTAATGCCCAATGTGAGAGCTTCCAGTCTCCCAATTTCAGACTTGGAATCTATGTTGTTTAATTTGCCTAAGGAACAGGAAGTATTAAGTGCAAACCAGCCTTGCAGTACTTTTTCCAGTCTTAATAGTTTGGAATGACAGTTTTAGTCAAGTAATTGTAATTTTGTTTTAAATTAGTTAAGGTGTTGCATCAAAGAAATTACACTGACTAGTGTAATACAGAAGTTAAAAGTCAACTGTTAGACTGGTTTTAACAGAACTTTTTCAGAATCTCCCACTGGTACCAGTTGTGCTCTGTTGCAGTTCTTGAGTTAGTGAAAGATCAACTGGAAATATCCAGGTCAAAGAAGAACATTACTGCAGCTAAAGGAAAGACTCTGTATTTCTCAACACACAGTTAATTAAACTGGAGTTAGCTCTGAGAAACACTACCCAAGAGTGGTATTAACCTGAGTACTTTCTTGAAGCCATAAGGCTATTTCCGCTGAGGTTAAATAGACACTCTTTTAATGATTCATCTCCTGGATCTCCCCTTTCAGATTTAGGGGCAAAATCCATGCTTTGGGAAATTTATCTTTTTTTTTGTTCTGATACCAGTATTTTTGCAAAGTACCTTTTCCTTTTGTATTTTCAAAACATTATTTTTACTGGATTTGGTATCAAACTATGTTTTTTTTTTCTGTTTGTCATTAGTTTGTGTGGTCATTCTCACTGGCTTGCAACACTAACCATTGGCATGTAATGTTTAAGCAGTTCTGTCTTCCTGTGCCTGTATTCCTGTTGTCTTTTACTAGTTTTCAGCAATGCTTTATTTACAGTGTCAGAGCTAGAAACAGTTGTCAGCTTCAAGTGGTTAAAATTAAACAGAATAAGTAACTTAATGTGACCTTTTACTTCAATCAAATTCTTTTTCTTGTCTCTTTGGTTAAAAAAGTCATTTGCTGGTAGTTTGATAGTTTAGAAAGATGTAGAGTAAGACACATAATCCAGCTGATCTAAGTCTGAAACATTTAGTTAATGGGTATTACTTGATGTTTGTTTTGGAATTGCTTAGCAAAATGGGATGAATTGAACTATCAGTAAGGAACAAGACAGCCTTACATTACTGCTCAAAAGTTTAAAGACTGGGTGGGCAAGTTTGAAATGTGACAGTTCTCAATGCTGTAAAGAAATTAGAAATGTTTTGAGCTGTTTGTGTATAACGTACATACAGAAATATGTGCTGGTGGTATAAAGAGTGGGGTGCACAGTGCTTTATGTCGCAGTGTATGTCATAATTCAATTTACAGAGGGCTTAACTGAGCTATGCCCTGCAGTGCTGTGTTTTGCTACAGCTCTGGGGAGGCTTGCTTAGAGATTAGCTGAGGGGAATATTTGCCATACTTTCATATGCTAGTGCATTCTCATTATATCCTTTAATGAGTTTTAGTTAAAACTTCTGTTCAAAAAAACCAAATTGTTTTTTAAATTTCCTTTGAATATTTCAGTGGTGTAAAAAATGTTCTTCAATATATTTTTAGGCTTCAGAAATCATTCTATTACTTTTTTTTTCTGGTCATGTAGTAAATTACTTTTGTAATTGAAGATGATCTATGAAAGCTGTTTTGTTATAGAAGCTGTTGAACAATTAATCTGAAAATGTACTGGGCTACCAGTGAATTTTAGGTGAACTTGTTAGGTACATACAAAGGCATTTGTTTGGTGCCCCTCATTGAATAAGAACTGAACTCCTGCTGAGCTCCCAGGATTGCTTTTAGGTTTGTTTTATTGTAAGTACTTCGAAACCACTTAATGCCACTGTTTTTCCACATGTTATCTGAAAAAGCCTTTATTTCTGTCACATGACTCTGAAAAGTGACTTTCTATCAGTCAGTACTGAGAGAGAGTTGAGGTTGTGGGGGAAGGTTGCTGCAGTTTGAGTGACCTAAAAATTTACAGTGTGGTTGGCCCCAGAGTGTAGGATTTTCTGATTCCAAGCAGAAATAAAATTATTTCCCTTTTTTTTCTTGGCAAAGGAAAGATTAAAAAGAAGTGAGTAGCTCCAGTTCTGAAGGAATAATGTTTTATTCCCTTTGTTTTCTAATGCAGGTGTCTAGTTCTACCTAGTCCCTGCTAGCATGGCAACTGCTGAGGCTGAGCAAAGATGCAATTGAGTGAAGTTTGGGTTTTTCTTATTTCTTGTTTAATGATGAGATGTTTTAGAACAAATGTGAATAAGTGTATTAATCTGTTTTGCTAAAATACAAATTCCATAGGTATGTTTTGAACCTTGTAAGTGTTGGATAACAAAATCACTAAAGTAACAAAACACTAACCGTTGCTCCAAGGAGCCTGTATTGTTTGAAGTTGTTCAGAGTGGTCTCAGTGGTGTGGCAGGTGAGTCTCAAAGTGGATGGGACTTGTTGGATTTTTTTTTTTTTCCATTTTAAGTAGATGGTTAAGCATTTTGAAATACATTTCTGGGATTTCCTTCCTTCTCTGAAGATTGTTTTAAAACTTGCTGTATTACTGAATCCTGAACCTTGCTTTTAACTCAAAAAAACCTCATCAAATAACATTAAATTTTAAAACAGGAGTAATAAAAACTAGTGGTAATGAAACAACAAAAACTTAGATTCACCAAATACCTATTGCAAAATATTTTAAACTACACTTCTTAGGAGGTAATGTAAAATATGTGTGTAGTTGACTTCACAGACTTTATATCTGTATAATAATGAGGAGAAAATAGTAATGTGAATTTAGCAGGTGCAGGCATCTGCTGCATGGTTTCTGCTGGCAGTCTGACAGCCTGGTGAATAACTCACACTTCTGCCTCTCCTTTTGTCTGTGCTCTTTATTTAACTCGGGGCATCAGTTGGCTTGTGTTGTTCAACAACAACACTACAGTGTTGACATATTCTAGAGCAGTACTAATACATTACATTTGCCATGAAGGATGTAAATGTTATTTGATCAACTCTCTGGCTTCTTCTGTTCAGAGTATTTGGTCTGTTTGGGTTCAGCAGGGCATCCTGCACAGCTTGCAGGTGAGCGCTGTGCTTTTCCAGGGGTGCTCTGTAAGTAACATGTGCATCTCTGTCCAGCCCCACACCCTGAGCAGAGCTGGGGACTCAGCGGAGGCACAGCTTTCCTTGGCTGGTTGTGGGCAGCACTCGGTTTCATTGAAAGTGCGTGACTTCTGCACTATGCTGCCCAGTAGCTGAATTCCCTGTACAGGTGGAACAAAGAAAGCAGAGTTGTTGCTGAGCCTCTGTCTGTGCATAACTGAACACGGAAGTGCTCTTGGAAGGATTTAGAACCCTTCTCCCTGGGATTGTATGTATCCTCATTATAATAATTTCAGAAATTTTTTGTGTACTGAACAGATAACCTTTTTAATTTTTTTAGATTACAGACACAGAGGGAATAGTTTTACTTAAAAACCTATTCTTTTATTTTCATGGGGAATTTCTCCTGAACCATTGCAAGACTAAAATAATTTTCTTCTAGAAAACATGAGAAAAATGGGTTTGGATCAGTCTGTTCTCTGGGACCAGTGTTATGTTTCCCAGTAGATTCTCTCTTTCAAGCTTTGAAGTTCCATTCAGTGTAAATCTTTCTTCAGGTCTTCAGGCTAATGGGCCTCATATGAAAAGTACTGTGGCTTTTCTCTCCTGTTAAAAATGTTGGAAGTGATTCAGTAGGAGGGTATATATTTTTGCAGGCTTATCTGGTGTTATTCAGAAGGTATAAAAGGGAAGGATAAGTTTAAATTCTGTATTCCAGAGAGACCTTTTCCTTTCAGAAAAGACAGCTGGGAAGGGAGAAACCCAAAGAATGATTGTTGAGGTCTCTGAGCAGCTCTGATCCCTGCCTCTGGCAGTTTGCACTTTCCTTAAGATGAGAGATTCAGAAATATGCACCCTCTGCAGTGGGGTGGTGGCATGAGGCCAGTCTGTTTCGTGCATGCCTGTGTGCTGCGAAAACACATTCCTGACCACAGTGGTCAGGACCTGATTTTCTTTTATCCTGCCATTTCCATATGCTGGAGGCAATTGGGCCACATGGCTCTGGAGGGAAGGAGCAAGGAGGGGAGAGGGACAATTGCAGTAAATCACAGACTTACAGATGTAGTGGTGAGGGGTGCAGGTGGGCTCTTGGAATGCGTGGCATGTTGCAGGTTTAGGCCTGAGAGACGGGTGGTGGCTTGCACGAGGGTAAAGGTGGTCACCTTTAGAAAACCTAAAGGTGTTTCTTTTCTTGGGGTGCATGGATGAACTGGGCAATAGAAGTGGAAGAGACTGACATTACCTGCACGAGTGATATGTAAAGTATGAGGCAATAGGTTCCAAGTCTTAAACTGATCTCAGGTGTATTGTTGCATCCATGAACTCTAGACTTAATATCAGTGGTTGTAGTTGAGCTATAGGGCATAACATGTGTGTTCCTGTGCTGTGGGCTCACCTTGGCAGGCAGCTCAGCCCAGCACAGCCACCCTTTCACTCCCCTGCAGTGGGAGGAGGGGAGAATCAGGAGGGTCAAAGTGAGAAAACTCCTGCGCTGAGGTAAAAATACGTCAATAGGTGAAGCAAAAGCTGTGCATACAAGCAAAGCAAAATAAGGATTTAATTCTCTACTTCTCATCGGCAGGGAGCTGTTCAGACATTTCCAGGGAAGTAGGACTTAATCATGGGAAGACAAACTCCATAATTTTAGGCATTCCTGCTTCCTCCTCCTGAGCATGCTGCTTACACTTTCTGTGATTACTTGATGAGTGTATAAGCCGGGACCAGCAGGATCTGCTGTGATCAGATTTACTCCAGAACAGGGTGGGGATCTCAGGCACGTTCAGTAGGGTGCCTCCTATCATAGGCCTAAGTTACCTAAGCACAGATGCTTGAGTTGCCTCTTGGAGAAAGGTGAGGTGATGAAATGTGATTTATATCCAGAAAAACTGACCGTGTTTTTTCAGAGTCCAAGAAATGCCAAGGACTCCTGTCTTAACTCTGCTTTTTGGTTTATTAGTGTATGAGACCTGTGGAACACCTGTTACTTCATGCTAGTGTATGGGTCCTTCTCAAGTTGAAGTCTTATATTCTTATCATGCTTCATACTGGATTCTTACTGGGTCTGCCAGTCATCTGAAAATGGAATGACATATATTTGCCAGGTAAATAGCTTTTCTCAATGCTGACCTGCTGTTTTCTTTGTGTAGGTAGCATAAGTCACAGAGGAGAGAGGTCTTGTTTGGGTGGTAACAATCCTTTTTTCTCAGAATTTTGGTTAGCACAGTGACGGTTGAACAGGTTATTGCTGATTTCAGGCTTTGTTTTGGAACTTAGATGTTTTACCTTCATTTAAGATGAAACTAGAATTGGTAGGCAGAGAGGTAATGTCCTTTAACAGACAACTTGGAGAAAAAAATGTTTTCAGCTGTGCAAGTTCTTGTGCAGGTCTGAAGCACAAGCAGTGAGCTTCAAGCTCCATTCAGTTTGGAAGCTGTTTTTCTCCAAGTTTAACTTGTTAATCAGACCAGTTAAGCAAGAAGAATAGTTGCCACCTGTCAGATCGTTGTTGCTTGTGGGGTGGAGAGTGGAATGAACACTCACCATGGAATGTGGATGGGTGAGCTACATTTCAGGTTATATTTTTAACAGGCAATGAAGCCAACAGTTTTAGAGTCTGTGATTTTTGATAACCATTGATGAATTTTAGTTTCCCAACTTCTTGTTTGGCAACTTGACAAAAAAATTTCATATTTTGGGCTTCACAGAGATCAGAGGTGGCACCTTTCACAATAAAAACCTTATCTGGCCAGTAATGTTTTTCTCTGTAATTTGTATGTGGGAGTTGGTGACCAGTGGTTATTTCATATTAGTCACACATTTTGTACCAGCACAGTTCATACACTAAAGGAAATATTTTGCATTCAGTGATAAATACAGTAGCATTCCTGTGCTTTGTGAACTTTGTAAAAAGTACTCTTTCAAAACACTTGAGAAATTGGAACTGCCACCTGCAATTTCTTTTGGTTATTAAACGGAATCCTCTGAAGCCTTAAGGACTGAAGGGGTTACTCTGATTTTGTGTAATGTGGACAATAACATTTTGCTTATGTTTTATTGTAGTGCATACAGTAACTTGTAGTCAAACTGGTTCTTCATCACAGTTTAAAAATTTACCCGTTCTTAATTGGAAAGGTTCAAAGTACCACTTGGTACTGTCCTTGGTTTTTGAATTTTTTACAGGTTACCTTTTAACAGCCTGGGCTAGATGTCCTGCAGAAGGCTCTTCCAATCCAAACTACTGGGGGATTGTAAATAAAATAATTGTAATTTCATCAGTCAGCTGTATTAGCTTTGTAATGTTTTGTATAATGTTGATTCAGTTGGCTCCTTTCATTGGTGGTAATCAAACAATACACATCTTTTCTGCCCCTAAAACAGGGATTTCAGAAGGTATCACCTGTGTTTACTGGTTATCAGGACAGGGAACCTGGAGGACAGTGTTCTGTTTTTGCTGCTACTGCTTTTAAAAATTATTATTTAGCTCCCTTTATGTTTTCAGCTTACAGGCAGTAGGGAAACAGCCAACCACAGATTGTAAAACCTCTTCTGAGTCAGAATCGCTTCAGTAAGATGTTATTTGGTGGTAGAGCAGTATGTTTGTACCTGAGCTTTTTGACCCCTTCTCTTGTACCAGCTTTACTGCTTCTTTTGAATGGCTTTGACATGAAAATGTAGGTAGGCTGTTTGTTTCATGAACTTCTAATGCAGTTTTATGAACTTCTAATCTACAGTGCTTGTGCTTACAGTTTAAGAGGATCTGCCAGGCTAAATGTAGAATGTGAAGGGCCCATGCCTGTTCCAAAAGCCTACCCACTACAAGGAGAAAGGGGATGGACAGGCAGGCATGGGTTAGGTAGACTGAGGGTGCAGTGTGGGGACCTTTCCTTTGCCACGCAGCCCGAAGAGCGCAGTGCAGTGTTTGGGAGAGCTGAAAGGGAGTAGTGCAGCTGTTGTTCTCCCAGCTTGTCTTTATTTAAAGAGAGGAAAAAAAAAAAAGAGTAAAAAAGAAAAAAAGGAAAGCCTGAAAAAGGAAAAAAGAATTTATCTGTTACCAAGAAATTTCAGTGTTACCTTAAGTGGAAGGAAAACTGTCCTTTCAGTGTGGAGAGAAAAGAGAGAGATGGTGAATGTTGCTGGCATAAGCAATAATACTTGGAGGTTTCACAGGAGGCAAAGTTCAGTGCCATGTTTCTGGAATTTGCTGCTTGGGGTGCCTGCTCTGGCTACTGGTGCCCCTGCCCAGCCCTCTGGCAGGCTTGTCATCCAGCTGTACTCTGGTGGGAAGAAGAAACTGAGACAGGGTCTGTTGGAAGATCTGTGTGNAGTCACAGAGGAGAGAGGTCTTGTTTGGGTGGTAACAATCCTTTTTTCTCAGAATTTTGGTTAGCACAGTGACGGTTGAACAGGTTATTGCTGATTTCAGGCTTTGTTTTGGAACTTAGATGTTTTACCTTCATTTAAGATGAAACTAGAATTGGTAGGCAGAGAGGTAATGTCCTTTAACAGACAACTTGGAGAAAAAAATGTTTTCAGCTGTGCAAGTTCTTGTGCAGGTCTGAAGCACAAGCAGTGAGCTTCAAGCTCCATTCAGTTTGGAAGCTGTTTTTCTCCAAGTTTAACTTGTTAATCAGACCAGTTAAGCAAGAAGAATAGTTGCCACCTGTCAGATCGTTGTTGCTTGTGGGGTGGAGAGTGGAATGAACACTCACCATGGAATGTGGATGGGTGAGCTACATTTCAGGTTATATTTTTAACAGGCAATGAAGCCAACAGTTTTAGAGTCTGTGATTTTTGATAACCATTGATGAATTTTAGTTTCCCAACTTCTTGTTTGGCAACTTGACAAAAAAATTTCATATTTTGGGCTTCACAGAGATCAGAGGTGGCACCTTTCACAATAAAAACCTTATCTGGCCAGTAATGTTTTTCTCTGTAATTTGTATGTGGGAGTTGGTGACCAGTGGTTATTTCATATTAGTCACACATTTTGTACCAGCACAGTTCATACACTAAAGGAAATATTTTGCATTCAGTGATAAATACAGTAGCATTCCTGTGCTTTGTGAACTTTGTAAAAAGTACTCTTTCAAAACACTTGAGAAATTGGAACTGCCACCTGCAATTTCTTTTGGTTATTAAACGGAATCCTCTGAAGCCTTAAGGACTGAAGGGGTTACTCTGATTTTGTGTAATGTGGACAATAACATTTTGCTTATGTTTTATTGTAGTGCATACAGTAACTTGTAGTCAAACTGGTTCTTCATCACAGTTTAAAAATTTACCCGTTCTTAATTGGAAAGGTTCAAAGTACCACTTGGTACTGTCCTTGGTTTTTGAATTTTTTACAGGTTACCTTTTAACAGCCTGGGCTAGATGTCCTGCAGAAGGCTCTTCCAATCCAAACTACTGGGGGATTGTAAATAAAATAATTGTAATTTCATCAGTCAGCTGTATTAGCTTTGTAATGTTTTGTATAATGTTGATTCAGTTGGCTCCTTTCATTGGTGGTAATCAAACAATACACATCTTTTCTGCCCCTAAAACAGGGATTTCAGAAGGTATCACCTGTGTTTACTGGTTATCAGGACAGGGAACCTGGAGGACAGTGTTCTGTTTTTGCTGCTACTGCTTTTAAAAATTATTATTTAGCTCCCTTTATGTTTTCAGCTTACAGGCAGTAGGGAAACAGCCAACCACAGATTGTAAAACCTCTTCTGAGTCAGAATCGCTTCAGTAAGATGTTATTTGGTGGTAGAGCAGTATGTTTGTACCTGAGCTTTTTGACCCCTTCTCTTGTACCAGCTTTACTGCTTCTTTTGAATGGCTTTGACATGAAAATGTAGGTAGGCTGTTTGTTTCATGAACTTCTAATGCAGTTTTATGAACTTCTAATCTACAGTGCTTGTGCTTACAGTTTAAGAGGATCTGCCAGGCTAAATGTAGAATGTGAAGGGCCCATGCCTGTTCCAAAAGCCTACCCACTACAAGGAGAAAGGGGATGGACAGGCAGGCATGGGTTAGGTAGACTGAGGGTGCAGTGTGGGGACCTTTCCTTTGCCACGCAGCCCGAAGAGCGCAGTGCAGTGTTTGGGAGAGCTGAAAGGGAGTAGTGCAGCTGTTGTTCTCCCAGCTTGTCTTTATTTAAAGAGAGGAAAAAAAAAAAAGAGTAAAAAAGAAAAAAAGGAAAGCCTGAAAAAGGAAAAAAGAATTTATCTGTTACCAAGAAATTTCAGTGTTACCTTAAGTGGAAGGAAAACTGTCCTTTCAGTGTGGAGAGAAAAGAGAGAGATGGTGAATGTTGCTGGCATAAGCAATAATACTTGGAGGTTTCACAGGAGGCAAAGTTCAGTGCCATGTTTCTGGAATTTGCTGCTTGGGGTGCCTGCTCTGGCTACTGGTGCCCCTGCCCAGCCCTCTGGCAGGCTTGTCATCCAGCTGTACTCTGGTGGGAAGAAGAAACTGAGACAGGGTCTGTTGGAAGATCTGTGTGGCAACAGAACTATTATTTGTGGCACAAGCACCACACCCAGTTGGTGGTGTGGTGGGGAGATAAACCTATGAATAAAATGTGAATTTTGCTTGTGTTGCATGCAATTCAAGGGGAGGAAGGAGAGCTCCTAGCAACATCTAGCCACATGAGGGTGCTCTGAGGCTTCCAAAACTTGCCTGCTGGGCCACTCAGCTGAAACCTTGGAGAGGAAGCTGATCTCGTTTCCAGGGCTGTGGAAATAGTGAATTAACAGAGATGTTGAAAAAATCTTTTCCTTCTTGGTGGAAGCCAGAATAATCAGCCAGAATTTCACCACATCAGTGGTGAAACATCTAAATGTTCAAGCAGAGCTGCTTTGTCCACCCTTATGCTTGACAACCCTTTCTGTGAAGATTCTTTTCCTAATNAGTTCAGTGCCATGTTTCTGGAATTTGCTGCTTGGGGTGCCTGCTCTGGCTACTGGTGCCCCTGCCCAGCCCTCTGGCAGGCTTGTCATCCAGCTGTACTCTGGTGGGAAGAAGAAACTGAGACAGGGTCTGTTGGAAGATCTGTGTGGCAACAGAACTATTATTTGTGGCACAAGCACCACACCCAGTTGGTGGTGTGGTGGGGAGATAAACCTATGAATAAAATGTGAATTTTGCTTGTGTTGCATGCAATTCAAGGGGAGGAAGGAGAGCTCCTAGCAACATCTAGCCACATGAGGGTGCTCTGAGGCTTCCAAAACTTGCCTGCTGGGCCACTCAGCTGAAACCTTGGAGAGGAAGCTGATCTCGTTTCCAGGGCTGTGGAAATAGTGAATTAACAGAGATGTTGAAAAAATCTTTTCCTTCTTGGTGGAAGCCAGAATAATCAGCCAGAATTTCACCACATCAGTGGTGAAACATCTAAATGTTCAAGCAGAGCTGCTTTGTCCACCCTTATGCTTGACAACCCTTTCTGTGAAGATTCTTTTCCTAATATCCAATCCAAACCTCCTCTGGTACAACTGGAGGGCATTTCCTCTTCTCCTGTCAGTTGTTACTTGGGGGAAGATACTGACCCCTACCTGGCTACACCCTCCTTTCAGGCCATTGTAGAAAGTGATAAGGGCCCCTCAAGCCTCCTTTTCTCCAGATTAAACACCCCAGCTCCCTCAGCTGCTCCTCCTCAGACTTGTGTTCCAGACCCTTCACCAGCTCTGTTGCCCTTCTCTGGACATATTCCTCAATATCTTTCTTTCAGTGGGGGGCCTAAAACTAAACACAGGATTCAAGGTGTGGCCTCACCAGTGCTGAGTACAGGGGCATCAAACAGTGCCCTAGTCCCACTTGCCACACTATTTCTGATAAAGGCCAGGATGTCTTTTTGGCCACCTGGGCTTGCACTGGCTCACTTTCAGCCACTGTCAACCAGTACCCCCAGGTCCTGTTCTGCTGGCTGGTTTTCCAGCCACTCATTCCCCAGTGTGTAGCACTGCTTGGGGTTGTGACTGAAAGGCAGGACCCAGCAGTTCACCTTGTTGAGCCTCATGCAATTGGCCTTGNCAGTGTTTGGGAGAGCTGAAAGGGAGTAGTGCAGCTGTTGTTCTCCCAGCTTGTCTTTATTTAAAGAGAGGAAAAAAAAAAAAGAGTAAAAAAGAAAAAAAGGAAAGCCTGAAAAAGGAAAAAAGAATTTATCTGTTACCAAGAAATTTCAGTGTTACCTTAAGTGGAAGGAAAACTGTCCTTTCAGTGTGGAGAGAAAAGAGAGAGATGGTGAATGTTGCTGGCATAAGCAATAATACTTGGAGGTTTCACAGGAGGCAAAGTTCAGTGCCATGTTTCTGGAATTTGCTGCTTGGGGTGCCTGCTCTGGCTACTGGTGCCCCTGCCCAGCCCTCTGGCAGGCTTGTCATCCAGCTGTACTCTGGTGGGAAGAAGAAACTGAGACAGGGTCTGTTGGAAGATCTGTGTGGCAACAGAACTATTATTTGTGGCACAAGCACCACACCCAGTTGGTGGTGTGGTGGGGAGATAAACCTATGAATAAAATGTGAATTTTGCTTGTGTTGCATGCAATTCAAGGGGAGGAAGGAGAGCTCCTAGCAACATCTAGCCACATGAGGGTGCTCTGAGGCTTCCAAAACTTGCCTGCTGGGCCACTCAGCTGAAACCTTGGAGAGGAAGCTGATCTCGTTTCCAGGGCTGTGGAAATAGTGAATTAACAGAGATGTTGAAAAAATCTTTTCCTTCTTGGTGGAAGCCAGAATAATCAGCCAGAATTTCACCACATCAGTGGTGAAACATCTAAATGTTCAAGCAGAGCTGCTTTGTCCACCCTTATGCTTGACAACCCTTTCTGTGAAGATTCTTTTCCTAATATCCAATCCAAACCTCCTCTGGTACAACTGGAGGGCATTTCCTCTTCTCCTGTCAGTTGTTACTTGGGGGAAGATACTGACCCCTACCTGGCTACACCCTCCTTTCAGGCCATTGTAGAAAGTGATAAGGGCCCCTCAAGCCTCCTTTTCTCCAGATTAAACACCCCAGCTCCCTCAGCTGCTCCTCCTCAGACTTGTGTTCCAGACCCTTCACCAGCTCTGTTGCCCTTCTCTGGACATATTCCTCAATATCTTTCTTTCAGTGGGGGGCCTAAAACTAAACACAGGATTCAAGGTGTGGCCTCACCAGTGCTGAGTACAGGGGCATCAAACAGTGCCCTAGTCCCACTTGCCACACTATTTCTGATAAAGGCCAGGATGTCTTTTTGGCCACCTGGGCTTGCACTGGCTCACTTTCAGCCACTGTCAACCAGTACCCCCAGGTCCTGTTCTGCTGGCTGGTTTTCCAGCCACTCATTCCCCAGTGTGTAGCACTGCTTGGGGTTGTGACTGAAAGGCAGGACCCAGCAGTTCACCTTGTTGAGCCTCATGCAATTGGCCTTGGCCCATTGACCCCAATCCCTCTGCAGAGCCTTCTTACCCTCCAGCAAGTCAGCACTCCCACCCAACTTGGTGTCATCTGTGAACTTGCTGAGAGTGCATTCCAGTGGGTAACTCCAGTAGGTCAATGTCTTTCTTGTACTTGAAAAGGTAATGTGCACTCCAGATAATGTGCCTTGTGAGCATTGAATAGAGAGGTATAAATGCTTCCATCCATCTGCTTGCTACACATTTGCTCAACTATACAGCCTGGAAAGTGATTGAACACAAGTCAGAGTGTATTCCCCTAGTAAAAGCAATCACATTGCCTGCCAGGCTACCCTCTGCAATTCTATGAAGCTGTTCTCCGGTGAGTCAGCCCTCTGCACCAGTACTGTGGTGTGTGGTTACTCCTTCCCAGCTGCGCAGTAACCCTGAACTTCACTGTATTCCTGTCAGCCCATATCTCCAGACTAAGATTTCTTTGAATAGCAGTACTGTCCTCAGTTCATAGGATTGTACAGTATCATGGGTTGGAAGGGATCCACAAGGATCATTGGAGTCCAGCGCCTGCCCTCGTAGAGGACAGCCCCAGGAATCACACTGTGACCCTGAGGGTGTTGTCCAGACACTTCCTGCACTCTGTCAGGCTTGGCACTCTGGCCACTCTTCTGGGGAGCCTGTTCCAGTGTCCAGCCATTCTCTGGGTGAAGAACCTTTCCCTAATATCAAACCCAAACTTCACCTGATACAGCTTCATGACATTTCCTCAGGCTGACACTGGTCAGCAGAGAAGAAATCAGTGTCTGCCCTTCGCCTTCCCATTGTGAGGAAGTTACTGCTCACCCTCCCTAATTTGGTAATCATGAACTCACCATCATCCAGGTTGTTAATAAAGGACATAAAAGAGTGTTGGCCCTAGTATTCATCACTGTTTGCTGGCTTGTAACTTGTCATAAATTGTTTCTCCTTTGAGAGTAAGTTTTCTGCCTTTTTTATTGTCCATTTATCAATCAGTAATTTGTTAATAAAGATACTGCAGAAGACTGTCAGCAGGCTTGTTAAAGGCACTGTAAACAACACCTACTGCTCTCTTCTAGAATCATAGAATGTTAAGGGCTTGGAATGGACCTCAAAGACCATCTAGTCCCAATCCTTCTACCATGGACAGGATAAATCCCACTAGCCAAAGTTCCTTGAGGCATTATTGAGCCTGGCCTTGAGCGCTGCCAGGCATCCACAGTCTTCCTGGGCAACCTGTTCCAGTGTCTCACCACCCTTGCAGTAAAAAAATCTCTTCCTAATAGCTGACCTAAATTTCTCCTCTTTCGTTTTGTACCCATTACTCCTTGTTCTATCACTGCAGCTCCTGTTGGAGAGTCTTCCTCCAGTTCCTAGTAGGCTCCCTTCAGATACTGGAAGGTTGCCACTTCACAATATAGGTCAGTCAAGTTGGTCAGTGGCAGTTTGCCCTTGTTAAAGCTGTGCAGGCTGCCCTGGTCACCTTCTTGTCCTTCCTGTGCTATGAAGTGACTTCCATGAGGACTTCTTCCGTAATCATCCCAGGGAGGAGGTTATGTTGGCTGGTTTGTAGTTCCCTGGATCCCCTCCTTCCCAATAGGTGTGATTTTTTTACCTTTTCTTCCCACTGTCCCCAGGAATAGAAGATCTCTCCCAGTACCGTGGTCTTTCAGAGATGGTAGAATAGCCTTGCAAAGCCATCAGCCTGCACCCTCAACGCCCCCACATCTGTGTCACATGCATAAATTTAGGTACTCCCCAACTCCTGCTTTCCTGTTCTGGGTACTGCTTCCCTCCCTCAGCTTTGCTAGCTGGGCTGAGGACCTGTAGGGGGCAGACCTCACAAGTAAAAGCACATTAAAGCATTATTAATGCAAGAAGGCTAGAGGTGAGTTTAGAGCCATCGTGACAGTTAGTTATCTGGCTTTCACGGTGATGTCCTGCTTTGCTGCCTGCCAGCTCTCTTTCAGTTTCTATAAGCAAAAAAGTCAGAAAAGAAACAATGATTTTCTAGATGATGGCAAATTTGCCAGTTCAGTGCAAAAGATTTAAGTGAAGAAATATTTAAAGTGTGGCTCAACTCCCCACAGACTTCAGAATAAACTTTCAAGCTGAGGGGGTTGTAATTGTTTGTACTGATACACTTGCTTGCTTTTTTATTTTCTTAAGTGGCTTGTAGCGCTGGTTGGCATGGTGTGTGCTTAAAGAAGCACTGTTGCCCAGTACTGCCTGCTCAGATATAATGGATTGTCTAGACAGCTTCCTAGGGAAAAAACTTCTGGTTGCAGCACATTTTTAGGATCTTGTGATAGATTATGGTACATCCAGATTTTGTAGGTTTCATGAATTTTTGAAGAACTTTATCTTTGCATTTAGTTAAGTGGTACGAAATCAACAGTTCAACACATGAGCATGTCATCAGTGTCAACATTTGTCAACATTAAAGTTATGTCCTGTGCAGGAGATGGGGCACAGCTTGCACTTACTTTCTGCTGCTGACTTTCCAGCATGTACTCCATAGGAAAGGTGGATGTTGTCACTCTGGAAAGCTGCTCATTTGATTTGTTAGGGCCTTGAGGGCATTATTTACTCAGGAATTTTGCTTCTGTTGGAAATGAGCCTTCTGAGTTAACTATACCCACTGCTGTATGCAGTGGGCAGAATGGACAGTAGAGTGAGCTGAAGTGCTGAGCTGGGTAGCAGCACTCACTTGGTCCTAATTAAAATGCTGCAAGGGGTGGGTGTGACATTGGATGTCTAAGCTGACAGAATTTTCTCCATGAGCTGTATGTGGAGGTCATGTTCAAGGTACATTGTGATTGTTGTACACAGCCTGATTTATTTTATATTATGATACATTCTATGTCCTTTATGTTTTATTAGCTTCATTTAATTATTTAAAATTCACTGGGAATATAAAGTTGCTAGTTTCTAGAAAGTTAGAAATAGGGAATATATTTAATAAATCAATGCTTCTGAAGCTCTTAAAAATAATGCCATTTTAACAAGACATTTCCTTTTGCTGGAGATTGAAAGGCACTTATCATTGAAGCATCAGTGCTTTGCCATTTTCATTGCTGTATCAAGGGAAAACAAAATAAACTCTTTTCTATTTCAACACAAATGTCATGCTTTTAACGTATAGTGCAGTACACTGACCATCCTGGACTGAAAACAATTAGGCAATAGCTTTATTTTATGAAAAGATTCCCTTTTTCTCCCCACTCTACACTCCCACTTTGCAAGCAGTGAGGCTCCAAAGGTTCGTTGGGAAAGCGTTTTCAAGCTCTAGGAGGATGTTTCAAATGAGTGAGAGGAGAGATCTTAGCCAGTCTCCCTTGGCTGTTTGCTTTTGAGGATGATGCAGGAAATTCTGTTTTTTGTCCCAGCTCTGAAGAAGGAAGATGAAGCAGTAGAACCTAGGTGCTTTTTATCGGTATCCCGTGGGAGTGCTAAGCAAGGATGAATTAGGGCAGAGGGCTTAGGTGCTCCTGCTTTCCTGGGTGTTCTTGATCCCCTGTTGCCACCACGAGAAGGTGCATGCAGTTGGTTCTGTTTAGCCCTCATTGCCCATTTATTTTGTGTCTGCCTCTGCCCCTGAATACTTCTGGCCCTGGTAAAGATTGGAGCTGAGCACTCCAGTCATACAGGCTGCAAAGCAATATCATGGCGCTTGCATGGGGTACGAGAGACTGAGGTGGAGGCTCCTGCTTGCATAGATAACTATTGAGTGTATCAGTGTGAGCAAAGTGGTTGTGTTGTTTTCCTGGTAAGCCAGGCTGTGGGCAGGAGAGAGAGAGCCCTCGTGGAAGCCTGAAACCAGCGTCCTAACCCTGAGGCTGTTTTGGTACTGCTGGTTGTCCTTCTTTTAATGTTAGTGTGATTTCTTCCTGACTTGGGATGGAGAAACATCTGAAATCTCAGTGTTTTCTGTAGCAGAAAAAGGCATGCTGTCTGGTTCTACCTGTGACTCGCCGAGTGGCCTGCAGAAGCTGAAGGTAAGCCAGTTGCTCTCCATGAGTGGCAAAGGGCCTGAATCCCAGGCTCTGTCTGATGGGTTGGGCTCCAGATCTCAAGTCTGATGAGATGAATGCTGCCTCCTGTGGTGCTGAGATCAGCACTGTGTCAGGGAAAACTGCCTGCCTTACTAAGTTTTACTTACTGACTGATTTTCTTTGATAACAGTAAGCTCACGGTTGGCTTTTTTTATGTTTATTTTTTTGACTTATTTTTTATGACCCTGCAGGCCCAAGGCATGCTGAAGAACAGACACCAAACCCAAACACCCTTCTGGTGTGGATGCCAAGTTTTCACTTCTGATGTTTGGCAGTTAACAGGTGCCCAGAGAGTGACTTGCAAATGCTGAAGAAAAGAAACTTGTGAACCAATTATTTGTCAGTTCTGTTCCTGAGTGTTAGGGAGGTGTGCATTGTTATGGAAAATGGCATAGACCTTGGCTCTAAGTGTGAAGACTGTTTGATGGGAATGCTGCAGTGGAGTAGATTTGGCCTGTGTATTGACTATGCTCATCTTAACTGAGCTGTGACAGTCAGCTTTCAAAGGCAGTACACTGTCTTCTCCCCTGCCTTCCAGCTTGATACTTTGTAGTGTTGCGTGCACCTGAAATAGATTATTCTAGGAGAGGTGATCCCATTAGATATTGGGACAAATTATGTAGACATTTAGTGGTGTGACAGCAGAGTGTTGAGCAGTGCTGGCTTACAGCCACATTCCAGATTGCAAGCAGGACTGCTGGAGGGTTGTATAGGACATTGTGTCAAGGAAGAGACAGAATTAAGTTGGAAGGATTATTTTGTAAGTCATACCAGTTCCTGAATTCATATCAGTGTCTTGTCCCACAAACAGTTGTTCCCGTTTTAAGGCCTAAGTCATCTCGTTTTGACTTCCAAACACTACTTTATTAAAGCTGTGATGAGGAACTCATATATTTTAAAAGGTTTTTTTCTCTTTGTGCAAAGAAAGGTTAATGTTGGAGCTGCCTTTGCAAATCATGATTTAAATTACCAAGCAAGAAATATGGAAGTAAAATAAATTATTTTGTGTCTTTACTAAAGAAAGTTTGGTTCATGTGGTGATATGTGTAAATGGAATAACTATACTTTAGTAATGATCTATTCGAGTTACATTTTTTATCATCTTAAAAATTAATTAAACGGTCAAATACTGCATTACTTGTAACTTATAGCAAGCCGCTTGGATTGAAAATTGATTTAAAATAAAAGTGTGAAATAATTTAAATTATAAAAAAGTAAATGAACTGCAGTATTTGTTCTGAAGGTTCATTTTGTGGAAATGTTTCTTTTTAAAAAACAAATGAAGTGGATATTATTTTTAGATAGATTTTTAGTAAAATTAATTTGCTTTTTTTCTTATTCTTTTATACTCTCAGTCACTATTCAAAGACACAAGAACAAAGCAGATGTTATTCAGCTCCAATCAGTTTCTTGTTGTTAGAATAAATGAGATATTTTTACTAAGCAAAACTGAAAAAGTGAAAAAAATTATCTTGCAGAAGCAGACAAAGGTTTCTAAGCTTTGTCCAGTGCACCAGCCAGTAATTCTTCAGATGTAGTATTTCAGTTGTTAAAGCTGTGCAGTAGTGATTTAAATCATGTTAATAGGTTGGCAAATATAGGCCTCATTAGAAGTGTGCATAATGACATTTCAAAATTTGATTTTGTTTTATGCTTCAGAGCAAATGTTTTTAGCTTCAGAATGTTGTCTTGTAGTTAAGAGAATGGTGTACAGTCTCTGTCTGTAGGAGGAGGTGACACTGAGTGAGATTGGGAAGAAAGGATGTAACTTAGCTGTTCGTGAGAAGCTGCTTCCTGTATCGTCTTGAATCAGCAGCAGCAAAGGTGCTATTCTTTGGTGAATTGTGAATTTATGTGAGGGACAGGGTGTATACAGTCTCCCTCTAAACACTTGGATTACTAGTAATCAGCATATTTCCTTCCATGTGGAGGGAACAACTACACCAGCATTATTCCTGAAGTTATGAAGGTCTCCTTTCAGATGCATTTATTATGTGCCCTACTTTCTCTTTGCTCTGCTCCATGATCAGTATGCATTACATTTACTGCATTGGGATCCTGTATCCCCTCCCATGGGTCAGGGAAAAAATCCAAATCCCAGAATTCAGTTCAGACAGATTTATTTTTACTTGCATTGTACATTTATAAAAAAGGGTCTTGTTCATCCTGACCAATTCCATGGAGAAATAGAAATCTGTGAAAGAAAGACAGATTCTGAGTATTTCAGGGAAACATTTTTTATTTTTAAAAGCTGCTTAAAGCTGTCTTTTTTGCTATTACCCATTGCAGCTCAAAAGTCTGAAGAGATGGAACATTTTAAATATTCAAAACGTCTCTGTTTCTTTGCTTAAGGTATAGTGTCAGGATTTTTTTCCCATCAAAATCAGGACCAGTGCTGCTGTGTCTAAAATATATAGACTGCTTTGGTGTTGCACACACTTCAGTAGCCTTTGCAAACTTGCTGAATTTTTTGTGTGTGCATGTGTGCATAGCTAGTCTTTAAAACCTGCCATATATCTTTATGATGATAATAAAAATTATGCCATCCTTTCTTAAAGTGCCTTTTTAGTAAATTGCTTTGTGAATGTCACAAACTGCAGTTGTTGCTAGGTAAATTTTTCCCCTCCTTATCTCCAGTTTGTATAGCCTTTGGAAAAAAAGTTGCTTGTCTTGAAATTCCCTGCTTCCCATCACCCCTATTTTTTTTGTCCATTTATATAAACCATGACAAACTTGTAGTAACTCTTTGCTTATGTCAGTGTTTTCCAGTGCTGCCCTTTCTTGTCTTTGCATCCCTTGGCATGTAAAAATCAGCAGCAGTTATTTTAAGAAAATGTCTTTTGCCTTAGATTTTTTACTGTGTCTTCAGAGATGCTATTTACTCCCTAATGCCTTTCTTCACCCCCTGTTGAGAGTAGGTTGTAGTAGAACAAATAACTGTGCACTTAGGGAATAGAGCAAATGTAATACTGAAATGGCTTAAAATAGTCTTATCCACAAGTTCCTCATTTAATTTCTGTGTGCAGTACATGTCAAAGAACTGATCACTCTTTAAAGAAATTAATATTTCTTCACAGCAGAACTCAGAAATGTAATGAAGATTTAGTGGAGCAGATTTCTGTTTGCAGCTCATTGTTTATGGTTCTCCTGTCATCCTCCGCATCCCCTGCACTCCTGAGTACATGATGTGAAAAGGACACAGCAGTGGAGGGAAAATCCTAGGATCAGTTGGCCAGGGATAAAAGGATGGTGCCCTGTGGTGGCACTGGTGAACACTTCCAGTACAGTCTCTTCCGCATGTTTTGGTTTGGAGGTTTTTTGTTGTCCTTTTTAAAAGTAAAAATATTTATAAAGGGGCATAATAGCCAAAGTCTTTTGCCTCTAGCAATGGCTGGGTGCCAGGATGCTTAGCAGCAATGCTGAAGATACTGTTTATCCTCATTTCTCCCCCAACTCATTCTTGCCCCCTCAGCTGTACTGACAGAACAGTTTGTGGGATTGTTTTGAACCAAATAAGTGAATGGATCTTACTTAAAATGCAGGCTTGTTCTTTTTTGTGTGTGTGTAAAATCTTAAAAAAATAAAGAGAAAAGCACATATTTTGTGGCTTCAGTGAGAAATGCTTTAGGGAGCTAAACAGTTGTCCTGTTATAGATTGAGGGGGATGAGAGGGGCTTAAACTTCTGCTGGGAAATGTGAACAATTTGTGAATGCACACCTGTGTCACCACCAAACTCTTCATGTCAGAGCCACTTACTTAAATCAACTACTGTTACCTTTTGTTCTATGTCTTCAAGATTTGTTAACTCCAGAGCATTAAACTGCAGGCACAATTGGTATTCAGAAGTGCACCTTACATAAAAAACACTGGTCTTGTCAAAACAAGTATTTATCTGTGGTCGAACTGAACAGCTGGGAAGTTGAAGGGAAAATTCTGTTTCAGGGAAGCTCTGTCTTGCTTGGCTCCTCCAGTTACAGGTGCTGTAATCAGTAACGCAGTCTGCAAGCACTCAAGGGAAACTTTCTACTGGTCTCCCGTCCTAAAAATTCTTTCTGCTAATGCAGTAAAAGTAGTTTGTGTGGGAATTCCTGCTGTTTGGTGTTCTTATACAGTAATTTAGATCTGTGCAGACTTGTAAATAGAATGAGTTTTGGTTTAATGGTTGTGAGGAGACACTGCAGGCATGGAGGTTCCGGAAAACCTTCTGCTACCAGAAGTCCTTTTATTCCCCTTTCCCTAGAAAGTTGCATGGAGATTGGAATTCTACCTATGTTTGTTTTTTTTTTTTAAACAGTAGATGAATTTTCATAGTCACCTTTACATGTTTCAATATACTTAAATTATGTTTATGGTAGCAAATGAAAAGTTACAAGTTGAGGTTTTTTTGCTACTGCTGGCCAGAAATTTGTGAATTGATTGTTGGTGATAATTATTGTCACCGGTGAATGTTCACGTCTTCACAAACACACATACATAAATTATTTTAATTTGGTCAGAATGTAGGAGATACTTCCAGACCTGAGTGGGTAATAGCTTCATGACCTGGTGCTATAGGACATGGAAAAACCTAGCTAGAAGGTCCATAATTCAAGTCAGAGACATTAAAAGTTTGATCTTATTTTCCAGATCCCATCTGTATGTTTGCCTCTCCCTTCATCCTCCCTCAGGTTTCCCAAAGTCTTTCTTTCTATTCCAGCATAGAACAAAAATACAAAAGTACAATTTTTTTGAAAACAGGATTCTTGTTCACCAGCCTACCCTAGTATTATTAACTATAATAGATATTTGAAAGGAAGCTCTAGGAAACAGAGTAGACTGTGCCACCATTTTGAGATATTAGCCTCTCTGTAATGCTGTTCAGATAATTACAGAAAACATGTCTGAGATTTTTGTGTGTGTAGCAAGGACTGGGCAGAGGAGAGAGATGAGTGAAAAAAAGAGGCAAAAGCTTCCTACAATTTCCTGCATGTTTGTGATGACTTTGAAGCATCAACTATTGATAATAAAATGGGGTATTCTGAGGTTAACTGAGGTAATTGCCAGGAGGTGTTTAGCAGGCCATATCACATTGTTTTAGCAAAGGAGGCAGCTGCAGAAGGCATTATTCTCTTTGGATGCTAAATTAGTAGGGCCAGTTTGGGGGCTAGAATTTGTCTTGGCTGGTGGTGGGTTACCTAGGAAACAAGGATTAAACTGGCCCCCAAAAATCCTAAATGAGGAGATGAGTTTATATTTTTATGAAGAGTATTTAGCTTTGTGTTGTATACATACTTACACATGCATTTTTGTGTGTCTGACTTCAATATCTGAAAAAAAAATCAGAAATGCCTTCTTTTTGTGCTGTCTTCACAATAGAGGAGATAGGGTCTCAGGCAATTCAAGCTCAAACAAGGCTGAAAAAGAGAGGGATCGTTTATCAGCATTTTTCTCAGAGATCTGCAGTTCAAAAGGTGATAAAGTATTACCTGGCAGTTACTTGCAGAGTTTCTGGAAGTAAATTGCTGCATTGTAAATGCAACCTGGTGTTGTAATCCCTGGCATGGTGGAATCTTGGTGAGTCAGCCTGCATCTGGCCTAATGCACACCTTGGTTTTGTAATGTTTAGAAGAACTTTTATTCATCTCTTTAATTACAGTCTTTGAATGAGAAAGGACATATTGTTTCTAATATTATGGTAGTCTTGATATCTTCTGAGACTTAAGCTGCAAATAATAAGTTTCAGTACTATTCAAAATAAATTAAACTGTTTTCATAGAGAGTTTATAACTCCCAACTACAAGAATTTTAGAGTCAAGGCTGCCTGCTCTGCAATGCATAACTTACTCCATTTTAGTCTTTTTTGGTGGCCTTCATGTACTGCCTGGTAGGGCTGTGGGTGATAGCTTTGATAAACCATGCTGAGGACAGTGTAAAATATTGTTAAAATTATTGTAAAAATAGAAACTTGGTACTACACGTTCTTCTTGCTGTGACATTCTCATCATCCCTGCTTATCTTGCTGTCAGAAAAAGAAGTCTCTTTCTATAGTTAGCATAGGAAGGCGTATCTGGCCAAAAGAAGAGTGAGCTTATCTCTTGTCTGCTGCCTCCATCATTGGCACAGTTGAGAGCAAAGGCCTGACTTCACAGCTCTGCTTGCAGATGAAGGGTTGGGGCACCTCTTTAGTGTGACTTGCTCTGGGGTTTTTGATGCTCTTGGTGTAGGAGGTGACCAGAATCAGGAGTATTTGTAGTGAAAGCAAAGGCTGCCCAGAGTCATCAAAACTCTGCTGTGGCATTCTCTGGGCTTCCCATTTCACTACCATGCTGCTACTTTAGAGGAGGATTTCCTCCTGAGGTCCACACTTGCTCTGAGTCACATGGCTTCTAAAACTGTTTATGCAGCTTTGACTCCACCTTTCAAATACAGAGCTTATTTTCTGTGGCACTAAATCCTTTGGGCCACAGCTACGTTATTCCTGTGGCTTTCCAAGTCCCATGATCTGCCTAGTTATTAGGCTGTTTTCCTCCATTGGTCATCAGTCAGCTAATTGCTGCTTTTGCCTGCTGTTGAGACAGTCTCATAGACAACAGTGACTAAGAGCAATCAATACTTTCGAATAGAAAGGGCAGTGACTTCCATGCTGAACAGCCAAGGGTAGCAGTAACATGGTAGGGAGTTTCATTAGGGATACTGCTGGGGAAGCCAGTCTTTACACGGGAAATACAGTGCTGTAACTACCTTGATTTAGATATATCTAGCCTTCAGTTAAGTGCTTTGCCCTAGTAGCAATATTGGCATGTGTTTGTTGTGGTGGTTGTCTTTTTTTCTTTTCCTAATCTTGCTGGCCTACTAGTACACCAGGAGTGGAGACCTGCTGTTCTCACTCAGCTGGGCTTTGGAAGCAAACAGTTTTGTTAGCACATGTCGCACAAGGTACATTAGTAGGGTGGCTTGCATGTTTACGTGCTGCAAGATTTCCTCAAAAGCATCTTCCATCTGGAGAACTCCAAGAAATGTCCTTGCTTTGGAAAGATTAGTCCAGAGTACTCTTCTGAATGCTTTTTGTGGGAGGGACTGGAGTAGGATTTTGCTTCTGGCTGTCCCCAAGTTGATTACACTCATTCTGCAGGGATGTGCAGAGATGTCTGGGCTGAGCTGTACTGTTCCGTGTGGATTTCCCAGCTCAGCTGTCATTCACAAGCAGTTTCTGAGCCAAACAGCTGGAAACTTGTTCACAGGTACCATACTTGCTAAAACTTCCTCTGTATGAGGAAAAAAAATAATTTTTGTTCTCCCCTCCTTGCCTTTATAATTTTGCTTTCTTTTTAATGCATCAGCAGTACTGTGAGGAAGAGGCGTGTATGTGTATGCAGGCGTATTTAGGGATATATATAAACAAACAAATTAAAATGTTGACAGGGCTGGTATCAGTGCAACACAAATGATGTAAACAATTCTGTATCCTTTTGTAAGACAGTGGAAATTCTCAAGATGAGGTAAAGGTCAGCTTAATTTTGTGGGTTTATATAACTGCATTTTTCTCTAATTTCTTTTTTTCTTCATTGTGAGACTCCCATAAGCTGAAGCTGTGTACAAAGTAAATTACACTGCAGCTAGCACAGTAAAGGCTGTCAGCTGCACAGAAGGTGCCCAGGGTATGAATATTTTGATTTAGCTTTTCACTCCTATTGTCCTGTGTGTTGTTAGCAGCAGGGGTAAAACTTTCAGACTAAATTGTACTTTTAAATTGCTGTTCTATAAGGGTCAAAAAATGGTCAAGATAGGTATTATTGCTAATTATCTCTGGTGAGGACCACTGTGCTAAGTGGTATTCAAAGGTTTCCCTTAAACCAAAGGCTGTAAAATCAGGGAAACAGCACATTATTGGAAAAGGCAGGGTGTTGAGAAATAGTGTGGATCATTTGACATTTTCATATGTACTAGTGCATTTGTGTCAGATTTTTCTGAAGTAGTTGTAACTAACGTGTTTCATAACAATGCAATTGCTAATTTCCATTGGCAAGGAGGTAGAGTGGACCCTGCAGGACCCAAAGGGGAAAGGACAGAGCAGTTGCTGATGTTTGTGGGTATGTGCTGAGGGACAGTATGGAATATGTGTGAGAAGCCCTTGATGGGCAGGATAGTGCTGAGAAAATGTCAGTCCACTTATGGGTAGTTTTTTTGAGGAGGAAGAAGAGTGGGTAGTAACCCTTGTGGGAGGGAAAAAAATATTAACCTGATGTGACAAAACAGAGACCCAGCATAGAAGATTTTAGAAGATTGTGACACTATATAAAACGAGGCAAAGAAAACCAAGGCAACTACTTGCCTTCAAACTGGAGGAGATGACTGAGGGGAGAGCGGGATAATGTTGATGTAGAGGAGGTTTCGTCAGTCTTGAACTACTTATCTCAGGTGTTCTGTCCCCAATCAAGTACTGAAAGTACCACTGACCTTTTAAAAACAAAAGATCTTTGTATGACTCTTCAATGTTTGTGTGGGTCAGACTTTCAGCCTTTTTCTCTGCAGTTAAGATTTGACATTTTCTCCCTCTCACATTAAAATCTGCTGGTTACTTTTTGTTAACTAAAGGACTCATGCTGGGCCTTTAAGGAGAATCAAATACCAAGAGGACTGGTTTGAATGAGCTGACATTAGTCTAGATGTAGCCAAGAGAAGGCACTGTATGAGCCAAGGGATATCAAAAGTGGATTTCAATGGAGGAGAGTAGTTTGTTTGGTATAGGCTGGGGTGATATTTTCAGAAGAGGTTCAAGACCCTCCAGAATATTTTGCTCCTATTTTGGATGGACTAAAGAGTAAAAATTGACAATATTTGTGTACAAGCCAGTGTGAAGGCACGCTAGAAGGGAATGTTTGAGAGGTGCTGAAGTACTGCAGTGACAGGGCTGAGCAGATAGGTAAAAGTACTCAAGAGTTTGAGAAATTCCTAGGTCATGGGCCTGAACGAACAGAGATGAAGAACATTGTCTCTTCATAGACCAAGTCCTTTCAAAAGGACAGTGGTTTGGATCAGAGCCAGAAGTTTTTGGTGCTAAGCTCTCATTTCTTCTCCTTGGTACCATGAGTGAAAGATAACAAGTCCCTTCTCTGTCCCAGTGAGTGAAAAAGAAATGCTGGCTTCGGACAGCATTTGCAGGTTTCTATCACTTTCTTAAAAAGAGGAAAGAAAATCTAAATGTATCAGTTTTCACTGTCTGTCTGTAATGCTGTTTCCTTCCTTCTTTCTGGAAGGAAAGAGGGAAGTTCCTAGCTGGATATATGGATGATGAGAGTGAGAGAAAAGGTTTTGGATGACCCAGTAGTAGTCATGCAGAGCCTTGCTGCTCTTGTCTCCCCAGTTATTTCCTGGCTGCCCTGTGGGGTATGCAGAAATTTCAGAACAGAGCATCAGAGAAACGCAGGTTCTGACTGGGAACTGCTCAGAATGAGCAAGGTGAGGAGTGCTAGCCAGCATGCTTCTCTGTAATCCTGCTGCTGTTTTTAGATGGGACAGCTGAAATCAGGATTGCCAGGGAGACAGATAATGCCTGAGGCAAATGTCTGAGGATTTGCCGCAGCTGAAAAGCTGTAAGTGTAAAAGTCTCCTTTTCAATGCCTGGGCCCAACCTCCTGTGGCAGGTGCTTCACAAGTCCTCTTCAGAGAATGTGGCAAAATTTATTTTTAAGATGCCACTGCTGAGTGCAGGACCTGTGTATAGCTTGGAGCACTCATTTGAGGTGTGGGAGGTCTGAGATAGTTTCTCTTGTCAGCCTGGGGACACGAGTCTGCATCTTCCAACTGTCCAAAGAGTTGCCCTTGTTGCTGGGCTGGTACGAGAAGCAGCATCATATTTGCTTGCAGCTCATAGTTGAACTCCTTTTACAGAAGAGATCACAAGTTCTGGAGACGAGCAAAAGAGCTAATGAGGGGGAGAGTGTTGTACTGTAGCCCAGTGGCTGAAACCCACAGGCAGCACAGAGAGTTGCAGGTTGCAGCTCCTGCATCTTCAAAGTGTGTACATTTTACAGTAAGCAGACCATGGATAATAACCTGAAATAATTCGCAGCCATGACTGCATTTTGTAACTGTTCCAGGTTGAATGTATTACTGTTATCAGGCTCTTTCACAGCATCTAAGCCCTCAGATTTTGGATTGCAGTATTGTTAAGGGAGATGTTGGACATCTGACTGCTTGGGCTGGACTCCTTTGCTCATGTGGCAGGAACAGGTCAGGTGGGCAGGCACTGTGGTCCACTGTCAGATGATGGTAATTGGACATCCTTTGAACAGCACCACAGTCTCTCAAAATGTAAGAATTAGCTGTGTACCGGGGGGTGGGAGGATTAACTATGGAGTAATCTGTTTAGAAGGGCACTCAGGGGTAGAGACTGTCCAGCATGCTCTTAGAAGGAGGTAGTGAACAGTGTTTTTCATACAGGAGCTCAAAAGTTTAATTACAGGAGGCAGTTTGGGTGAGTGACTGTGATGTAATGGCAATCATAAGGAGTGGGAGAGAGAGTAAAACCAGTGGCCTTCGTAAGAAGAAAAGAATTTATTTCCTTGTCAAAGCTAGAGGGCTCAGGTGCAAACTGTCCTACCTTGCAAAGACAGGCAATGGAAACTGCAAGCTTTTCCTTGACCTCAAAACTAGGAAGGAACCAACCAAAAAGGAGGATCTGGGTCAAATGTCTAAGGGCAAGTGTAAGTGAATGTAGTGCAAGGATGTAGGTACAAAATTAGAAAGGTCAAGTCACAAAATAAGATGCAACTAGTAAGAGAAATTGAGAGCTACAGTAAATAATTTTTAGGATGTCAAAGTCTTTGCTTCACTTTCCCAAAAGGAACTAGCATGGTAGCTGGCTTGATATAAAATGTTTCTTGGCTAAAAATAATGTAACTGTTTGGACCTCTGTGTCATCCTCAAGTGAAAGTTGACACTGTGGACTCTTCTTTGTGTCACTTGGCATCTATCCCACACCAGAATCTTGAATTTACTACTTGCATCTTGGCCTGACTGGTAATAACCGTTGTTATTTACAATGCTGTCTATGCCTGCATTACATTTTTCGGATCTGACATGCAAAGTGACTCCCAGAGGAGGTCTTTTAATCATCCTTCTTTGCCCTCAAGCTGTGTAGAGTTTTCTCCAGTCAGTGCACAAAAAACCTACCAAGCTGCTCCTTCCCCCAGCATTAATAGGATTTTCCAGCATAAATCTCTCATCTATCAATGGATTAACATGCTTAAAATGCAACTCACTGGGCGGATTAAAGAGCTCAGCCATGGGTAATAAAATACAGTACCTTTCACCACAGTAATGCCAGTTCTGATCCACACAGGATGTTAGTGACTGGGAGTTACTGGTTGAACTGCATCAGCTGAGTGTGGTTACGAACCTATGTCAGGGATTTCTCACTGGGCAGGATGGAGTGAGCTGTGCAAGCTGTGCCTTCCCATTTTGGGGAGTAGAAGGATATGCATCCACATTTAACGTAGACAGTTTTTAAGACATTTGCTAGAAATAAGTAGTAGTGCAGTGGGATTTCTTGTTTTGTCCCTTTAAAGAAAAGAGATGATGGGAATGCAAAAATTCCATTATAATATTTATTATTTGTATTTTTCTTCAAACATGAATAATGTTTGCAATAATATTTATAACTTTTTTCTGTTCTCAGGTGACATGGTCTGGGGCACTGATTGGTGCCCGCTGTTTTCTTGGAACGGGACTGGTTTGCACACACATGAATTTTGTTCTGTTTTTAAAACTACATTTTTTTTCTTACGCATTTGAAGGATTTTTTTTTCTTTTTTTGCATATACCTGTCACTGTACTCAACAGAGTCAAGATTTTCTTCTTTAAAAGAAATCACTTACATTATGGAACTAATGTGTTTGGTTCCCTTTGAGAAGGGAGCCACTTGGAAAAATGAGTCACAGTTTATTTCCAGACCTTGAAGTGATGGGTATGTGATTTTTTTTCCCCTCTGAATTTTTGAAACCATTTGTCAAAGAAAATAAACTTTAGCTTTGGTTAAAAAGAGGCAATCATGTGGCAAAACATTTTAGCAGTTCAAATAAGGGCTAGAGAAATGAAAACCCTTACGGAAAGTCAGGTATGTCATTCTCTGAATTTTTTTTTTTTTTTTTTTTTTTTTTTGGGGTAATGTAGGGTGTGATGATGTGTAGTGCCCTAAAATAGACTTCTGCATCTGGAAAATACATCTGTTAAGTAGAGCAATTAGTGATTATATATTGGGATGTTTTTACAATAACTCAGATGTTTTTCTGAAAAGCTGTTACCAAGGTTATGATTGCTCTTAGCTCTTTTGTCTTCTCTTCCCTTCTTCCCTTCTTTCTTGATTATATTACCAAGCAAAATTTATAAGAGAAACTGGAACTTATAAACTAATGCAGTGGAGATTATCTAGCATAATGATAGTTTTGAGCAAAAGGGAATCTTTGTGCTAGTAATTAGTTCTACTGCTTCAGCTGAAGTCCTGTTTCACACAGTATTTTTCTCATCTATGCTCACATCTTTGCATGGATCCATGGATTTTGTAGCTGTGGGAATGTTAACGTTTTTGGTTTCATGAACTTCCTAAACTTCTGCTCCTTCCTTGTAGTTCTTTGATTTCTGTTTTGAAAATGAACTGGGGAAATACGGGTTTGGTGTCCGGGGATGAGTATTTTAAAAAGGATCCATGAGCATATGTAGAATGCAGGAGGAAAAACACAGTGTATGAAGAGCAGGTCTGAGAGCTGATAGGAAGGTTTAATGAGTGAAAGGCCATGAGCCCTTCATCTCCAAAAAGAAAAGCCTTCACAAAGCTCCAGAAAGCTCCAGCAGCTCACGTGCTTTGGGCTGTGTCAATGCTGGGTCTGACTTTTATTTAGTCTTGTGTCCCTGAATTCTGAGGCTGAGGAGTCATTACCATAATATACTGAAAGGCCGCATTTACATTGACAGTGGTTTTGCCCCAGGTCATTTCATTCAGTTCTGGGTGATGGCTGGCAGTGCTGCAGGTTGGGTATGGCTCCTGGCCAGTTTTGCCTTCCTCTTTGGGTGGCAAAATAAAATGATTCAGCTGGGTGCAGTTAGGAGGTGTCCTGAGCTGTGGGTTTGCCAAGCACTAAAAAGAGAAGACTAGTTAGGAAAGGGTGTCTGAGGGCCAGTGATAATGATATGAAGGTATGAAGAGAGGCAGCAAATGAAAACTTATTACTTGGTGTGTATATGCATCCTTAGGCAGCTAAGTGCCTGTATTCCCATCTCACTGAATTTGCTGTTAGTGTTAGCCGAGGTTGATGTCTTCCTAGCCCTGAGTTAGCAATGGGACTTTTTTGTAGCTTTCTCTACTATTTCTGAGGTGGCAGCAACAGAAGTCTTCTGGTGATGTGCTGTGTGTTGCATGGCTTTGGGCTGGTTGTAATAACCCTGTTAGGACAGAAGTTCATCGCCTTTGTAGTTAAGAGAGTCCAGCTTGTCTGAAATAGGTATTTTTAACCTAGAGTGCGTCCAAGAAAGGAAGGCAGGAACAGCACCTGCTAATGAACAGTTATTGTAGCATTTTAGTTAAAAATGTAGTTGTTATTTTCCTATACAGTCAATGGCTATGGGGTTGTGTATTTTTTTATGCATCATAAGAGCTACGTATCTTCCAGTGATATGCTGGTAATGTGCCAGGTAAATGCCGTGCTTGGTTTGTTCCAGCTCTCCTTCCCTCAAATGAGGATATTTTGTTGTGACAGATGCAGAAATGAGTGCTCACCCTGCACTCCTTGGTGCTGGCAAAGGCAAGAGTAAAGTGCATTTTGTCCTTGGAGTGAAAGCAGTGATGTCTGTGGGAGGCTTTTTTCCCAGGGAAAATCTTGCCAAAGTCTTGTACCTGTCTCAGTAAAACTGTAACAGCTGCACTGGCAGCTTGCCCTTTACCACAGGCAGCTTCACTGCACCAGGGAACAGAGCTGTGGACTTCATGTGACCTTCTAAGCAGCTTGGATTGAGGCACTTGGAAGGTAGAGATAATGACCTAAGAGAAAGAATACTCTCACTGCTGTGCTTGGGGCATGCTATTAGTATTGGGAAGGTTTTTGCGAAACATTCCCTGGGCCAGCTCCACTAGAGCAGTATCCAGAGTCCTTCATGTTTGATATATGAAGGTATTTTTAAAATGCTTCCTTTTAAAAAGTTACCTTTGTAAGTATTTTGTTGGCATGCAAGCCTTTGTTTTATTGTTTCTTTACTGAAGAACACCTTCCAAAAATGTTTTTGAAATCAGGACTGTTATTCTCTATTTTTCTTCTTGTTTCTGTGGGGATTTTTTTCAGGGTGGTGAGGGTGTTTGTTTGGTTGCTTTGTTTTGATTTTTTTAACCCTATCCCTCATTTTACTCTATTGCCTACCTCCAAAGACTGACTGTGGCTCCTTCATGGCTCCCAGTTCTCAATTCCACCCTGTGATTAACTTCGAGTTGTTATTGGGAAAACATATGTGATTCTTGCATTCCTGTTCTGTTGCAGATTTTGACTTGAACTATTTTTGGCATTGGAGCAAGTTTACAGACTACGTGCAGTGTGTCCTCACCTTCACTGGTGTGACTGGTTACATCACTTACCTGTGGCTGGACTCCTCTCTCTTTGTGGAAACGCTGGGCTTCCTTGCTGTGTTCACTGAGGCTATGCTGGGTGTCCCCCAGCTGTACCGCAATTACCAGAACAGATCTACAGAAGGAATGAGGTACGGTGCTTGTCCTACATCAAACACGTGTGTGTGCCTTTGTGTGGGGCGTCTGTGTAGTGTGGGAATGCTTTTCCAGGAAGGACAATGTCATCTCTCTAATTCTTACTTGAAAATACAGCAGCAGTCAGAATAGACTGTCAGTAGGAGCTGTTGCAGCACTGCTGAAGGCAGTGGGAGGTTCATTACACCTCTGAGGTCTGACCTATTATCGAAGTCCAGTTGGACAGTTCCAAGGTGAAACATGATTTAGTGAAATAAACATGTGCAACCACTGCTGTTGCCATTAGCAATGTTTCAGTTCAACTCAAGCTGTGCTACACTGGTAATTAGAAATGGACTAAAGAGATCTTGCATATCAAAAGTAATAAAGAGGGTGAAAATATTTTGAGCCTGCAGCCTGTAACACTCAGTGTAACTTATATAATTAGCTTTTTCTCTCAAGTCTACTCATCACTTCATAGTCCATTATTACATTTGTAGCAAATGACATCAGTATTTATTTTTGTGTCAAGGCTTGAAACTGACATTTAAGAAAGCTCAGATGAGACTTTTGCAGTCATGACTAGGAAACCCTCTGTAAAAAACTGCGGGACAGAAAATAATCTTGTGCCCACTCTTGAGTCATTAAATCAGATTATCTTTGCACACTGTTTACTGGATAACTCAAATGGTAACACTAAGTTGCAAAGGCAACTTGTGAAGCTTTTTGAGAGAGGAAACCTACACTGTGGTGCGTCAGTGCATTGGTCTGTAGAAACAATACAGCAGCAAATTTAGTTCACAGAGTACTGTGATAATTTGTGACTGTCTTCTCTTTCATTGTTTTGTTATGACTTCTCTGCATTGCTTTTAAATTTGCTGGGATAATTTCTACTTTGGTCAAAACAAATAACCATGCCACCCCCAAAATGAATGAATTCTGTCCTCTGTTCACATTGTTCCCTTTACTTGTTTGGCTTGTGCATGCTTGTACTAGCTACTCTTAAGATGTTTTTTAACTTGAAATGTTAGAAAATGTTCAGAAATTTGCTTTGATGCTTCAGGCAGTTTCTGATTGGGAGCTCCTTTGGTACAGAATGAGTCAGGATTTGCTTCCAAAGTGTTGGGGTATTTTTCATCCACCCACTGCCTAGGAAAATTTTGTACCTGTGATATCCAGAAGGCAGCTTATCTGCTAGACCTTTTTTATGCTCTGGTTTGACTTTTCCCTTTCTGTTTTTCATCTGTGAATCATAATGCCATATTAATGATGGCCACTGCCAGGTAGTATTTTGCTTTTCCTTAACTTCTTCTTGGGGACCTGAGTTTCAGTTTTCCTATTTCCTGTATATGCTATTAGCAAAAGGCTTGAAAAAGCCCCTTTGTTCTTTGTAAACTACTAAGCATAGAATTGCAGAATTCTCATCTAAGACTGCTTGGCAAAAGAATGCTGTGTTTAGTCAAGAGAAGATAGCATAAAAGCTCTTTTTCCCTTTCCATGGAACAGAACCAGGTCAAGGATAGCCATGCTCCTTATCACTTGTGTCCGCTGTTCCAGAATGCATTCCTCTCTCTGGTTCCACTCTTGAAGCACAACCAAAACACAACTAATCAGTGCTTTGTGTGGCATTGGACCTCGATGCGGCTGGGGACTGATGAGGCAATGCACAACTTTGTGCTGCTGTACTGCAGTGGGAGGATGCTCATCCACATGTTGGTGCTCTTCCTTTTTTTCAGGTTAAATTGCAGTTTTATGTATTTTGCAGGTACCACACACACTTTGTAGTACCATACAATCCTAAATTGACTGGATGTTCTCTAGGCATTACTGGGTGTGTTCTTCCTGTGAGAGTGAATGACTTCTGCCAGTGTCTTGCCTTCTGTTGAAGGAGCTGTTGGGAAGTATTTCCCCTGAACTTCCCTTCCTGTGCCCACTTCTCTAAAAGCACATCAGAGAAGAGACCCCAGTCATGGAAACACTGAAGGGAGCATGTAACAGTGCAGCCAGGCTACTTGCATGGGTATTTACCAGCTAAGAGCTAGCTGATGCCCACTGCTCTGTGCAGTTATTTACACCTCAGGGCGGTTACACTGTCAGAAACAGTCACACTAGGGATCTGGGCCAAAATGGCTGGCTGCCAGTCATGTTCTTAGCAAGCCTCAGTGGCAAAGAGATGAATTTCAAGTGTCTGTGATTTTAGGCTTAAGGGGGAGAGCAATGAGTATTAAGCTATTCTATATAGTGACCTTTTGGTCAATCATCACATCCTGGTTAGAGGTGGTAACTTCTTAAACTGCAGTAATTGTGCCACCTGGTGCAGGAGTGCAGTCTGTGTCCCTGATAAAGATCACAGCCTTTACTACTGCCAGAGAAGGGGTTGTTCACAGGTCCTCATGGCTTGGCTGAGAAAAGCAGTAACATGCATCTGGAACAGAATGGGACAGAGCAGCTGATACATAAAGTCTATTTAGCAAACAAGTCCTTTCCTAAAGGTTAACTGGTGAAAAAGAAATGGAGAATAAGGTTACAGTATGTGTCCCCATCTGATCAGGGTTTCCTGCCAGACTCCTCTGATACTCTTGTTTCTGAAAAGAACCACACCACCCGCAACCCTTCCCCCTCAGTAACACCTGTTTTAAGTGAGAAGTTGAGGACATCTCATATTTGAGGTAGCAGTCATTTCCTGATAAACAAACTTGGAGACCAGGGACCATGAGAGAGGTAAATGGGACAGGTGGCTGCAGTGGCAGGCAGGATACCCTTTAGGAGTCTGTTGTGGAAAGGGTCCTATCAGCTCACCTCTGTATTTCCATCTGCTACTGCCTGAAAAGTCCCATACTGAAAATGTCCTCCATGTCTGAGGTAAATGTCCAGAGGGCATCTGCAGCTTAGTTAGTTATGTTTGTTGTAATAGAGCATAGCTGGAGTGAAGGAATCACAGTTATGTGCTTTGTAGTGCTCCTAAGAATGAGTCTGCTCGTTCTTTGATATCTCTGTTCTGCTGGATAGAGCTCATCACATCTTATTTTTAAGTTTTCATTTTTTCCTTCCTCAGTCATTTTCCTTTTTCTTGTAGGATTATTACTTCTAGGTCCTGCAGCTTCCTCCTCTGTTCTGAGAGAGTGGAATACCAAAGGAGAAGCTGGAAAGAAATGGAAACAATAAAAGTAGAAAGGAGATGCCTGCTGAGTAACAGCTTTTGTGAAGATAGTGTAGTACGTATGTCCTGGTGGGCTGATGATTGATGGATGGAAATTTTCCTGTGATTAAGTAAACAACTAAGCTAGTAAAAGGAACAGAAATTTTCATTATGTTCTCTTTGACAACTCGCCTGATTACTTTTGGAATGAGTACTTTATGGAAACTTGGAGCTCTGTTTAAGCACTTTTGAATGGTTGCAAACCTAAATAGTATAGTAGTAGTTAAATACACTAAGGTACTAATCTTGACAGAAGTGCTTTTGTAATGAATTGTGTTAATACCTATTGTCTTGGTTTGAAGACAGGTGTCTGCTAAGGGAGGTGAGAACCTCCCTTAGAACCCGCAAATGTGAGCCCCCTTCCCTCTGCATTATTATAACTTTGGAATCAAGGGCTTTCAGGCAAAGGTACAGGGAAAGGAATAACAGTTTTTTACTAGTATCTATAGCAAGGCAAACAATCAACAACAACAGTGGCAATAACAAACAAACAATCAAAAACCAGAAGATGCGGTGACAGAAGTCTCTGAGCTGTCAAATGCTTTTCCCGTTTGGTGCAGTTCCAGTCCCAGCCGGCAGGGGCGCTGTCGGGCTCCCGGCCGGGCAGGGCGGGTGCGATGACTCCCGCGCAGCTGCAGGGGGCGCTGTGGCGCGGTCAGCTCTGTGGGATGCGGGTTATGGCGAGGGACCGAGAGGCAGGCGGGTGCCAGAGCGGGACAGGCAGGGCAATGGCGGGCGTGCAGTCGATGTGCTGCAGGAACTCGGAGCAGGGGCGGCACAGACGGGATCACCCAGGCTCGCTAACAAAAGGTGACAGGGACTCCTCAATCCGCTCTGTCAGGGAAAAGCACGGGGCGGCAGCGGCTGGCCCCCTTCCATAGAAGCTGCTAGCACAGCCGGGGAGATGTGCACCCCAGGAGCGCACCCTTTTTCCCTAGCTAAAAGCTCACTCACCAAGGAAAGGAAAAGCGGCATCGATCCAAGATCTTCCTGCAGCTGGCAGCTGAGAAGATCCGCAGTTCCCCACTGCTGCCTCTCCCGTTGCGGGTGGTCGAGCGCCTTATCTGATGACCACATCTGCCCTTCACTCCCCACGCCCAGCTAGCTCTTTGTCTCTTACAAAAGGAATTAATAGTCCTTAAGTATCCAGCCATTAGTAACCTAGCGCCAGGAATGGGGAAAAATTCCACACCCCTCAACTTCCAATAAAGAGTAATTTAATTCCTTTAATTATTGGGATGGATTAGAATTATAAGTGATAGTTAGAAAAAGGACAAAAGCTGCCTCAAAGTTAAAGAGCTTTAGAGTAGAAGAGAAAAAAGGCATTATGACATTAAGGGTTTGTTCATCACTTGTAAATTTTCTTTATATTAGGTGGCAAAATATTTCAAGATTTGACATCCAGAACACCTCCCCTCTGTCACCTTTTAGAAGGCCGAGCTGCTGAGTGCTAGTTGGGGTCTGATGCTCCTTGTATTATGAACTGCTTATGTTTTGTGACAACATACAGACAGGAACTTACTCTGTCATTTGTCTTTGCATCCCCACTCCTTCTAGGATAGTTGCCTCCCAGTCACTTTCTAATAAACTGCATTTGTGAGGAAAGGTGGTGTTCAACATGAGGCAGTGGAGGGGGTAGGAAGGTTGGCTCTGGATCTGGCAGCAGTACTGCTGCACACAGATCAGTGTATTGGGAGAATCACATCCTTGTGTGAACAACAGCTTTTGTGGAGCTCCTGTAGGGAGAGCCTCTGAGGGAGGTACTACTGTTAATGTTGCACTCATCATAATCCCCTCTGACCTCCCCCCACCGAAGGAGGAGGATGGAAGGTGTTCCTCTGTAAGGTCTGTGACCAAGTTTTAGGTGTGTGGTCCTACCCAAGGACCATGTTAACCCTGGGACTGCATGAGGGTTGATTTGCTCTAGGACAATATTTCATTCCTGTCTGCTGCCCTGACCTGCTCCAGAACAAAATAACTGCCTGTCATTGAAAGTTTTTTACAAAAGCTTCTCAAAACCACCTGGCAGTAGCCCTTTTTGACTGCCAGTTGTTGCTCCATCCCTATGGAGAAGCAGTTTATTACCAGTCAGAGATGCTGCATGGCAGAATCTTCCCAGGTCTAAGAAAGAGGGATGGCAGTCAGACAGAGCTGGGCTGCATATCTTGAAATCTCAGAAGCCACAGTCCATTGGATACCCAAATGTGCCCATCAGTTGTTAGCTTGTAAATGTGTGGGTCCAATAAAGCAAGGCCTTTTTGCAGCAGTGTCTGAGATCCTGATGTGCGCTGTTGTCCCTTTCCCCGCTGTGTCCTGGGCATGGGATAGCCCTTGCTGCACTTGGCTCAGGGCTGCATGTGCAGCTGTGGGATCAGAAGGACACAACCAGGGAAAGGCCTATGTCGTCCCTCTGCAAAGCAGTTTCCCAGGTCTCTCTTCTTGCTTATGGACAGTTCTCAGTTTGCTTGGAAGGCATCTTCTTTCTGCATGACTTTGACAGTCATGTTTGGCTGACATTGGGTCAGAGGCTCAGAATTTCACTGCCTGGAGACAGCCAGCACAATCAGTGACTCTGCTTATGTGTTGATGGGAGACTGTCTTGAGACATCTAGAGAAAGATTGAGAAATCTAGTCTGAAAAGGCTGAATGAGGATAATCTCAGTATTTCATTCAATCAGGTTATTGTGCTATGAAAGAAAATACTAATTTAGTCCCTCCTGTGGCAGTGCTGGGTCAGTCACAGTGATTATCCTGTTTTAAAAAGTAGAAATCACTGAAGGAGAAACAATCAGCATTTATTGTCTCAGAAGCTGCTGGAGTCAAGAGCTGCAAATTGTAAGAAGGCTTTTTCATTCAGAAATGTTTTATAAGGTGTGCTGCAGCTGTGAGCTAGTTATGAGCAAGTGTTTATTTGAAATGTATCCAGTGAAATGATTGTGGTGTAAATATGTATGAAAGAAATAAATTATATTAAATGTATTCTATTATGCATATATATTTAATATATTATTTACTTTTCTCCTCTATAGATAATATTAAAAATACTAGAAGACAGTATTTCTTAGGGAGATAAAATTTTGTTGTTGTGTGCTTTTATTGAATATAGCTTTTTCCTTTATGAGACATGCAGCTCTTCATATAATTTTCCAGGAGAAACTTTTGATTTCTCAAAACAGTGTTTGTCCCAGAGACAAATCCTGGGTTTATTCAAATGCTGTGAAGATTAATGAAATCTGCTATATTTTTTCTGCCTGTCTTGGATTAACCAGGTGCTGTGATGAACAGATGCAGGCGGCTTTACTCAGGACTGGCTAACAAATGTCTGGTCACCTCCTTTAGTGAGATTTTAGATTTAAGAATATTGGGCATGTTCTCTAAAAACGCCACTACTGTGGTTTCTTGGGATTTTTTAGCCTCAGGCAGTTTTCTATTTGTGAATAAGTAAAACAGCTTCAGTGAGTTCCTTCCTTTGGAGTACCTTTTAAGTTATTTCCTTTATGCTATTTAAAATAAAACAAAACCCTATGCTAGAGGGAAGTAGCAAGAGTTGTGGATGTTTCTTCTCAGGCACCAGCTTCTTAAGAATAAATTTAGTTCCATTAAAAAGAGAGGCAATTCACATCTGCTACGGCAACTTTGTTACATATCTGTGCTTCTTTGGGGAGGCTCAGTAAAGGAATAAAAGAAATTAACTGGAGAACTTAAAAAGTGCTAAAAAGAAGGGAAGTTAAAAGAGAATAATGCAGGCAATGGCAATATTGAACATGATTTTTTGCCCTCCAGCTCCTGTTTCTCACTGTCAGAAATTGTATGGATGAGAGCAAAATTAAAGAAATAGGAGTAGGGGTAATGGATGCCTGTGTGAGAGATTTCCTTTTCTGAGTATGCCACATACACAAAGCAGACACGGGCCAGTACAGTGGAGACCTGATTAAGGAGTACCTGGTGTCCAATACAGAACTAACATCAAGGACAATGCTGAATAGAGGGAGAACTGTTTCCCTCAGGCTTTGGAATTGTACCCTCCAGGTGCTGATTAAGCAGTGTCTACTGTTATTCTTAAAATAGCAGCTGCTTTATATATTAAACAGACAAAACTGAGAACATGGAAGAGGGTATGGGAGGTGAGGGCCATTTAATTAAAAACAGACAAACAAACACACCCCAATATAGCTTTATGGATTCAAGTCATCTGACCCAACTAAGCAGGTTTTCATTGCATAAAGCATTGTGCAGACAATCATAGGGACTAAGTTATGAAAGAGAAAATAGTTCTCAAGGGACTAGTAAGGAGCTAAAAGTTAAATCTGGGACCCTGGCAAATAGAGAAAGCAAGGTCTTAAGCATGAGCCAGAACTATATTGGGTAAATGTAAAATTATTAACTCTACTTAAAAGTGGTTTGTACTTAAGGTTGTATAGCTCATTCCTTAGTTTCACTGCCTTTCCTATGACACTAAGTTAATCAGAACTGTCACTGTGCTTACAAATTGCCTATTTTAAACTATATGTGTCATTTACTGTAGTTCTGTGATTGTATTCTTTTGTCTTCCTAAATGCTCTTCCTACTCAGATCCTTAATTTTCTTTGTGGGTCTACAGAAATCATTGTTATTGCTTCTGAGGCTCCAGCCAACATTCATACAGTTTTCTGGGGAAGTTTTACTTGTTCCATTGTTTTGCTTTGCTGATGTTTCATCTTCTGCTACTGGCACCGATCAGCTGGTTGCTGTTGTCCTTTATGGTGGCTTTTATGTAAAATATTCCTAGGTTTTTTATTTACGGACTTTGCATACACATCCAGGTTTGCATAGTAGTCAGTGAACCATTTTCATGACTGGATGAACCAGGTATTGGTACAGCTGTAAGGCTTACTACAAACAGCTTGTCTTCTCTCTTAACCTTTCCATTTGTGGTTGTAATAGGCAATACGAATATCAGATTCCCTTCCCGAATCTGCCTGTTTGAAGGCTAAGAGATTGAAGAAAGTCATCTGTATTCCTCAGAAGATTTCTAGTTTCTTCTCCCTTGGAAGCGTTACTATATTAGATAAACTGGCTTGATCTCAGTGCATTCAGGATGAGAGCAAAGTCCTGTCAGCATGTGAACAGATAGACTGAAACGATTTTGTTCTGATCCTAGGAATTAAGTGGATTCTCTCCTCATCTCCAGAGCCTCTTTTCACTTGGAGCAGATCTGTGGTTGATGCCCCAGGTTCAAGGGCCTGCACTTTCTGCTTGATTCTCTGCAGATCTGTGGCCTGTGGGTTGCTGTGCTGGGGTCAGCACTGCAGTCACCTCTGTGCTCACCTGCTGTGTCTCCCCAGAGCTGTCCTCTCAAGACCTGCAGCAGCACCGTATGGGGCTCCAAAGACAGTTCTTTGTGCTCTGGGCACTCAACACATCTGAGAATTTCAGGGACTGAAGGAGGAGGCAGGTGGAAGAATCCAGGAGGGAGACCTTCTTTCCCTCACCTTCCCAGCACTTCTGACAGTGTGAACAGCAGTATCCACTTCTCTTAAGCATCTCTAAGGTTGTAGCACAGTGTGGACTGCTAAAGCTCTTGCACATACTGAACCTTTTCTCATTTCTCTTCCCCTGGCACATCATCCCCTCAGTTCAAAAAGTAAATTCAAAGCAAATGACTTCAAACCAAAAGCATTCATCTTTTACAAATAGTTCAAGGCTTCTGTACAGTAATAGGAATAAAGCTCTGCTGGCATGTTTAATGAGTGCTCTCTCAGTTGGTGCTTTTCTCTGTGCCCTGAAAATTTGAATTACAAGAGAAAATTTATTGTACTTCTGTTACAAAACCATTCCACGAAGTTTAGGTGCTCCATCTTCCTCTGGCAATGAAGTGTCATGCGAGGTGTTTTGCGTAGTTAAGGTCAGGTCAAGGCACAAAAAGGTGGGAATTGAGCCTGTCATGAAGACACCTGAGATGAAAGTTTTCTAAAAATGTTGTCTTCCTCTGTTACCTAAAAATTTTGGGAACAAAAGTGCCTCAGTTCTTGAAATTCCAGCACCTGTATTGTTTTGTCTGAATTCACCACAGCCAGTTGTGTAAGTGGGATATGTTACCTGCTTATGTGGTTGTAAAACTGTCTCCCTCAGTGAAGTGGGATTGAATGGGATTAGAAATATGGAATGGAAGTAAACTGAGATTTGAGTTTGAAGAAATGTAGATTGAGACACAAGGATGCAAATATTCATAATGGTAATACTGACTGTGATGAAGATCTGAAAAGTCAGGAAAGTGGTGAGTAATTTAAGTAGTTAATGGATGAGCCAGAACAGCAGGAAAAAAAGATTGAAGGACCTTAGGCCAGGAAGTGACTTTGCAGGGTGGTCCAGAAAGACTACTAAGAAGAATTGGATAAAGAATGGGAGTTGGGCAGATCTGAGTGGGTCGACTAGAGAGATTTTCTGTTTCAGCTTTGACCTGTAATGGTGCATTTGGTCCCCTACTCCTCAGACACAGAGGAACAAACAAACAGAAGAGTGGGAAGTGCAGAGACTGACATACTGAATGATCTGCCTTAAAACGGACACAGGGGAGGACGCTCTAGTAGTATCCTTAAGTGGAATATAGAAAGAAAAAATCTTTATGTCAGAAAAACCTGTTTTAACAAGGCTGAAAGGTAGGATTTTAATTTTTTCTGGGGAGGATGGCTAGGAATGATATATGTCTACATACCATAAGGGAATTACATGTCAAGCCAGATGTCCTGGCATTGTCAGGCAAGCTTTCAGGGTAGTTGTCAAGCCTTGTCCCTTCAGATACTAAGTCTTGTATTAGAGAATTTCCTAAAACAGGATTCATAGTGTGCAAGTTAGCAGATAGCAAGAGTTTGGGAATGAAGATAGGCTAGGGGATATCTATCCTTGTTGAACTGTGAAGACCCTACTTGGGCTGAAACATTTTGTTTCATGCTGCTGTGTGTGGGATGTGATTGTGATGCTTTTATTTCCTCCCTCCAGCATTCAGTTCTGCCTACAGCAGGGCTTTAAGCTCTGCAGCCACTGTGGGTCAGTGGCAATGCAGCATGTGGGAAGTCGCTCCGAAAGGGTTGGTTTGTGGTGGCACAGCCTTCCCACTGGGCTTTGCTTTGAGAAACAGCACACAGGTGTATGGTGTGTCACTGCCACCAGTAACTTCACTTCTGCACCTCTGTGTGCACACGAGCATGTGAAAGGAAGGGGACAAACCTGGTGTTTCAGATGAAGAATTAGGTGGTAACATACCTTTATATAGAGCTTGCAAGTAAGGTCACTGAGTCCAGCCATTAACCTAAAGCTGCCAGGTCCACCATTATTTCCTTATAGGTGTTTACACCTTACATAAGGTGTTTCGGAGGAGAATGCAAGCTTTGTTCTTGCAAATATCTGTAACTTGTTTCCAGACAGTAACCTGGACTTTTTCCCTGAGCGATCACTCTTATTTTACCCACTAGTGTGTTTGGGGTTTTCATTTCCCCAGTGTTTTCCTAGAATGTGAGAAGCATTTTACTAACTGAAGGATGTAATTATTCATGAACAGTAATGACTGTAATGTCATTAGATTTTGTCCTTGTGGATGCTGGCTTTGAAGACAACCGAACTCCAGTCGTCTAGAACAAGGAAAGCACTAGAGCTGGGGCTGTTACCTTGTGTATATTGGTCAAAGAGGTATTTGCAGTTACTGAAGTGGAATACAAGAAGTGTGCTCAGGCTCAGGGTTACCATATGAAGGGAAAATGTGCTCAAATTACCTCAAGTTGACGTGGATGAAGAGTCTGATGATCTCTTGGTTGTCTAGGGCTGGAAGAAGGAAGATTTAAAAGCATTGCTTTGAGTCTTATGCTGAAGCAAAGCTCTATTCCCTCACGTCTTTTTATTACATTTCAAACTGAATGTGTGCCAAGTTACTTGAACTAGAGCAGGAAATACACTGAATGGTGTTGCACAGGGACATTATGTTGCCATCTCCTGGCATTGCCCTTGCAGGCCATAGCAGTGATTTCCCTCCTGGCATCAGGCAGGCTGCAATGACTGGGGTGTGGCAGGCCATCTCACTCTTCAGGGAAGTCAGCCATGGGAAGGAATGTTGCTTCCTGGGATTTGTTTCCCTGTGCCGTTGCATGGCAGCAAGTCCTTTTATCATCCACCTTTCACTGCATGATGTGGGGCCCTAGGGTGGGCTGTGCCAAGTGGCTGGAAAGAAGATGGGTAGCATGAGAGCATTGAGAGCAGCATGAGCCAGCAGCTGTGCCTGCAGCTCCACCAATTTCAATTCTTGAGTGGGAGGTGAGAGACCGGGAAGCAGGGACAGATCCTCAGGAACAACTTCATGAGTGAGATGTTGAAGGATGATGTAATTTAGGTGTGCTCTGCACCATTCTCATTAAGTTTACAGTACCATGTGTGTTGGCAGCTGACAGTATTGTGAGAAGTGCAGGATGTGATTTGCTGCCCTGTCACCAGAGGAAATCTGGTCCCTGCCATGGCAGCAGGTCTCAAGCTTCCCAATTCAACAGCCACTGAAGCAGAGCCTGTCTGATCTGTGTTCATACCACATGTCTGAGCAGACCTGATCTTTGCAGTCTGGCTAGCATCCATCTGTGTCTCCTGGCAGGAAGGGCACTGGTGTGAATTGTGGCTCAAATCTCTCCTCTGATCAACAGAAGGGATTTATTTTCATACCTGCTTCACAGAACTTGGGGTGTTTTGGACTGTTTAAGACCTGCTGCCCTTCTTTCTGCAGCACAAGTTGTAGAGTACTAGAAATGCTTTGTAGTTGTTAAGGGTTACCAGTTTCTGATCCCCCTACAGACTAAACTTTAGGTACAGCTGCTTGGCATAGCTGGGAGGCTGTATTAGTGATCCTGGACTATCCACTGGCCCTGTGTGGCATGTCTTGTAGTTTCCCCTTGACTATCCTTTCATAGACATATTCTAACACATACTGACTTTTGGGTGTGTGTGCTACAGGGGGTCAAAATGCGTGACACCCTGCCATTCTTGGGAGTTAAGAAAACAGATATTAATGAAAAAAAAAATTGACAAATAACCATTTACCTGGTTTTTGCACGAAACTGTGTTGTTTAACTGCACCTTTTTGGGTTTGTTTGCCTGATCTTGTTCCAGAGTGAAATCCTGCATTTCATCTTTCCTCAGTGATGAGTACAGTCCCGGAAAATCACAGGAACTTTCAGATAGTTGGCTCTTGGATTGCAGCCCACTGTGGTATCAATTGCTTGTGGATATGGCTTTAGCTCAACTGCTTCAGCTTGGTTACAGAGGTCCAAAATAAATGCTGGATCTCTCTTGCTGCATGCTCCTCTTAACTCCAGCTCGTAGTCTCAGGCTGGACAAATGTCTTTCTCTGGAGATGGTCAGTGCTGCTCCAGCCTCAGAGGAATTGCTGAGAAGTGAGGTAAGGCACCCACACTGAGCAGGGCATGTAGGACTGGTGAACAGTTTCATGCTTGGATTCCCAGCTGGCTGTGCAATATTTAAAACAAGATCTTTGCTTGTTCACACAGAAAGACCTGTCTTAGAGTATTCACACTTAGTTTCCATATTTTCAAACTTCAGACACTTTGGGTATCTGATCCCTGTGTTTTCTTTTTCTTCTTTTCCTTTTAATAATTTTTGGCAGGCTAAGAAATTTGGTTAACATGAGGAGAACTCCTTTTTTTGTTAAGCCATATGGCATTTTGTTAGAAACAAATGCTCTGTTTATTAATTTTGTTTGTTTTGTGCAGTGCTAAAAAAAACAGGGCATTCGTGTTTCATGTTTTCTAGTCTGTGTTTCACTGCTGTAGGCAGGCCAGCGTCTGATTGAAGTGCAGTGTTACGGATGCTTGCTGTCTTTTCTAAGTAGACTATTTTGGAGCTGCAAATGGGAGTTGAAAGTTTTCCAGAGTCAGGATGTTACAACTGAGTCTGCTTTCTCTTCCAGACATTCCCATGCAAATGGCTTGTGGGAGGTAGCAGCTTAAAAGGTTGCAGGAGAAATACCTTCTGTACCTTCTTCCTCACTTCCCAAAACCAAATGCAGTGTTGAAAATACTCACTGACAGGCTGCTTCCATGTGGACTTTATTTCTGAACGAAATACTATATTGTCAGGTCTTAGGTTATTTTATTCTGCTTTTATATCCTGTCATTCAAGGAACTGCACTGTGTTTTAACATGTACGAAAGTCAAGTGCTAATATATGAAGAAATGTCTGAAAGTGTGGCAGTCTAATCAGATTTTCTGATTTGGCAAAACCTTTGTCATGGCCAAAGATGTGGGGAAGTTGGCCATGATGTGGGGCCATGACATGTGGAAGTTGTGGACAACTTCCACTGATTCTTAAACAAAGAGTCCAGGCTAGTTCTCCTCTTTTTAGTTCCTGTTGCTTGAGATAGAAAGACAAAAAAAAAAGGCAACTTTCAAACTAGGTAAAGGCGAATAAATTTTTTTTTTCTATTATTGAAAATAACTTAGAAGTTTTGAGTTCATTGAGTGTCTGAGCACAGTTAGCGCTAAGTTTGTGACGGTAGCAGGATGTAATTACATCAGGGCAACGTATACCCCCTGTTGCTATTTGTGCTGAAACGTCTGCTCATACCACTACAGGATTTTTCAATGGAAGTCACCGTCTAATGTCTGATTTTCTCTGTGTCTTCCAGCATGCAGGGTGTTTTTGGGTTTGTGTAAACTACAAACATGCAGAGTCAGTGTGAGCAAATCTTCAGTGCAAATGGGAAGTGAGGACTGCTGTCTTTTTTCTTCTGCAGGTTTTGTGCTCAGACCCAGCCTGAGTTCTGCAGCCTGCTGCTCTGCAGCCTTGCTGCTGTTTGTAAGCTGTTTGGATGGAGGATTGCAACTAAAGACAGACTGGTTCACCAGGGTAGAGGAAGAGCTTCACATCTCATATTTTTTTACAAGATCCTTCTTTTTGGTAGCTTCTTTTCTTGCAGATGAAGGAAGAAGAAAGGTGTAATGACCCAGAAGTGACTAATGTTGAGCAGAGTGTGCAAAGACTCTGATAGAAAATGAGAGACTTGAGACTGTTGCATCCAGGTTTTGAACAGAAGGAATGAAGATGCTGAAAAGCTTTGATTAGAATAGTATTAGTCCTGGATAAGGCAGATTGAGCCTGAATATCTGGCTAATATTTGTAAATGACTCAGCCTCTAGTGTAGTTCCACAAAAAGAAGGAACAAAAAATAATCTGGGTTTTTTTTTTCTCTTTTGAATGCACTTTGCAAGCTCTTTCTACATCTAAATAATTCCAGAAGTGATTCTGCAAAAATTACTGTTTATTGGCTGACTGCAGATACAGTGTTAGTGATAGCTGGTTTTTACCTCTAGTTGCTGTCACTTCATGATTAATATACAACATACTGAATATACAACACACCTGAATGAAGCAAGTTGTTCCATGAGAAAAGTGAATGCTGTTTTCCAGCATGTCATTTATTTATTTAGCAAATGAAGATGGGTACAGCTTGTTTATGAAATCTCCTGTCAGTGGTAGAGAACAGCAGCGCCATAGGGCATTTTCATATTACCATATTAAAAACCAGCATTTAGCAACCCACTCCTAGTCTAGTGTCTGATCAGAAGGGCTGGTGTCTCTCTGAGAATTAATTTCAGCAGTAGAATAAGTAAGTGCTCTTTCAGATTTTAAAGAGTTGAAAAAATACCAGCTTTTCCTATTTGTGGTCATTTGCAATTTACACAGACGTGGCACTGGCTGTTACAACATTAACAACTCCTTCTATTGAGCTCTGCTGTGAGGAAGGCACTCGCTTTTTAGGAGGTTTGTTGTCATTGGATACTGCAGTGCTGATGTACATTACTGGGAAGTGCTATTTTTACCACAAGTCTGCCTCAGCCTCTGGCAATACCAGCTATTTGAACACAGTTCCTGCCTCCTGCCTTTCCAGTTGGCATCTCTGTTGTCACACAGACAAATGCTGCCATTTGTTTGTTTCTGCATCCCCAAGTTGCTCTCTGGCACTGCTCACCCCTAACCTGCTTGCTCATTTGTGCTAAGAGCAGTTGTGCTGTCCTACTAGAGTGTATCCTCCATATAGACAAGGTGAGCATTTGCTGCCTTCCACATCTCCCCAGCTTAGCTTTGGGCTATTTCAGGAAAGAAATACTTTCTCCTAAGTCCTGCTTTGCTGTGTACCTAGTGCTGCACAGAACAGCTTGGCTTATGTGACTTTGCAGATGTCGGGAAGATGGAGCATGAAGTTGGTCTTTGTGAGATAAGCTGGAAATTTTTGCTGCACTCAGCCTGTTTGTGCTGTGCCCTCCAGTCTCAGGCAGTGTTCATGGTGGGCCCTGACTGCCTGTTGTAGCAAAGCCTCCTCTGCATTAGCAGTACAGTATTTTCTCTTGTGCTGTGAAGCCAAGGGCCAGACTAGTGCACCAGTGCCAGCCCACAACACCTGGCACATGGCAAAGGTGCAGATCCATGGGCTGAGGCTGGTTGTGTGAGCATCACCAAGACCAAATGCTGGGTCTTGCACTTGGGTTGCAACAAGACCAAGCTACAGGCTTGAGGAAGAGTGGCTGGAGAGCTGCCCAGTGGAAAAAGAGCTGGGGTTGCTGGTTGATAGCCATCTGAATATAGAAATACTTAAAAGATGTGCAGATGCATCACTTAGGGACATGGTTTAGAAGTGGACTTGGCAGGATTGGGTGAGTTTAGGTTCATGGTCAAGCTCAATGATCTTAGAGGTCTTTTCCAGCCTGATGATTCTATGATTCACTCAGCAAATGCAGGCTACAACAGAGCAGTGGAACAAGGGTTTAGGTGTGCTCTCCCCTTTTTTCTTCTTTCTTCCCCAAAATCAATTGAAAATTCCCATTTCTTCTGGGCAATAAAATGCTCCCTTTCTCACAGACACTGCTCTTTTCGCCACCAGGGCAGGTAAGGGGCAGCTGTCTGCCCAAGCTAGATTGGTGTCTTGTCTACCCCAAAAGTAAGAATAGAAGAATTACCTTTCATCCCAGGTGATTGGGTGAAGTTGAGAAGCTGCAGACGAAAACTGGCTTTTCTGTGCAATGTGGCATCCTGAAGTGACGCAATAGCTGAAAGTGTGAGAACAGTGATGGTGTATCCATGCCATGCATCACTCATAGTCATACATGCACCTCTGCATCATTGCAAGTGACATCTGCATATGCAGCAAGGACAGAGCAATTGTAAATCCCATATCCAGGAGGACCATTACTATTGCACTGAGCATCTGGAAACTAGGACTTGACAGAAGTTGTGTTGATGGTATAAGCATCATCCAGCCCATCTCCCAGCCTCCTGGAGCACAGGCCTATGCTGTGGTAGTGGGGGCAGGGCCACCTCTGTTTCCCCCAAGATGCCACACAGACACTTGACAGGTTTCTCACGAAGCTGAAACTTTGGGGCTGTCTGTGCAAACGGGTGCTGGTTGAGATGGGAGACAGCCAACATCAGTTGTAGCTTTTCCTCTCCCTGGAGTGAGCGCTGGAGGAGTGAGAAACTTAATAAATTGGAGAGGGTGCTGGGGGCATTCTGGAGTGCTTGGAGTGATGAGGTGGGGGTCTTGGGTCAGCACACACCTCTTTGCTCATTCCTTAGCATTACCCTCATGATGGAGTGATGTTGGTTGGATGCCAGGTGCTCACCAAGCCACTTGTACCACTTCTGCTCCTCAACTGGACAGGGGGAGAGAAAAATATAACAAAAGGCTCAGGGGTTGAGATAAGGACAGGGAGATCAGTCACCAGTTACCACCATGGGCAAAACAAACTCGACTCAAGGAAATGAATTTAATTTATTGTCAGTCAAAATCAGAGTACAATAATGAGAAATAAAATCAAATCTTAAAACAGCTTCCCCAGACCTCTCCCTGCTTCCCAGGCTCAGTTTTATCTTCTTCACATTCTCCCCACAGATGGCACAGAGGGACAGGGAATGGAGGTTGCAGTCAGTTCATCACACGTTTTTGCCACTCCATCTGCTTCATGCTCTTTCTCTACTCCATCTGGGGTTCCTCCCAGGGAGACAATCCTTCGTGAACTTCTTCAATGTGGGTCCTTCCCATGGCATGCAGTTTTTCATGAACTGCTCCAGTGTGGATCCTTTCCATGTATCTTTTCTGTAGGGTGCAGTCCTTCAGGAATGGATTGCTCCATCCTGGGTCTTCCCTGGGGTCACACGTACTAACAGAAACCTGCTCCAGCTTTGCTGCATTGGGCTGCACTCTCCAGGTGCCCACAGGTCCTGCTAGGGACCTGCTCCAGCACAGCCTTCCTATGGGGTCACAACCTCCTTTGGGCATCCACCTACTCCAGGGTGGGTTCCTCCACATACTACAGGTGGATCTCTGCATGGACCTCCATGGGTTGCAGGGGCACAGCTGACTCACCATGGTCTTCACCATGGACTGCAGGGGAATCTGTGCTCCAGTGCCTGGAGCACCTCCTCCCCCTCCTCCTGCACTGACCTTGATGTCTGCAGGGCTGTTCCACTCATATGGTCTCACTTCCTCTCACCTGGCTGCTGTGTAGTGTCAGTAGTGTTTTCCCTCTCCTTAAATAAATTATCCCAGAGATGCTTCCACCGTCATTGATGTACTCGGCCTTTGCCAGTGACAGGTCCATCTTGGAGCCAGCTGGCATTGGCTCTCTTGGACTTAGGGGAAGCTTCTGGCAGCTTCTCACAGAAGTCACTTTGTAGCCTGCCTCCTTGGCCACTGCTACAAACGCCTTGCCACACAAACCATCCACCCCAAATTCAGGTAATTTTCAAGGACTTGTGTACCAAGTTTCCAGTTCTCTTCTGTTGCTGTCATTCCCTGTCCTGCTCCAGTCTTTTTTTTATATCCCCTTCTCATCTGACCAACCTCTTGGCTCCTCTGCTGTCTCTTTTGCTTACCTCTGTGGCCTTTCATTGCCTTTTCTCATCTCTTGCGTGACACTGTCCCCATCTCCTTGCTAAGTTCTTTGTGATTACCCCATGCACCTTTTGGTCTGTGCTGGACACTCTCCTTTTGTCCAGTCCCAGCCTCTCCTCAAGGAGAGCAGCCAGCACTCCCACAGTCATTACTTTGCATCATCCCTGAGAACCTTGATGCAGCTGCAGTACTAGGTTTTGTGGGATGTCAAGTGTTTACTTTTTTATTGTGCTTTGGTGAATTGCAGGTTTTCTCTGCTGTTTTGTCCAAGCTACTGGACAGAGAGGGATGTATATTTTCTGGTACAGTGACAGACCAGTGGCATTAGCTCTTTAAACTATGTGTAGCATTTTTTAAGATGATTTTTGTCAAGGATGAGTTGAGATTTTCATGTGTGTAGAGTGTTGTCATGTCCTAGTGAGAACTCCAGGCATGACGATGATGTCCTTTAGTGTCAGGTATATGAGCTGAAGTGGGGGTTCTGGAACATGCAAAAGCTGTCAGAACATGCACCAAGTTTTCCAGCCGGTATTGCAGACTGTTGAGTTCACAGGTGGCTTCCTAGCAAAACACAGACTTGCTTTGGCAAACTTGGCACAGCATGTGACACAGCTAGAGGTGTGCTTGGCTCCTGTGGTGCTGCTGAACTGCACGTGTCCTTAAGTTTTCCCTCAGTGATTGATTATTCTTTCTTTGAGGGGGTTAAGTCTTTTGTAGGCTGTACATCTTTGGACCGTGTATCTTTTCCTCCACACCTGCACTGCACTGTAGGATCACTTAAAAAACACAGCTGGCTTTCTCCACGAAGAATGTGTGGCAAATATCCATGGCATGTTAAATTCCATTCCATTCTATTCAGCTATCTTCTGGGATCCCTGAATTGCCCTTCTGTCAACAGTGAGCAGTTAGTTTGATTTGCCTGGTTGAGCATGTGCTTTTAGTGAGGGTGCCCAGCCATGCCAGGACAGATTCACAATTAAATTGTGATCAGTTGCCCAGAAAACACTAATAATCTTAAAATCAAAGGAGGAGAAAAACTGGCTGCCAGCAAGCAAAGTGCCAGTTTTATTACCCTCAGAGTTTATTGGCCTCCTAATTAAAATCTCAATCAATCCTGACCACCACCTTAATCTATAAAGGTCCTGTAAGTGTGATGTAAGATGACTTGGTGTGACTGGGAATGTGCACAGGGCAGGTGGTGCAGGCAGTTTGCATCAGGTACAAATGACAGAATTCAGCAGTTGTTTTCTTTCTCTGATTATTTATGTTTTTAGAATGACCTTGAGTGGGGAATGACTGCTCACTCAACCCCATGTCCTTGCTTGCACTTCCACACAGAGACTCTTTGGAAGGTCCTGATTGTAGAAATGTTTTGTGCTCTGGGCCACATGATTCAAGTTACAAAAGGCTTATGTTTCCATAGTGTGATGGGGCTGTACAAACGGATGCTCTTGGCCACCCTTCCCACGTGGGGAAAGAATGGGCTGCAGCATTTGGCTTTCAATGGCATTGTATGCTCCTGTCCAAAACAAAAATCCTGCTAGCTTCTGCCTGAGTGTTTGAAAAATGAACATTAAGTCCTGTCCTGCTGCATGGGCCTGACTGTGTGTGATGAATTGGAGTGTGCACTGGCAAAATGTAAATTGCTTGTAATTATGACAACTCATGTGCAGTGCTCATACTGTGAACTACAAAGCTTTTGTCCACTGCAGCTTATCCAGCTGCTTAAAAAGCTCTCCTGATAAAGTGCATGAAGCTCAGAAACAGCCTTCCAGGTTTGGTTGTTCACATTTTGTTGAGGGTACTGAAAATAATTTGGTCTGTTTGAAGAGCTTGCTTTTATTTCCCAGAGTTTCTCCTGATGGAGGGGAGCAGAAGCTGGACTACAGGACAGGGAATGCTCAGCAGATGAGCAAGATGAAAGCAAGTTTGGCTATTAAAAGGAACTCTGAGCATTGCTCTTGATCTGTGTCCTTGATAAAAATCCCTAGTGCTGTTCATCCTTCCAGTAACAGCTGCAGGCATGTATTTTCTCTTCTTTCTGTATTACTGGACAATCTGTCTTTCTGCTTTTTTTGGTTATGCATTTTCTGCAATAAGGAGTGGTTTCTTCTATCTATTTTGTTTGTTTCAGCCAATGCCAAAAAGTGTGCACATGTGAGAGAGCAATCTGTGAAGCAATCTTGCTTCACCTTGCATGAGCACAGAATGGCATGCACAAGAAGTAACTGCTGAGATGAATTGCTGTTCTTTTCCATGCACTGTTTTACTTTGGTTTATAGTCAATGCTGTCAGCATTGCCAGTGGCATTCATGCTTACAGAGCACCACTGAGTCAAACATCCTAGCTGAAAATTTTAAAATGTTGGATACTTTCATAGCCACAGGTATTTGGAGCTCTAATCGCTGAGGTAAGAGTGCTGCAGTTTGTGGTGCAGAGAATTTGATCCTCCCTTCCAAGTACAGTGCTGCCTGTCTCAGCTAGGCACGCTATCTTGCCTGTATCAAGGGGAGTCCCAGCCCACTGTTGGGTATAAATCCTAGCTGAAGTAGGTGGAATCATCTGGCACAGCAGGTCAAATCCAAAGCCACGTTTTTCTCAGGAAACACTCTTTCCTTTTCTCTGTCTTTTAGCATCAAGATGGTGCTGATGTGGACCAGTGGGGACACGTTCAAGACTGTTTACTTCATCCTGAATCAGGCCCCTTTCCAGTTCTCCATCTGTGGACTCCTGCAGGTTTTTGTGGACATTGCTATCCTGTTGCAGGTTTACTTGTACAGCCACTACCCTCAGAAGCCTGTGTCCCATACTGCACACCCAGCCAGCACCAAGGCCCTGTGAGGAGCTTGGCTGGACAGGTTGCAGGTCAGCGGAGTCAGCCATGGCATCTCTTCTTCCACTTGTAAATACTCCTGTGTTGCTGAGTTGAAAGCAGAAATGAGAACAAGGATGGAAAATATGGCTGTACTTCGAGCTTGGGAAGTTCTATGTTAAATAACCTGCTCGCTCTGTTTTCAGACTTAGCTGTACAGAACGGTTTCTTGGTGGGGGGAGGGGCACTTTATTTTTGCATACGTACCTATGAGCCTTATCAATTCACAAATGTTTGTATATTTAATCACAAGGGCTGGATGGTTTGTGTTTTTAATGCTATTTAAAAATGTTACACCACAGAAATTATAGGATATTTTGTCTGAAACTTCTACCTATTTATATAACATAAAATCTGTATATTAGCTGGAAGTTTGTGGCATATACTAGCATTGAGTATCTCCGTGATGGAGGAAGAAGTATTGAAGATCAAATCCAGGAGCTTTCTCTTTTCTCCATAAGGGTGTCTGGTGAGCAGAGAAGATGGGGGTGGGAAGCCCTGCAAAGAGCTGAACAGCCAGAAACGAGTTGGTTACAGACGGTGTAAAGCTAAAGAGTGAGCAGGTGTTCACCCCCACTGCAGGAGGACACATGGAGGAGATGATGGAGGGGGTCTGATGGTGCTGGAGCTGTGTCCAGAGCAGGCACAGCCAGTCAAGTGTCCAGGCAAAAGGAGGAGCCTGCAGGAGACTGCAGGGAACTTAGGTAGTTGTGCTTTGAAACTATGGGATGTGGAAATAGCCTGCCCTGCACCTGGGGGGCAGCACTGCCTCTGCAGCTGGGCACAGGACAGTGCTGGGCTTTAAGGTGTCTTTGCCAAATCAAGGGGCCAGCAGATGGGTGTTGCTAGTATTGCCAAGCAAGTATTTCTAAGTGGTGACTGAGCCACAAAGATAGAAGCAGGTCCACTTTCATTAGCTCAGAAATTAAAAAGTTTGAGACAGAGAAAAAGCTGTATTGCCTGGAGTAGGACCAGCATGTGACAGCTTGATTTCTTGAGGCTGAGATTCATGTTCATGTTGTTCAATGCCAAGCAAAGAACCAGTTTATGTTTTGGGGTATTTCCTGCATTGGCCCAACAAGGAAAGAGTCCACATTTTCCTTTTACCGTTGTGAACTTTTAGGCTCTTAAACAAGACATTTTTCTCTTTTAGATGAATCAGCAGCCTGTACTTAAGAGGGACTGAGAAAGCTGAAAGAGCAGCGTTTACGTAGATGTTGTCTCTAAAGGCTGTTTGCCAGCACGTCACCATGCTCTGTCTGAGCACTGCATGTTACATGCAGCTGCTGGTGGTGTTGGCCCATGGCGGCTGTGACCAAGCCCTTGGGCTCCCTCATGAAGCTGCTGTCATGAAACTGCCCTGGGTGACCTGAGGAGGCTGTAGCAAGGCCCTTGGTCCCAGGAACAGCTAAGCCTGTGCTGCTTCCTTCATGAGGCTTCCTCCTTCTGCTAGGTGAGTCCTGTCTGGCCACAGGCAAGGTTGGACAGATTTTTCAGAGTAATTTTTTCTGTAAGAATAGCCCAAGAGCTTATGTTTTCTTACCAGTGGCAGCAAGTCTGAGGTTTCGTAACTTCAGTGTGTAAGTCAGATATTTACCCTATTGCGCTTTCTTTGGGAACCTCATGATTTGAGTCTGGACTGTCTTCATCGGTGGCAAACTGTCCAGTGGAGGGGAATCACACTCTGCCCAGGCACTGACTCCATGCTCTTTGTTCGATACCATACTCCTCTAGGCCTGAAGTGACCTTACAAAGACAATGTACTCAGCATGGCAGACTATGAATGTTTTGTTCCTCTTTTCTCCAGTGTTCTGGTTGTGTTACAGGAACATCTGGGCTTTTGTCTTTTTTAATTGAAAACAACTGGCTTCTCCGGTATGCTGCTTTAATGAGGATTGTATTTCTACTGTTTGAAAACAAACACTTTCTTGTGTGTTTTAATGGTCAGAAGGGTTTTTTTAATAACTTGTAATGGTAAGATTTTTGTATTTGGTGGTCTTTTTCTAACATTCTGCAAAATGGGGATGTAAGAAATTAATGGTTTGTAAGAAATATGCCTCTGTATGTTACAGCTTCACCAGGGAGTGCATGCTTTTGGCCACCTCTTTGGCTTTGAACTACAGGTATTACTGAGGATAGAACGATTTCTGTTTTCTCCTTTTGGGATTCTTCCTTGCGTCGATTCTTGAGTTGTCATCAGTACCCAAACCAGCAAGCTCTGCAGACCAGTCTCATTCACACCAGAGCAGCAAATGCTGGAAGAGAAGCCAGTGAAACCATGTCCAAGTCATCATCTGTATGTGCGGCATTTAGCAAGTAGGACTCTTGGCCAGGAACTCTAGAACTTCTTGCAAGGTACTTTAGGGACAAAGTGTTACAGAACTTTTGTTTTGTTCTCTAATTGTCAGGAAGTATCTGTTTCAATGATCACCTCAGAGAATATGAAATTAGTTACTTTAAATACATCTCTTTGAATGTATGGCACATTTCATGGACTTTATTTTTTTGTCAGTTGCAATGTTTTTTAAATAAAAATTACCTATTATATATGAATTGCAGTTTTGCTTTGTTTTGTTCAGGTACAAAATGTATGCTTCTTAACTTTTATTATCATTCATCTTGTCTAGGAGCATTGTTGATAGAATAACTAGTATGCTTTTTCCTTCTGATGAGTGGGTAAGAACAAGGCATAAATTGTCCTGAAGTCATGATGCACAACAGGGATTCTGGATTTCTGTTCCCTGCTCTTCCATACATACTAGGGTGAACTTAACTGTCATGACCACATAACTTGTTTGTGTTTGTAATGCTCACAGTAAAAAATTATTAACAGATAGCTTAAAAAAACCCTGTTTCATGCAAACTGCAGAATGAGGTTGAAGATGGGACATAGATGAAGGATGTGTTCTTGGCAGATGCTGCACAGAAGATGAGGAGACTGAATCAGTCATCTCATGGCCAACTACTGCCCCAAGAGGAGTCTTGGCCACCCTCCCTGTTCATTCTGGATGGGAAAACAAGCCAAGACTGTCAGGAGCAGCCTTGTAGCTGCTATGCACCTGCTGGATCCTGCCAGGCTGCTGACCCACGATGTGGGGCAGCTGTGCCATGGGGAGGTTGTTTTTCTATTGCTGTGTGCAATGGCTGTGGGAGCTGAAGGTGGTGAATTGGGGAGGAAAGAGGGCTGGAGACAGAGGAGAGAGGGTGGGGAAGGGTAGGAGGAGAGATGTGGGAGAGACTGAGCTTGCTTAGATGAAGGGCTGAAGGGAGAGACAAGGGAAAGACAAGGGAGAGACAAGGGAGAGACAAGGGAGAGACAAGGGAAGGGAGAGACAAGGGAAGGGAGAGACAAGGGAAGGGAAGGGAGAGACAAGGGAAGGGAGAGACAAGGGAAGGGAAGGGAGAGACAAGGGAAGGGAAAGACAAGGGAAGGGAAGGGAGAGACAAGGGAAGGGA
>VZTX01024141.1:3856-59678 GCA_013400915.1 Pardalotus punctatus | reverse complement strand
TGAGGGAAGGGAAGGGAAGGGAAGGGAAGGGAAGGGAAGGGAAAAAACCACAAAACCTCCCATACAGGTAGGTAAATCAGCAAAGTGAGGGGCAAAGGAGGAGGAATGTGAGGGTGGGGAGTTAACCCTGCCTGCTCTGTTGCTGACTGCTGGCAGTGCAGACCCAAGCAGTTCTTGTAGGAGCTGAGCCTGCTTGTCACTCGCAGTGGCTGCACCTTCTCTCCCAGACAGTACTGGCTGCTGCTTGGCATTCACTGTGGGGAAGTCGATGGTGGGGCTGGCCCTAAAGGAAACAATGGGGAACCCCATCTCTGGGTGCTGCAGCAGCCAGGGCAGCAGCCCGGCCCGTGTCCTGCTGGCTGGTGCAGCGCTGCCCCAGGCCTCCCTTAGGGCAAATTTCTCCCTCTGCTGTGCATGGCAGGGAGTGGTTTGCACTGCAGCTTCACAGAGGGAGAAACATCATAGTTAGATATTTGAGATGCATGCAGTTAGGTGCAGCTGTAAACCTTTTAAGACATAAAGCTCACATTTGGCACTGGGTATTAAAGCAAAAGTTGGCCCACAGGTTCTGTTTGTTAAATTTGGTTGTGTCCCTTGGCTTAGGTTTCAGAGCCAAGCAGGCTTCAAGGACCTGACTGACAACTGTAGCTTTGTTGGAGGCTTTCTGTCAGAAAGAAGACATCAGTGTGTAAGTCAACAATACCAATAAATAAACACTGCCTGGATACCTGTGCCAACAGCAGTAAATAAGAGATGGGGACTAGAACACAATGTGAGGTTCACCCTGGAGCACGGGGCAGGTCTTCCTGTAAACAGCCTTGTAAAGCAGCCAGTCCCAAGCAGATGATAGCATCTAGAAATGCACTGACAGCAAACACAGCATTTCAGACTCCCATCCTGCCCTTCTGTGTCCTGGCTTATGTGCATTTGGCTCATGTTTGTGCAGGCTGGGAGACTGAGGGGCTTTGCTCACAGCCTCATGTGCCAGCACAACCATGCTGGATTTCTCTACCCATCAGCCTTTCCAGGCACCTCTATTGTCTTCCACGCCAAGGCTTCATAGTCCTCTAAGGCTGTGGCTTGTAGGTGCCAGGGAAAGCCAAGGATGCTTTGCCCCCTGAAGCATCTGCTCTGAGGCTGCCATAGCCTGTGCCCATTCCAGCCTCAGACATATGGGACAGCAGCCTCTGTCTGGCTTACAATTGAGGAGATGACACCAGTGTCACATTTTTCTTACCATTACTGTTTTTTCCCGGGCTGCTTTCCCAGCCTTTTCCCAGGCTGCTGTGAGGTAGGAAGTAGCTGTACACGCGCCCTATGAGCTGAAGTTGTGTTTGACTTTGTGCCATTCCCTTTGTCCCCTTACTCGGTAACACATCCTTAACTCTCCTAAGTTATGGTTTTCATATAACTACTGTTGCCAGCTGCTAGAATTTGTACATCCAGGTGCATGCATGCTGTCCCCAAAGTGGACACGTAGAAGAGGTGGCTTTGCTCATGTGTTTTGAGTCTTTATCCCATATGAGAGAGGACTATTTTTTTCCCTTTTTTTTCTTTTTCCTTGAGGCAAAACTAGTGTGCTACAAGTGTGAAGCACTAAGTTGTTCAAAGAAACAGGTATAACTGCCTGCTGTCACTGGTGTGCCTACAGACAGCAGTGTGGCACTTATTACAGTTAGAGATAAACGGCCTTAAAATCATCTGTGTGCTTATGTCAAAGAAAGCCAATCACCATACACAACAAAACCAACATTCTCCAGCAGCTGATCAAAAGTAATAAGCATCACTCATAACAACAGCTGCCCTGGGTGAAACTCATTCTCCTCTGAGTATCTTTTATGTCTGGCCATGTGTGCATCACAACTTTATACAGCTTCCAAAAATAATTTGTTTAAAAGGTTCCTGGTTTATATTTGTTTCCTCATATGTCATCCCAACAGATGAAATGAAACTTTATTAAAAGCCAGGCTTTGACTAGGAGACATAATGAGTGGGTTTTGTCACTTTATTAAAACTCTGTGCATGCTGGAATTAATTATGTGCCTTTTGAAAAATACAAAGAACCTGATATTGTAGGACAATAGCAACTTGATGGAGAACAGCAATAATATGGTGTGTGTCATCAGTCTGTTTTTCCACCCAGCTGCTGAGCTGCAGTTTGATGTCCCAGTGCTGTTTTTTTCATGCTGCAAGACCAAAAGCAGCATTGATTCATGGTTATTTGCTAGCACTGCAAGCATGAAACTCTCCATTCTGCAAGGATGTCTACTCCAATGTGGCTTTTCTAGTAGTAAGGTAAGGGTGCTGACAGTTTGTGGGTTTCACCACCTTGAGGAGATGCATTCTGTACCTCCCATGCACACCAGCCATGGTCACTTCATTCACATCGGAGATGGCACCTAAAACACACCCGGTGTGCATGAACCAAAGCACCATGAGGGAGTGAACTTGTGAGTTCACCTGGTGAGTCTGTTGGGTGCCACCTTAAGACTGAGCACCTGAATGCCACCAGAAAATGCAGTGCTTCCCCTCAGCACCACACCACACTCTCCCCCCGCCACCGCTCCCTTGCTGGTTTGCAATCAGCCGGCTGCAAAGCTGTATCCCTGATGTCACACCTTAATAAACCTTAATGAACGAAATGCCTGCATCAGGAATAAAAAACCAATAAAATTAAAATCCTTCATGAGTCACAGCAACCCAGTGCTGGCATTGCTTTGCCAGGAGTCTGAGTCAGCCCAGGCACCAGTCACCAGCCCTTGGCCCTCCTCTCCGGCACAAGGAGTGGATGCGTTCCTGGTGCTGCTGGGCTGTAAAGGATGGGCAGAGCCCTGGCATGGGCACCTGTGTTTGTTTTGCTTGCAGTTCAATACAGCCGGATGCTTTGGAGACCCAGGTGCATCCTGCAGGGTAGGGGGGGCTCAGTTTTGCTGCCTCCATTTCTTGCAGTGCTCAGCAGCAAGTAACACACATTACTTCACATCAGCATGGCAAAACACCACCCCCCGCACCCAAATCACCAGACACAGTCAGCAACAAAGCTTTTAATTTTTATTAAAATGAAGTGTAACCTTTCCATTTCCCTTGCTTCATTCCTATAAGGAATGGCTTAATATGAGAGTTTGCTAATATAGGGCTGGTTTTACAAGATAGGCTGAAGCAAAAAAACCCCAAACAACAGACCAGACAAATCCCATCTTCAATACATCAGTTTTTGTTCCCTTCCTAGCAGGAGAAGAATACGGAGGGCGAGACTGCATGGCTTTAGTACAAATAGGGGTGTAGGTACAAGAGACTGTTGGGCTCCATCTCCCTCCATTCCCTGATCACATCCCACCTGTACGAGCACCGAAAGACCCACACAGCATCTTGACTTGGACCAGCTACACAGCTCCTCCAGGGTGGGGGCTGGAAAGCTCATGCATGGGGTTGGCATCAATAAGCAAATGTGCAGATGCCACCATATGATTCATTTTCCCTTTGAATTGACTTATATTCTTTGAGAATCAAGAAGAAGAGCCAGAACACTAACTCTGATAACAGGTTCATCTTTTTCTTCGTAGGAGGGCAAAACCAAAAAGCTACTCCTAACACCCAGCACAGCAACTGCACTGCAGCTGGGGTCAGAGCCCACTGAAGGTGTCTTGCTGGCTTCACTGGGTTTGGACCACTCCTCTGATCCTGTTTGCACATGACTGCACTCAGTGCAGCCACCACCACTGAGGAAGACTATGCAGAGCTGGGAGTCACTGCTGATTTAACATCACCCTCCTGTCTTGGGCTGTGTGTAGTTCAGGTTGGTTCAGTTGCCTGTTAAACACATCTCTTGATACATGAGAGATGGAAATAGTTAACAGAAAGTGGAGAAACATCATAATTTGTAATGGTATTTGTTATATTTGACTGTTAACAAAGGAAAAAAAAAACAAGTTAACATTCAGTACCACAGTCAAAAAGATTTTTTTTATGAATACTTCTGTCATGGGGCTAAGATACAAAGCTTAGGATGGTAAATAAGCATCTCTACTAAATAATGCAATCTGTGCTCACACACAATTCAGAGCTGGCAGCTCCAGCTGCACTTCCTCATCTGTAGAAGACAAAACCAAGCCCCTGGTAAAGATGAAGGGATCCTTCTGCCCTTCTCTTGCCCTCACCCCTTGGCTTGTCTGAGGTTTGTGTTCCTTGTGCTCCTGGAGGGGCTGCCAAAACAAACGTGCTGTGGGGAGCTGCAGCACGGGGAGCTGCAGCACGGGGAGCCCCTCGCTCAGCCCCTTGCACAGGGAGTGCCACTGAGCAGGGCAGGGAGGGGGTGGCACGCTGGTTGCTCTGCCACATGGCACCCTGGCACAGGCTGTGCTTCACATTACGTTCTGCTGGCTGGCTACGTTCAATGGCTGCTCCTTGGGCATACCCAAAAATACTTGCTCAATAGAAAAGAAAAGCCCTAAGAAAAGCAATGGAGCAGAGCTGTACTTGGTAGAGTTTCTAGGAGTACTTTTCAGAGGTCCCTTAAGATCAGAACTTGGTCTTTAGAGACAACCCTTGTGTGTGTCTGCCCCTCATTTATGCAGTTCATGGGGTTCCTCTTGCAGAAGTGACCTCCCTTGTCCACTGCTTCTTGTGCTGCCAACACATGTCCTCAGCTGTTCAGGGCCAAGAACTGCTCTTGGTTTACTGGTCCACCAAGGGCAGACTCTCCTGCCCAGCAGCAGTTGGTGGGAATGTGGCACTGAACCGCCTTGTACTGTCACCACATGGGAGCTCAGTGTTCTCTTGCCGCTGGCGCACCTGCCTGCTGGCTACTCGCTGCTGCTGCTCCTTCAGCTCACTGTAGGAACGGGAAAAGGTATGAAAGATGGATGTGACCGGGAAAGCCATCAGCAAAATCCCACTCAAGATACTGCTCAGGGCTACCACCTGTCCAGGGATGCTACGAGGCACCATGTCCCCGTAGCCAACAGTTGTCATGGAGATCACAGCCCACCAGTAACTGGTGGGGACGCTGGTGAACTCTTGCTTGGCTCCCAGTTCGCTCTCGGCCAAGTACACCAGCGGTGAGAAGAGGGCCATGGCGACGCAGAGGAAGAGCAGGAGCAGCCCGAACTCACGGGTGCAGCGGCGCACAGTGAGCCCCAGCGTCTGCAGCCCCAGCGAGTGCCGCGCCAGCCTCATCACGTACAGGATGCGGAGCGCCCGCAGGAAGCGCAGCACCAGCCCCACTCGCTCCAGGTATTTGTTCCCAGCTCCTCCACCGGGCTTGCTGCTGTTTTTTGTGGAAACCACATCCACAATGAGAGAGATGTAGAAAGGCAGAATGGCCAGGATGTCGATGATGTTGAGCGGGGTTTTCAGGAAAGCACACTTGTTTTCTGCCTGGATGGATCGCAGCAGGAACTCAAAGGAAAACCACGCCACGCACACTGTCTCCAGCACAAAGATGTCATAGCACTTTCGTGAGCATTCACCCTGGGGAGGAGTGGGAAACACAGAAAAGGGGGAAGAAAGGGATTTAGCCAGGGAGTAAAACAGAGAGAGTGTCAGTTCTTAAAGGAAAGCACCATGTAAAATCTATAAGAATTGTGATGTAGCAAAGCAAAATCATGGCTGGTGAGAAGTACTAAAACCAGAGGCTACACATTGAGCTGCAGGACAGGTCAACAATGCTCTGGACTGTCCCAAAGCTGCCAACAACTTGCAATCATATCAGCTGTTGGCCAGAGAGCCCACTGCTAAACAGCCAGTGGCTCACACTTCACTTCTAACCAAGTCTTTAGCACCTTTTAAAAAGGATTAATACTGGATTCATGGATTGTAATAAATATGTGATCCTTCCTTCCCTTCCTGATCAATAATAAATTGCTTACTAATGGCTCCTAAACATCTACAGCATTTAAAGTGATATGCTTGCAGTTACCTGTAATCTATTATTCACTAAATACAGTACATATTTTATATTCCAGTGAACATTTATTAACACACAACCCCTGCAGTCAAAGGCTTATATAAAGTAGTGATAAATGTAGGCATTTCTAAAGGAAAAAAAGACAACAGGATAGAGTGGGGTATGGAGAGGTAAGTGTTTTTAGTTACCTCACCTGTTAACAAATAGTGACCACAATGCTTTCCCCAAGCTTTCTGAGGCACTGGGAGCAGTGCTCTTCCCTGCAGGCTCACTTGGTGGCAAATAAAGAGAACTCTGGCTCTTTGGTTATGATTCTTGTTAACAGGTCAGCCTCAGTGCATTGGAAAAGCAATAAACAATAATGCTGGTGATGGCCACTCTTTAGTTGTTAATGCTGTGACAATTCTCTGCTACATCACTGTTGGTACCTCCAGGTGAATCATAAACAACTGCTCTAAATAAACAGATTTTGATGTGGAGAGGGCTAGTGCTGTTTCCTCTGTAAATGTCATATAAAAGTGTGAATGCTCTGGAGGCTTTGTGTGGAAGGCAAGTGTATATTTATTTAAGGGAAGTATGTATTTATTCAGTGTGCCAGGTGGAAGAGTTTGTGAAAACTGTTGTAAGGAGTCCCTCCATGCTAGTGGGGTATGTAGCTCCCACTGGATGCAACAGGTATTAGGTTTCAATGGCCAACCTTGCTTTACTTGCCTATGCCAAATTATAGCAATAAAATATCAGCTGAGAGTGGCGAGGCTGTGGCAAGCTGGTCCTCATTTCTCCACTGGAGAAGCTGAGAACCTGCCATGTCTATTAACAATTCTGCCCACATGCTCAAGCACAGGTGTCTTTTGCTACAGAGAGCCAAGGAAACTCTTACTGCACAGCACCACATCCTAACTTTATCCCTCTCAAAGTGTGTATGCACAGGCTTTTTCCCTGTTGGGAAAGAAAGCAGCAAAAGAATGATGAGGCTTTTGACCTCTTTGCTAACTGCAGCCTTCCCCAAAATGCTGTGGAGGGACTGGATACATTTCTAGGGCTGTTGCACTGCCAGCAGTGAGAGCACTGTCATCACATTGAACACAAAGCCTTGAGGTACCTCAATATGGAAACCAAAATGCTGAGGCACCCTGCACAGCTTACACTTAACAAGAGATTGAGACAATAACTAAAGAGATGTCAACAAGAAAAACAGATATTAAAAGGAATCCTCAGAACCAGCATTTATGGTCCTTGTAGTAGCCACAGTAAAAAGTTGTAATGCATTATGTTTATGGATATTTGTTTTGTATTCCACTTTCAACTGGCATATGACATACCTCCCACTGTTTCCCAGGGGGTCATGCTGATATGGAGAAAAAAATTACTTGTCCCACTGAAATTACTGTCAAGATTTCAAGCATATTGCAGGGAGGAATGATAAGTCTTATTTTACCAGTATAGTGCTCAGATAGCCTGTCTTTAACTTCCTAATTTTGATAGGTGTGAACACTAGAAGGAGATTAATTTATATCTGCCTCACCAAACTAATTTGGTTGTGAGTATTTTTGTCACAATCATAACGCATAGGATATATGATTTTATTTCTAGGAGCTTTGCTCCTATCACAGTAGTAATTAAGCTGTCAGGCTCTCCTATCAAATACAAAATCAAGATGCTTTCACACCACTGCACAAATCTGGCTCTGTGAGCCAGAGACAAAGCTCACAAAGTCAGTGGAAGGACTCTGCCTGTACCACTGTAACTTCTCTCCTTATGACCCAGAAACCAGCCATCAGACCAACACTATCCCAGAGCTCTGCTGCCTGGGAATCTCTCATCAGGATATGCTTGATCTCACACCTAAGGGCAATGGCTGCAGGTGATTTGCAGCTCTTCATCCTATCCTTGCAGGTGCTCAAAAGGATCAGGCTGAGGTGTTAGGATGACAACCCAGAGAAGACTAGCTATGGCTTGAGCAAAGCATCAGCAATGACAAGGTAAATAACTGAATGTGCAAAATTGTTTTCTCTGACAGGTACACCATTATTTGGACCACCATCTATGGAACCTTGGACACATCTTGCCTTAAGAGACCTATCTGGCAGGAAGTGCTCTGGATTCTGATGGACATGTATAGAATTTTCATGCCACCAGATGTTTTAGGAAAGTCAGTGAAGCCTAAGGAGAATTTGACCTTGAAATAGGTGTACAAAGTCACTAAGAGATGATTAATAGCTAATTTGGCACCTAATTCCCCCAGCACTTTCTATTAGCTGCATATGGAAAGGAGATTCTCCAAGGTGCTTCTGTGTATGCATTTTGGTATAAGAGCAAACAGGAGTCAAAATTGTTCCTCACTAATGGGCTACCAGTGAAGATGACTTTTGGAAGACTCTGTCTGCTCTCCCACACTCTGACATGTTTATCCTGGTTAGGTTCACAGACCTAAAGCATTGCTATTTATGTCTTCAATCTTCCTGCAGAACTACATCCCAAACGAGGTGTGGGAGAAGCCTGGCAAGCTTTGTTGAGCCAAGCTCGAGAAGCTTGGTGGAATCTGGAGCTCGGATAATGCAACGCAGCAGAACCAAGCTGCATCTTTACCCAACAAGATCATGAGGAGCTGAATGCTCCTCCATCCAGAGCCAATGCTAGGCCCTGGCTTTTCTCCACTCTTCCCACTCTCCACATCTGACAACTAGTATGAATGCCGAAATGTTTACTTTCAGTAGAGTGGAGTGATAATGCTCTGCTACACAGAGTTCATTTCAATGCAATGAAACAATCCCCCCTTCCAGCTAATCCATAATTATCTCCAGCAAAGTGCTGGTCCTGCTCAGTATCCTTATTAACCTCTCGTAATCTGAACAGGCCATGCTTCTGTCCAAAGGCTGTCCTGAGAATAAGAGGGACTGAACAGGCTTTTAAGAAAGAGATCTGTGTGTCAATAAACCTGCCAGATGTCTCTTTTTTCCACTAATAAAATGTCTTCCTGTCCCCTGGACCATGTTTTACTGTCATCTAGGTGTGACCTATTGTTATCCTCACATGATATAAAAAACAGCAACAGCAGAACTGTATTTTACACTCTTTGCACTTCATTTCTTTCAGCTGCAGCTGCTTTTCCTTGCAGGTTTTTTCCTACTTGACTATAGCATTGGTTTAGAAAAAAAAAAAAAAAAAGAAAGAAAGGCAATTTTTCTCTTTCTAGAACTTCAAACTGTATTCCAGTCCAATTGGATGCTGTAACTCTGCTTATGCTTTTGAGGTTTTTTTCTGTTCAAGAAAACAAAGGAAAAACTCTCAGAAAGGCACATATACAGATGGAAAAAAAATAAATCAGGAATTAATCAGCCACTGGAACATAAGAAAAACAAATCCTAACAGAATGGGGCATCCTGCCCAAAATACATCTTCATCAAATCTGTATGTTCTCAGAAAAACGGAGCTATACCAACTTGTGGCCATAAACATGTCCATTAACAACTACACACTGCTTTTTACTTCTTATAATCAAAACAGCCAGCTTTCATACCAATGAACTGGATTTCTTCACCTTGTAATATGGTGGATACATTTTTATCATTATTTTTCCATATTTAGACTGGTGAAATTGAGACACAGGAAAAACAGTTGTTCTTTATGAGATGTGTATATATCTGTGTACATTTATTTCTTTCAAACACTGAATAGGGTTGCTTTTTTCTGCAGAAAACACTTGAATAGGGAAAATACCTGCAGTCGCACAGGATTTTGGGGCTATATACTAATGTCAACACAGGGCACAAGAAAAGAAATTAATAAAGGTGTCAGTGAGTATTTCTGTGCAGTCAAATTAAAGTGAGTCTCCTTCATTAGGATCTATAGAAATTTGCTGTCAAAAAGCCAACCAAAGCATCTTTCTTCTGGAGAAGTTTTCTTAGCCAAAAATTCCTTTGGCAAAAGGAAAATTACAAAAAGAAAAAACGGTGTCACTGGAGATCAAATCCATCTGTATTCATTGTTCTGTATGGCCTGTCTAAAAGTTGCAGACATCTTTCAGAAACATTTTGGATTGGCTTGCAGGGTTCTATTTCACTTGTACTTCCCCATATTGAACCTCTGAAAAATTCTCCACTGTGTGTTGTGTGACTTCTTGGCCCTGCCTTTGTCCTCTGGTCTCCTGAGAGGAAATTGTGACTCTTCCTTAGATTCTCGCAGGCTTTGACACCATCTTCTAACCCTCTGCATTAGAAGATGTCAAAAGCTAGATCACCTCTAACTGCCCCAGTTGTCGTGTTGCTTTCCATGCACTTTTTTGTAAGGTCAGCAGCTTCACAGCACTTTCAAGGAAGACCTTTGAATGCTGCCCAGTTTGACCCTATAGAGAAGATTTCCCTCCCTGTCAAATCTATATGTTAAGAAAAAAAGAAACCCCAACCTGAGAGGCACTGCATACAAGAGTACTTACATAAGCTTGAAAATCATGACATTTCTAAAATGATATTTTTGTTCATGTCCACTTGCCCCTTGTTACTTGAACATTTCAGGTCACACATTTCAAGTGTTTCGCTGTGCATATCAGATCAATGTGGAACTTGAAATTCCAATGCTACCAAGACCTCGGCATCAGAGATCCGTGTTAAGGGACCTGCAGACAAAGTCTCTGAGGCTGCTGACAAGTCTGCCCACAGTCCCCAGTCCAGGGGCTTTGGGTGTTCCCACGGGATTTGGGTGGGAAGCTGAGCCGCCTGTTTGAATGAACATCTGCAGGGTGACTCAGAGGACAGACACTCCTCCACTACCAATTATTCAGCAGCCCAACATTTGGAGCCTCTGCTGCCCTTGGGAGAGACTCAGCTCCTACTCCTATGAGAGCAGGGTGGAAGATTGCACCTGGCTCTGTCCCAGTGTGTGGGAACGCCTGGAACACCGGGTGCTGGGTCATTTGCCCTCTCTTGTCACTGTAAAATGAAGAAGCCTCCCCTGAGAAAAATTCCAGCAAACGAGCAACATTCCCAGAAACATGCCTCACCAATGAAACCCAAAGATAATTGCTCATGCTGGCACTTTCTGATGAAAGGCAATTTTTGATGGAAAGCTATTTTCTGGTGAAAGCATCCAGACAATTTTCACAGCAGGGGTGAGTGCACGACTCCTGCTGTGTGACCTACCTTGGCAGGGCAGCATCCCACCCTGCCCTGGGACACACACACGCTCCCCTCGCTCTGACCACCCACAGACACGGTGATTGTAACTCAATCTAACTCTGCCATCAACACTGGGGTCAGGCTGAACTTGCAGTCAGTCTGCTCCAAAGATTTCTTAGCGCTCCCTAACAAAGATGATTCAGATAACTGTGCAGCCTGTCCTCAAAGCTGGTTAGCTGTGAAGTCAAAGTAACAGTTTCTGTTTTTAAAGTCATCAAAGGGCCATGAAAGAGTCCTCTGCTTCTTGCTATCTGTACTTTGATCTGTAACTCGAGCTTAGCTCCTGCTTCATCTTCAGCCCGGCTGCCAGCAAAGGTAACCAGTGCTTTCCAAGGTGAGGGCTGTTGCTAACTTTGTGCAGCCCTGTTACGGACACAAGACAGATCTTGCACAACGTGTCTTTGTTGAGGAGAAAGGGAAAAGGAGGTGGCCAGGAGCTACCCCTACTTACCTCTCTGGATTTCCCTTGATCCTGAGACAGCACAGTCCTAAATCACCACTTCTCAAAATCTCTCATACACCATTTTTATCCCGCCAGTGAAGCTGCAAATAAACATGGAACACCAACAGGAACAAGGGAGATGCCAAAAGACTATGGCAACTGCTTAGAAGGTAACTGCAGGTTGTATTAAAATACCCAGCCAGAGTCTAATCATCTTGTGGAATTTACATGCTGTGCTATTCACTTGCAGTCACACAGCCAAGTGGTTACTGAGATACTTGCATGTGCCCTTCATTTCTGTCTCTAATTGCTCCTCTGACCTGTAACTGTGAAGCCAGATGGCTGTGTTCATGGAAAGCTTGGAAGAGGGTCTGGGAGTCAATGAGGGAAGAGAAGACCACGTGCATGAGGACTTTACCTTGCAGAATAAAGAGACAGCAGATGCGGATTGCACTCCTGATCCAGGAGCTGTGTTTCCTTGAGCTACTCTGCCCAATCCACAAGCAGCTGCTGCTTTGGGCCATCCCAGCCCTAAACTGCACAACCAAAATTAGATGCCATAGGCAGGCCACAGGTTTCTAAGCCATAAATACTCAGCTTTGAGACCTGTTTAACTGACACCTTTTTCCCTGGAAATGCTATAGGTATCTTAACAGCTGACTGCATGGATTTGGCATATACATCTGAATCGTGAGAGACACAGACACAGGGGGTTCAATTGCCTAACCACCAGGCAAGACTGTTGCTGTGATCCTAAGGCTTCCATTTCCCTGCCTCCTTTACGTACTGTCCCTGACACATGCTGATATGTTCTCTTGTCCACTGTGCTGCCTCTTTTTGCCCCAGTAGATTTGCTGGGAAGAATGGAAAGCAGGTAAGCAGTACTACAGATGCACAAAATGCCCTCTCATTAATACCTTCTTCTGAACTAGCTCTTCTCATGCCGGCACCCCTGTTTAGCACACACTTCTCCAAAAGCAACAGTATTTGTTAGAAGGAAACAAATGCTACCTGGCTCTACTTTATGGAAAGCAACCAAAAGCTAAAATCAGCAAGAAAGAGGAAACACAGGAAGAATAAAACAGACCATAAAACACCTATGAAGCAGAACACCATCAACCTGCCTGATTTTCAGGTGCCTAATAGGATCAGCAGAGCACCTCATCCAGAGAGGCTGGGGGAGGTGTTAAGACATCAATATCTTAAAGCTCCTCAGACTCTGTGACCATGGCTGGGAGCAGCTTGAGGAAACAGCATGAGCTCCAGCAGCCAGCTGCTCCCGTCTCCCCACTCCGATCACACCACTCACCAGCAGTGAGGGGCTACACTAAAACCTAAGGGGGAGCGACACACACTGGGTAACATCTGCAGATGTGGTCCAGGAGTGGCTGGGAAGGGCAATGCATCAGCTGAGTAGCTGCCATCAGCAAGGGAGGTAGGAGGGGAAGGAAAGGGAGCTTCCAGGCTCAGTCTGTACTGGCTACATGCAAATGGAAGCTGCCACGAATTGACACGACAGCACTGGCCAGAGAATAGCTACACCGGCTTTCAGAACCCAGACTTTAGAAGACACACAAGGCTCCCAAAAGAGCCCCTGCAAGAACAGGGAAGACCAGAGACCTTTTAAGACGAAGCTTATGGGTTTCTAAGGTTGGTGGTGTGATGTAATTCCCATGACAACAGGGGTCTGTGCTCACCTCAGAGGACCCCTCCAAGTCCTAGCTGCCCATAAGGTTCAGCTGGCAAAGGAAATGATCCCTTGGTGCTGCTGGAGTTGGCCCTTGGGGTCTGAGATCCCCACCTGGTGGTCCACAGCGTTTGTCTGTGCATGAATACAAGACATAAGCAGGCTATTATCAATATTTAGAGAATCACAACCTGCATGTACAGGAATAGGTTTACGGCCATTTGCTTCAACAAATATTCTAAGTCAAAACACTGGGATCTGCTTTGGAAATTTTACAGCCATTCAGTGCCACCGGGAAATTGTCTCAAGAAAAATAGTTACACAGGAAGACACAGGTCCTGGAGAACAAGGTATTTTATTTGAAACTCATCCACTCCCATGGCATTCGAGGCAGGTTTTCACAGACCACAGCCCATACGGCTTGCTTGTCTTTGCCCTGCAGCTGACCCCTCTGTGGGGAACACCCACGGGTGACACAGGGGTCCAGGTGTGCCCGTGCTTCCTTGCACAGCCTGCTGTGCTTGGACCAGGCACAACCTGCCCAGCCTGGCCTCTGGGGGCAGCTCAGTGCAGAGGGTTTGTTCATCAGAGTCACTATCACCGACAGAGGCAGGAAGGCAGGAAAAAGAATGATGATTTCATCAAGCCAAGGTGTTCTCCAAAGAGCAGCTTTAATTTAGAAACACAGATGTTCTTAGTATTTCTGACTAAAATTACCTTGGAATTTTCTATTTCCGGATTTCCAGAGTGTTTTTCTTGGCTTTGGCCCATTTTTTCACTGAAATTGAAAGCAAAAACACCCCAAGAGAATAATAAAGCACCAGGAGCCTCCTTGCTGACAAGTGTCCCCTCTTCCCCTGATTTTACATGAACTAGAAATCTTCTTCCTCAGCCCCCTCTCTTTTCTAGCTCTGACAGAGGCATTGGAAGTTTACAATGCTTTAAAAAAAAAAAAAATCCAGTATCTGTAAATGTAAGCAAATGCCTGATCCTGAACTTTCACATGAAGAAGCCCTTTTACACTGCAACTCAGCGACTCTGATTTCTGAAGAACTGTATTTTCTATCCTAGTGCTCTAAAACCAACACAGACTCAACTGTCTCTTGGAAAAGCTTGAGCAGTGACACTTGCAGCACACCTGCTCCTCACAGACAGGGCAGGATTGCAGAAATAAAGATGAGAGCTATCTCCCTTAAACAAAATCAGCAAAAATCTGCAGAACCAGAGCACAGCTGAGTTCTTGCCAAGTGCACTTGGGTGCAGTTTGATCAATTTCCCCAGGGAATGGGAACACCTGCACACCCTTCTGAAAGGACCAGCCGAAAAGGGACAAAGTTGTGTGACAAAGCAGTGGCATTCCCAACACTTTCACACCTACCCAACACTTTCACACCTACCTATATCTTTTCCTACCTGGGAAAAGATGATGTGGTGGCACCTGGCTGTGCTCACAGATATCTGCAGACATACGCTGCCTAGAACTGTGCTCTTCCTAAACCCAGGATCCTCTTTCCATCTTCTCCTCCTCAAGCTTGTCTCACACTAAAAAAGAACCTGTCTTGCTCTCCCTCTCTCTCTCACTTGCTAATCATATTAAAACTGATTAATAGTATAATTTCCCTCTTATTTCCCTGTTTCTCCCTTCTTTCATTCAGTTTTTGAAGCTCTTCTCCTCCTGCCTCCCACTCACCTCTAGTTCTATTTCATTGACCCATATTAATTTTACTGGTCCTGCAACCCTGTAACCTGCTCTAAGATCTGGGGGTGTTTGTTTTTTTTCTTGGAGGAAAGGACAGAGTCAAGCTTACTGTTTTCCTTTTGTATTTTTTTCCAAACCTCTATCTTCCCCCCACCTCAGTCTCCCTTTATCCCTTTATCTGAGTGCAAGGGAAGGATTTGCCCATGTTGCCTGCAGGAAGATTTGCTTTTCTGCTGGCAGCCGCTCAGGCACGGCTGGCAGTGAGCAACTGCAGTGCCCTTGCACTGAAAGGCTCAAAGTTGTGATGATTTTTACCAGGTGGATGTGACCATGGTGAAACTATGCATGATTTCATATTCTCTCTTTCTGCTCAAGGCAACAGTAAAAACAGTGCTTTCTGTGACAGCAGCACAGCCTACAAGAACTTACCTTAAAATACCCAACATTTCTGTGTACGAAGGCAAAGAGCTGCAGACTGGGAGAAAATCTCTGCAGCGTCTGCTCACAGTCAGTCAGTGCAGGGACTTTTCGGGAGAGTGCTGCAATTTCTCTTGTCATAATCTAGCACATGCCAAGTTCCCAGCACAGCTCAGGATGTATTGGGTGGCTGGGACCTTCACGCTAGTCTCTGTATTTCCTATTTGAATCCAGGCTCAGGAAATGAGCTGGGGCAGAGGGAAAGGGAATGTTTGTGTGTGTGTGTGACTTCTGGAACTGTGAGGGCAGAAGAAGTGAATGACCAGAGAGGTGGGCTGGCACATGTCCTGGTGAACAGCCCAGTCTGGCTGTGCCTAAGCCCCAGCAGTAGCATCTCCCAGCCCCTGTGACACCCCCTGCAAACACAGTGCTGGACAAGACACCTGGGTTAGGATGCTGCCTTCATGGGACCAGACTCATGTCATCTCACTCTTCAGAGAGCTTCCAGGCCTCTAAGCTTTTTCTGGCTGCCCTTGCCTTCAATCACAATTATGAACTGTCATTTCATCTCACTGATGCCTTCAGGTCTGAATGTTCACAAGGGCCAAGGAAGTCCCAGACAGCAAGAAGATGTACAGCATCCTTGCTGGCACCTCCTGCACCAGCGAGTCAGGGACAGGATGGCAATGGCTCACCACCCTGGATGGTCAGAAAAAGGCTCATCAGCTCATCCCCTGTGGAGTAGAGGACCTTGCCAAGTGGCTCATGACTCATATGCATGGCTTCAACTAAGCCGACTTGTAATGTTTGGAAAGATTGACAGAATGTATTAAAAAACTCTTTCAGATGCACGCAGGCATGTCTAGATAAATGGCTTCTATTGTTAATTACCCACACTGTAACACACTTTAATTCAGAGCATGAGTTTGTCCAGCCACAGCTTTCAGTTATTTCAGTTCACTGCTGCCCACAGAAGTTCTCTCATGGTTCTCACTCACTTCTAGTGTCTCACTATAAAGCAGAACTTTCAGATTTTAAACAATTTTTAAAACTTCTTTTTCCAATTTGCCTGCCAAATAGATATCAATCTGGACACAATATCTCAAGCCTCACATGATTTCTTTTGTTGGTTTTCTGCTATTATGAGACCTGAGAGGAAGTTTTTAAACAATAAGGAAGGTAATTTTTGAAAAATGCCTTCTTATTAAGGAAGAATGTTGTCTGGCACTAATTCAAATGCCTTACAGAAGTACCTACATCAGAAGTTCTTTTCTTCTTCTGAAAACTTTATAACCTAAAAAAAATTACGCTAAGTTTGAATAATGAGTGGTGTTCTACACAGACTAGAATGAAATATGCTGGTATCCTCAAAAATGTGACTGAATGTACTCAGTACCATCTTTTTGATGTTTTTACTTGGAATTAATATCATGTTTACCTTTAGAAAATCCAACAGCTTTATAGTTTTCTCCTGGTCCTTTCTCAAGCCTTTCTTAAAAAACTTTTGCAAAAAATCTTGTAATTTTTTTTCCCCATTTGTATACCTTTTGTATACTTTTCCCATTTGTATACCTCTTCTAACTCAATTTGTCTTGAATCTTAATGTCTCCATGGACACTGCAAAACCCCCCAATTTCAAAAACTTTTTTATTTCATCTCCATTGCCACACTCTAGGCAATGAAATGTAAGCATTTATAATGCTGAATGATTTAATGCAATTCTTCTAAGTGCTGTACACATGAATCAGCTCATTACCTCAGCCTAGCTATATGAGGTCTAGCCAAATGTAAATCTGCCTGCTTTCTTTCATTCCAAACCCCCTGAATTGATAGCAACATATCCTGGAGCTCTGAAATGAAATTTCCAGATGATATTTTCATTTCAAATAAATGACAGAGTTCTCCCTTTCAGAACACTGGGACAGTACTCAGTAAGCCCACAGAGCCCAAGCTCTCTTGCAAAAGGAAGTGGAGCAATCTATGGAATATAGGAGCTGTGCTGTACCCACAGGATATCAGGCTGTGATGAGTAGCTGTAGTAATTTTACAAACATATCTGGAAGCAAGTGACTATTGTCACGAGATTGCTTCGGAGACTCCCTGGATGATTCACCTGGAAGTCTGGAGAATAAACCCACTGGTAGGTATAGACAGTTATGGTGGTGGAAGCAGAGAGATATTAAAAGAAATTAAACATGGAGCATATTTTTCTGGGTGAACCACACTGCACCAAATGTAAACCAGTTAACAATGTGACAGTTACCAATGTTTTTATGAAATAGTTTTAGCTGTTTAATTATTTATCACTAATGTTACATTGCAGAATATTTATATAATATTTAAAAGAAGACCTAAGCTTGCTATTTATTCATGAGGAGATATCCTGCAGACTGAAAGAATTCATTGGCACAGAATAAAGTTATTAAGTCAACATTAATTTTATCTTAGTCAACTCTTCCTTGTTCCCACACAGTGCAGAGAAATCCTCTCCATTTTTTCACTTCTAAGCCTAAAACACTGCAGAGAGTCTCAGGTGGCTTCCAAAGCCTATACTGTAACCTACTGTCCTCAAAATCTTCTAGGGTAGCTCCTTGACCCGTAAGGACTTCTCTCTTTACATGGGAAAAGCAACCCAGTAAAAGGCTCTGCAGTGAGACCCAAAGTTGGGAAGAGCCAGGTGTGGACAGCTCTGGCAGTGACTCTGCTGAGGGGGGAATTTTGAGCAGAAGGTCTGCAGGCTCACTAAGGGACCCTGTGAAAACCTGTTACACAGTGCTGTGTCCCCACCCCCAATCTAAGGGCACAGCTCTTAGTGAAAGAAATACAGCATTTCTCAGTGAAAAGAAAATACAACATTCCTCCTAACCCTCCTGAAACAACAGAGAATGATTTTCTTACTGGGACCATGGTTCCTTTATCTTCTCTTGACGCAGCTGCCATGATGGAACAACTATGTATGTCTGCTAAACTTTAGAGAGCTTCAATGAAGGAGGAAGGCCTGAGTTTTGGTTTTTTTCAGGGGTGGGAGGACTGCAGAAAGCACTTTCTTTTTTTCCCAAGAGGAGAAAGCAAACCCAAGGAGAAGAAATGGTGAGAACTCTCCAAATGTAGCCATGACTAAATACAGCCAATTGTTATCCAGCACTCTGTCCACACAACCAACACCAAGAACAACCTATCATTCCTTCAAACATTTTCTATTCATCAGCAGCTTAAGGCAGCCTTGCAAAGGGGAAGGACCTTCTCTTTAAAGACTTGGCAAAGCTGGCACATGGTGTTCTATTTGACCAGGGCTTTTGCAGGCGGCTGGGGTCCTGGGCAGTGGCGGGCAGAGCTGGTGCAGAGGGCAGTGAGTCGTGCAGCAGCGATGCTGGGGACTCCCAGTACCCAATGTGTCTCCTCGGTGTGTGAATACAGCAATCCTGAACTTGGCAAAATAAACTGATACCGAGACATGCTCCACAGAACAGCTGGATTTGGACAGCCAGGAAAGGAGGGATTTAGATTCAGATCCACAAAGCAAAAATAAATAAATGTATTCTTTTACATTTGGGACTGTACCATTCAGATGGCTCACAGACAGTTCCCAGGAAAATGATCAAAGGACGTGATCGTCACTTCTTGATATTTGCGAAGAACATTTTGCCATTGGTCTCACACTTATAAATTCCATGGGAGTCAGATAAAAGATGCACACTACTCAAAAAGCCCCATAGAACTTGACATTCAAGGTTTAGAATGAGCAGCGCACAGATTCTCGGCTGCTCCGTGATTTTAGCACTGTCTGTGTGACACACAGAAGCAACATCACTTACCAAAACCAAACCTCATCACTTCCCACTGCTTTCAAACAAACCTGAGCTGTCTGAAACACAACTTGCATAGCAAATGTCTCTGACCATCAGAGAGGAGTTGGGAGACCATGCTAGGATGACTCACACTTATGATGTTATTATGATGGCCATAGACACTGTGTTTAAAACATTCTGTCCCAAAGCATTCACAATCTAAGGGCAGGACTACACAGAATAGGTGATGGAACTACATGAAGCCAATTGAGAACTACAACAAGAAAGCAAACTTTTGCTTATTGCAGATAACTGAAGCTGTGGGTAAAGATGCTCTCCAAGCTTGTAATTCGAAGTGTGTGTTACCATTTTGATTTAAGTACTATGTGAGGAGAAAACCTACTTTAGGCTTATGAAAGGGAAAAAAAACACCTTACTTTAAGTTAAAATAGAGTTCTGCAGTGCTCTGAGTCCTACATCCCTCAAGCAAGGACATGTGAATGTGAAACTGAATACAAATCTCATGTGCCTGCAGGAACTTCTTTGTGCATGATGTAGAAAAGGCAGGTGACAATTGCTACTGAGTCATTTGGTCTTTCCCTGGCCTCCAGCCAGCTGTGGCCTGAGGAGTCTGGAGCAAACACAAAATGCAAATTAGCAATATAGGGTGCAAGTACAGTAGATCAGTTCAGATGCCAAAACCGGTGATACTGTTACAGCTTATGATTTTTGCATTTAAACAGCAGAGCCAAGAGAATGGTATAACAAATTCTCAGCTGATCCCCAGGGAAATTAGTTAGTCCAATTCCCCAAGATTCTTTTTATAAAAAGTCATCCTCAGTGCCTATACACTATAAATAGCTATCTGTAATACCAGTAGGGAGATTTATTTTTTTTAAATACATGTTTTTTTGTTGACTGTGCTATAATTTCTAGAACAGTTTATTCCACAAAAAAAGTAAAAACACAACCTGCAGTTTTATTAATACTTTCATTCATGAAAACACATCATCTATGCATCACATGTGGCTCTAAATTAAAATCAAGGTCTCAGTATCACATGCACAACAACAACTGAACAGTCAGAAAAGAGAGAAAGCTCATAAAAATGAGCTCTCCAGTAATTCCAGAGTCTCAAGTAGAGTGCCATCTTAGGATAACAAGCGCCACTGGACTTTGTCCAGCATGCCCATATCTCTCTTGCACTGAAGAGCCCAGCACAGGACGCTGCTCCAAGTGTGGCCTCCCCAGTGCTGAGCAGAGGGGCAGGAGCACCTCCCTTGATGTGCTGACAACACTTTGCCAAACGCAGCCCAGGATAGCGATACCTTTTTTTGCAGTGAGGGCAAAGTGCTAACTCAAGGCAAACTTGGCATCCACCAGAACCCCCAGGTCCTCTTCTACCAATCTCCTTTCTATCTGGGTGGCTCCCAACACGTAGTGGTGTGTGGGGCTGCCCCTCACCAGGAATGCAGGACACTGCATTTCTCCTTGCTGAGCTTGCTGAAGTTCCACAGGCTTCCTGAGCCCATTTCTCCAGCCTGTCAAGGCCGTTCAGGATGACAGCACAACTGCCTGGTCTATCAGTCACTTGTCTAAAGTTTGTGTCATCAGCAAACTCGCTGCAGGTACACTCTGCTTCATCCTCTAGGCCACTAACAAAGACGTCTAACAGGACTGGACCCAGGACAGACCCTTGGGGCACACTGTTGGTTACTGGCCTCGAGCTACACTTCGCATCAGTGACCACCATGCTCAGGGCACAGCCATTCAGCCAGTTTTCAGTCTGCCTCACTGTTTGTCCATACAGCCTCTTACAGAACAACTTGTCTATGAAAAGTTATTGGGACAAGACTCTCTTTACCTTGTCTGAGATTACTTTTGTGTGTACCTTTGTGAAATGAAACCTTTAGTCCCAAGTTTGTTTAAAACGCACGTTCACAATTTTCCTATTCCCCATCCTCACCATTATGGAAGTTGAAGCACAGTGTGAAAATGGAGCTTAGAAGGTTAAATAGTTTTGGCTTCTTTATGAGCTATTATTAACTTCATTATTTATAAGTCTCTCTCTTTGTTGTAATGTTCTTCAGCTGAAGGTTATTGAACTGTAACTTCCTATCACAGCATCTTTAATTAGGCTAGCTTTTCCAACATGTTAGGAAGCACGGTGAAGAACAAACTCTCTGATCTGCTTCTCCTGTTTTGCACTGTGCTGCTACAAATGACTGAGCTCAGGGGGACTCAGCCCTAGAAATGCTTTTGTGAATCAGGACTGAATATTTGATATCATTCTCTAAGTTCTACCTTTTATTCTGTGATGATGAAGGCTGCTAACAAAAAAGAAAATATTTATTCTTCACATAGTAATGGTTGACATTTCTGTTTTCTCCAAGAAAATAATGAAGAGTTTAGTATGATGACCATCTGGCTTTCAGCTGAATCTCTCTGTGTCTTTTGGTTGTTTAGCTCTTACTGTGTGTTTAAAGCTTTTGCTGTAATGCATCCCCAACTGGTTTAAGACTCCTTTGATGTATTAGCTGCTTTCCTTGAGTCACTTGATGCCTGCCACTTGTTTAGAGAGGTGAGAAGTTCACTTAAAGGTAGCATATGCCTAAAATGCCTTGAGGATACTCTATGCCTCTGGCTATTTTTATGTCTTTTGGAGATGACTTTTGTGGTGGTCTTGAAAGAGCTTGGTGCCTGAGGGCTCCCGCTATGATTTTGTCTCAGCAGATTTTGCCTTTAGAGGAGACTTTGCACCATTAAAACTAAATCTTGCATTGAAATCTCCCATTCTGAAAATTTTGAACTAAAAAGTTTATCATTGTCTAGTTACTTTACACGGAAGAACCTTCATCTTCATCTTCATCTTCAAACATCTTCACGTTTGTTTTCTTCACATACTTGAAGTGCCCCTTTCCTGAAATTTCCAGAAGGAGCTATTATACACATTACTGGATTGGTGGATTTTATTTAATTTTATCAGTAAATAAAAGATAAAAGAGAAATACATTTACTAAAGATATATCCTACTTTGGTAAGTGAAAAGTAGTTCACATTTCTGATTCTGTTAACTTTAGTGACAATTGTGCAGCATCTGAAATACACAATACTACTTCCAAAAAAGGAGTAACACACAAGGTGAGTCAAGGTGACCTTTAGTAAGAAGAAAACATCTACTGTACAGGGAAGCATGAGCCTTCCCATTCTTGTTAAACCACTAGGGATTGCCACTGTCATCCAGAACACCTGGAGCAGTTAATGAAGTTAACAAAATGTATGATTGAGTCTTCTGCTCTATTTTAAAAGAGATAGGCAGGCACCTAAAATAATTTCCTCACCCACCTGGTAATTACTTCTAACTTTTAAGGTCCCACACTTACATCTTGTGAGAGGTCATTTACACCTCTGCAGGACATCACTGGGTGTAACAGCTGGTCCATTCAGACGGCATTAAAGGATCAGGGTATGGAAAATTGCTCCCCAGCATGGTTTTTTTCATGACTGGCTTCTCTGTCTTTCCCTGAAGCAATAACAGGACAGATAGATGGCACATAGAGCTTTTGTTTTCTGTAGTAATGCCAGCTCAAGGAAAAGGCCACTGGTTGTTAGCCAGAGAACCTATGACAGCTCTGACACGGAACCATAACAACAGTAATGCCAGCCAGAAAGCCTGGAAAATGTGCATGCTGAGTATGGTGCGGCTTTGAAATAGTATTTACTATTTATTTGTTCCTTAGTCAGGAAGGATGTCCATCCTTTTTCTGATTGTTAGGAGACTGCAAAGCCAGGCCAAAGAGCTATCCCTGGGCACAAATTTTAATCTAGATACTGGGGATACAGCTCAGGATGGTTCCCAGGAATTTGAATTCACATAAGCTCTCTTCTCTCTACATCTGTTACTTGAAGAGCTGCCTTGGCTTGCTAAGCCACGTAAGGAGGGAGTACACACAGGGAGTCTGTAGCCATGGCCTCTGACCCTACAAATGATTCCATGTGGGCAGATGCCTGACTCCTTGCCTTGCCAGAAGTGATCCTTCACCTGTCCCTTGTGCAAGAGAGCCACCTTTGTCTCAAACAAAATAACCATTTCCAGTCTGTCCACAGACCTTCCCTGTGCAAAGGACAGAACAAAGATTATTTGCCAGCTCTCTGTGCTTCTAGAATTTAAGGGCACAGAAGAACGTAGGATAATTTATCCAGATCTTCTCTGTATTGCAAGAATTTCACCTTTGTAATTTGATCTGCAATTGGTGTTTTTCTTTTGATTGGAGTAGAGTATGTTTAGCTGAAGGCTACATTACAAAAGGGCACTGAGCTTTTAACTGAAAATGTCTAAAAGTACAAAATCCACTGATTCTCTTCCTAGTCTGTCCCAGTAATTAATCACCTTGGTATTAAATATTGGCATATAGTTTCCCATATGAATTTATAAGGATTCAGCTTGCATCCATGCATCATCCCCCTGCTTAATTTAAAGGTCTTTTAAATGATACAGTTCTCCCCCCTCATAAAAAAACATGTGCCTAATCCACTCACCTTCCTTCCAATAATCTAAATCAACTGAAACATTCAAATTTCTTATTGTATGGCCTTTTCTACAAGGTGTCTAAGATTTACAGGTTTTTCACCCTCTCCCAATTTTCAAAACACTGTTAAAAATATGGATGTGAGAACCAAATGCAGTATTCTAGTGTCAGTCTCACCAATGTGGCATACAGGCAAAAAAAGTCTTCCGGCTTCTAATTAATACTCCCCAGCTTAGACATTCCAGGATGGCATTAACCCTTCTGACTTTACACTGCAATAGGATCTTATGGTTGCTTGTACCCTAAATCTTATTTAGACCTCATTTTGGGAACCAGAGTCCCTCCTTTTACAAGAGCAAGCCTGCATTCATCTTTATTGCACAATTTTCCATTTGACTATGGAAATGTGCTCCTTCTACTGGTTCCAGCTTACCCAGAAATCCAGGCTTCTCTCACATGTTTGCTTTATCCTCATTATTATCCTGCTCCACCCAAAAATATTATCAGCCTATTACTATGAGTCCCTATTTGTGTTCAGACTGCTAGTAAAAACATAAGGTTCCTAAACTCTCATAATTCTAAAAGCAATTGTTCAGCTCTCACTAAAACCCAGGAACAATCAAACACTAAATACATCTCAGTTTTCAACAGTAAAATATCCCTTGTGCTTAGATTTCAGGATACTGGAGCCCTGATGGTTAATTACAGTAAAAGGCATGTGTTTTGGAAATGATATTTTAAGAAAAATTGTTAGGACAGCATAGTGTTAACTAGTACCCAGTACTACTATCCTCAAATTTTAAATCAGAAAAAGCCCTTAAAATAAAGATCTGATAATAAATCCTATATCAGTCAACATACCAAATGTTTTATCTTTTTTCCTGTCAGCTCCTGAATGAGTTTGATTCCAAATCAAATGACTCAGTTGAGATATAACCTGAGCAGACCTCACAAGTTGGGTTTTACTGTATTCCAGGTGCTCAGTCAGACGCAGGAGGCCTTCTGGAGCGGCTGGATCCATTTTCCACCAGTGTGCACTTTACTTTCAAGGTGACATAACCTTGAAAGTAAATGCCTCTGGTCTGGGGATGATCACCCTCTTTTCTGCTCGTGGCAGAGGGGGACAAGCCATCCAGCCCCTGGGTGACAGCACATGGGAAGAGCTGCTTCCAGGAGAGCTCAGCCTTCAGCTCAGAGGCAGCACTTCATGGGGTGAAGTACTGCCTTGGCAGCTGAAGCTCACAACCTCATTTAATGACTGTGGGGATGGGAAATAAGCCCAAACATTCAGTACTAAGCTTGGACTTGGGTAAAACTAGAGAGGTCATGAACTCTCCAAAACATCCCCACCCCCCAACCCCTTAGATCGCATTGCAGCACGTATGTGAAGAAAATGTGAATGTCCTCTACTGTTTTTCAGATGAGCTCTCTCTGGCCTACATACAATTAATCCTAGGAAAGTGAACTGCTTGCACAAAAAAGGGACTAAACCCTTAGGAAATTTGATGAACTAAAGAATAAACAAAATATCTGTAAGACTTGATTTTCAAGGGCATGAATCATCCACAGCTTACACTTGAGAATACTAAGCAGGTCTGAAAATTGGGACAATTGCTCTGTTTCTGCTGTTAAGTTGCTGCCTCAGCTTCCATGGCCTTTATATCACCCTATAGCATCAAAATACTTTAGATGTGGTTTTTATTTTGGCACACTGAGAGTTCATTCAAATTGTTAAAGTACCTTTAGGGAAAATCGATCTGTTAGCTCTAAACCTAACCTCAAAACACTAAGCCACAAGAAAGGCTGTTTTTTATCCCCAGCATAGCTAGTTTGTCATCTGGTTAGACATGTCAGAAAACAAATCTGTTGGGTAAAGCTATCTGTTGGTGTGAACTGGCTAAGCTGGGCTGGCAGAGCAGAGTTTGGTCCAATCTTCCCTCAGTTTTAAGTGACATAATGCTTTCTGCGCTCTACCCAGCGAACCCTCCACATCAAATGTACTGCACACAAGACTTGCATATCTGCTCAAGTGACTTGGCCTGTTACTTTACCTGAGGAGACAACAATGTGAAACACGTTTTACCGTGAGAAAAGCTGCACTTACCCTATCCTCTTCTTCTCTGACATCTGGCATGGTGCTGATGCAGAGGCTGACAGCAGTGATGGCAACAAAAGAGATTGAAATACAAGCAAAGATTTTTCCTGGGATCCCTGAGTGGGGGTTCTCCACCATATCCCTGAGCTTTCTCATGCACAAACTCAGTCGGCTACTGTCCTGGAAGGCACATTGCGTAGCTTCATGAAACACCATCTCTGTTTCAAACAGCCTGGCCTCAGCTGCCTCTTCCTCTTTCTGTCGCAATCTCTTTTTACAGCACCACTCCAGGTGGTCCTCTTCTATCCCCCAGTACACAAGCTCCTCCTGGAACGAAAGAGCACACATTTCCCTGAGAAGCCTCAGCTTCCCAGCTGTCAGGAATGTCATGATTGTTCTGAAGGCACTAGGATTACGGTCAAAAAAAAATTCATTGCAGCTAACGTCATAATCATCGCAGATGTCCATGATCTCATCATAATTGTTGCAAGATTTTAGCTTCCCAAGCCTGGTCAAGGGACAGTTCTCCAAGGTGGTCCAGGGAACTTTGTACTTAATACCACCTACATTGATGATCACAAACCTGGATCGGTCATCCAAGCGGGCTAAGCAGCACAAGTCTTCTCCAGGATGCAGAAGCTTGGCCTTTTTGTAGAAGAATCCTTTCTTGGTTTGCACTTCACACAGGTTTTCCAAGTTGTTGAAGGAGTGGGAGCTGAACTCAGGATCCGCATTCCCAGTGAGCAGTGCCATTTCGTGGTACATCAGTTGAGTCCATAGGGAGGTTGAGGCTACTCAAACAAAAGCATCTGGAGTTTGACCAGAAAGTCTACCTGAAAAACAGAATTTTAAAATTACAAGAAAAGTGGGGCATTGTTAGATGATAAACAATCCTATCCTGTCACTCCCAAGAAACTCTTTTCTATGGCACTACTTTTTCCCCCATTACTTTAGGACTGTCCTTGCTTGATAATCGCTTGGGGAAAGAACTTACGCTACAATCAGGTCAGAAGCCATGCTGACACTTCTGGAGGGTTTAGTCATTGCTTGAACAGAAACAAAACCAGTGTATTAGCATTTTCAGAAACTTCTAGAAGTTCTGGACATCAACATATATTGGAAGAGAAATCTAGGCATTTGGATAAATAGCAATTTACATTTTAACAACTTAATAAAAAAACTTAGTTGCAGATGGTTTTTTGATTATTGTGGCCCATTTACATAATGCTTCTATTACAAAAAACCTATAGGGTGAGGATAAAATGGATACGTACAGTATAGTCAGAAATGTGATGGCAGTAATGTGATGGCAGTAATGTGGGTAATTCCCAACCTAAACTCACCAAGCCTAGGTAGCATTAGCAATGAATATGTGGGAGCTGAGGGCATGCTGGACCTAAGCTGAAACCAGAGCTTGCCTGGAGCCCTGGAACTGCTGGAGGCTCTGCTGTGGGCTTGGCTGCAGTGGGGAGCAAGGTTCCAAGCAGCCTGGCAGCAGCCCTGAAACAGGAGATCAAACCTCAGAATGAAGCCGAGCTGGAAGTGACCCGGTTACTGCTCTCCTGGATAGCGCGGAACCCAACTGGTCACACTCAGAAGGAATTATGTATAATTCCAGGACTTAATTTGTGCCTCCTGCCTACCCCTCCTGTACCACACCACAGTCCACATTGCTTCCTTGCTTTCTCTAAAGCTTATCACATGCATTCTCCAAAGCTGTCTCTCCAAAGCAACACTGGGATGTCTTGAAATTCTGCTATGTAATCACATTTGTGAATCACCCAAAACTTCCTGAATTGCTCAACTATGAAGTAGGAAACAAGAAGTCAGTGCAGGATGATTGGGTATCCACACAAAGACCAGAATGGGAATGGATGCAGTGATGGGGAACAATTTTAAGCAGGGGATGTAGAAACTGAGAAAGAGCTGACTAGTGAAGGATAAACTGACATTTTTGATGACAGAATGGTAATCATGAGGCAGTAACTCCATAATTTATAAGCAACATTCTACAATTCCCTCTGAATCTCATGCCTAGGGTGGGAGAGAACAACAAACAAATGGGTGCTAGGAAAAACTGGAGAGCACACACATTCAAACACAATCCCAGAGGAGCATCTTCCTTTATCTTTAATCATCAGCTCACTACCTCTTAACTCATTAGACTTAGTCAAAACGATCTCTGACAGAGAGTGGTAAATCTTTTTACTCACAGCCCTGAATCACCCTCTAAATATTCTTGCAAACCACTCTTAAACAAAACCACTGCAGTAACAGCGGTACTCCTGCTTCAACATTTCTATGAAGATCCAGTCCCGGAATTTCAGAACAACGCTTACATTGGGTATTTGTAAAAAGCCAGAGAATGGCTGGTTTATGTGCAAAAAGCTACAGTCACCTAAAGATACTTTTCCGTGAAAATTTCAGAAGGACTAATGATGCCAAAATCTCTCCAATTTCACTTCAGGGAAGAGAAATAATTGTTTAAACATCTGCTTCTACAGGGCAACATGAGCAAGAGAGAAAAAGCTCCTTCATCTGGCTAAGGGCCAGCAAAGGGCAAGATGCACTCTGAGGAAAGGGTGCTTTTAGAGCACAGTGCAGCTGGGATTGCAAATACCATTACTGTCACAGCGAGAGTGCACTGTCAGCACAGCATATGCTTTAAGGATTTGGTCTCTTGTTGCTTTCTCTTAGTAAGATAAAATATTCACTGTCACTACTGAGGGCTCTGCGCTTTTGTTTTCATGCCTCACTTGTTCCACAAGTCAACATACTAAAAGGAGTTTACATTGTTTTGACATCAAGGCCAGGATTTGTTTTTCTCCTCTCCCCCGTGTAGCAGGTTGTTGCATAAAGGGGCCAGATACATTTCACAGAACTGTTTTGAATCTAATCTTACATGCACTTCTTCCTCCTAAGAAGCAGCGAACTCAATGTAAAAATCCGTAAGCATGCTGTTTGCTGCAAAATCTCTGAATTACAGAGGGTTACTCTTTTATTTTGTGGATATAAAATGAAAAAATCATGTTGGTTAAATCTAAATCTGATACCACATTTCAACATCCCAGAATCCATAATAGCTGGCAGCATTTGTTTTGGAAATCTCATCTTTAATCTCAGATTAAAAGATAAGCATGTGAAGACAGTTGCATTTATTATTTTCCTTGGCACTTCCACACTGTGTGCTGGCTGCTCAAGACCAGGCTCAGATGTCAGTGGAACAGCTTGTGCTGCCACTTTAACTGTCCCCTAGAAAAACAAAATACTGTGGGCTCCCAATTTGGCATCTATCCTGAGAAGTAAAACAAGCCTGGAAGGTCTGCTTCTGATCTTATGTGCATGGAATGTATCATGACTTTCATTAAATACTAAAGGATGTTTCAAAATTATGTGGGTCTTAAAATACTCTCTGCATGCCAGGGTTATCTAATGCATGCACATGTCTGCAGTAAGGCATCCCATTGAAGACTAACATTAAAAGCCAATACTTCCAGAAATGATACTACATTATCATCCTGTTGGCATTTCTACTATTTAATCTAACACATGAGTGCATGAAAGACAATTAAAACAGTCTGGAATAAGCTGCCCATCACAGTGATGAAGGACAGAATTTGACTCTATATTTGCTGTTCATAATTTTGAAGAGCTGTGGGACAAATACTGTATGAATATTTCAGTTTGAGGATCATATACAGGGTGGGTCATACATAGCGTGGATTCTTTTTTTTTAAAGTATAGTCAAACAATTTTTGATCACTAAGAAGTACTTTCTTTGGCCATCTAAGTATGCACATATGTATGTCTACACACACACACAGCCACATTCTGTCAAACAGCAGACAGCTAAGATCTTCAAAACACAGGTATTTCTCATCAAAGATTTTAAAGATTCAATAAATGTCAGAAGCTCACAACTGCTTCATATTCTTCTTTTTGCTGAATTATTTCCTCAATAGAGAGAGAACTATTTCCCTGCTCACTTTGCCTGCTCCCAGAACTGCTCTTCACACAAACATTCCTCATTATCCTATTCTAGCAGTATTGCTGCATCTAAGCCATATGTGATTTTGCATGAGGCTCCCCCTGGTCTCAAGTTGCTTCGGATAAGAATGAAAAATGGGGTAAAATCATCCCTACTAACAGGCTGACCAGCCTGGCAAGGAGACTTTGAAAAGAGTGATGAAGGGGAGACAGGGGTAGAGCAAAGACCACAAGGTGCCATGGCCAGGAGAGACCTCCTGAGGAAGGGCGACCACAGAAAGTGTGTGCACATAAATGAGGGTACAGGAAAGTGTCATGGGCAGAGTGCTCACACCTTTTCTGGGAAACCAGCCTGAGCAGGTGGCTCTGAAGGGCTGTACAGTAATGCAGGCAGCCAGGGGGTAAACAGGAAAATTCAGAGGTCTCTGTGTGGTTGCACAGATGAAAACTGGTACTATGAGGATGGTCAAACACTGAAACAGAATGCCAAGAGGTGGTGGAGTCTCTATCCTTGGGGATATTCAAGACCCATCTGGACACAGTTCTAAGTAACCTCTTCTAGCTGATGCCACTTTAAGCAGTGGGAGATAAATCAGATGAACTTCAGAGGTCTCTTTCTACTTCAACTACTCCGTAATTTTGGGAACAGTCTCTTTTTTTTAACTGCTGCTGTAAATTACAAAGCATTGAAGGTTTACATTTGTGCTACAGTAGCAAGAGGAAGCCATGAGACCCTTTAGTAATTAATGTTTTAAGATTTCCTTTGTGAAATGAAACACATTTTGACAGACAACAGGTAATTGTGTCATAATTTAAAGCCGCAAACATGAAACATATATTAGGGTGACCACAAGATGTTTTCTCTCAATTCCAATGAGAGTTGAATCAGTGAATCTGTTCTGCAGTGCTCAGCCATTTCTAGTCTGAGATGTGCTGAAACCTGACATTGCTGCCTGGGACCTAAGCAATTCTCACTTTTTAATGTGACATGATTTATAAATCACAGCACACACATGATTAATACTAAATCGTACACATGCAATTAACCATACATTTGGTTATTACAGCTAACACTGTGGACAAAGAGGCTCAGGAGATCCAGGTTACTCTTGTACCTCTTATAATCCAGTAGAACTCAGATTCCCAATAATGAGTCCCTGCCAGTCACTGTAGAAGCATGGAAAGAGCACCTGCCCATGAGGCTTACAAAATGCAGAACAGATGGGTGTGAGAAATACACATATTTAAAAACAAAACAAAACAAACTCCAACAAAACTAAACTGAAAAGGAGATTGGGACGATACGGTAAAACAGATGCAGCTTAGCCTAGAAGGCAGACTCTATGGGATTTGAGGAATTAGCTTCTGAGTTTGTCCACACTGAACATGATTATTTGATATTTGAACATGATACACATAGTCATTATCACAGAATCACAGAATCACTTATGTTGGAAAAGACCCTCAGGGGATCAATGAGTCTAGCTGTTAGCCTGACACTGCCAAACCCACCACTAAACCATGTCCCAAAGTGCCACATCTACAGTCTTTCAAATACCTCCAGGGATAGTCACTCACACACTTCCCTGGGCAGCCTTTTCCAATGCCTGACCACCTTATCAGTGAAGAAAGGCTTCCTGATATCCAATCTAAACCTCCCCTGGCACAACTTGAGGCCATGTCCTCCTGTCCTGCCACTTGGTACTTGGTAGAAGAGACAGAACCCCACCTTGTTACAACATCCTTTCAGGGAACTACAACCCAGACAAAGTAGAATTTTACATATTTCTGTATTTATTGTCAGTAAACTTTAATATCCCTAACCTTTTAAGCCACTGCTTAGGGAAGGCGATAGCCCAAGAAGTTGAAAAGGTACTAGAATTTTGAACATGCCTTCATTTTGTCTGTTCCTTCATCAGAGTAACAGGAAGCAGTGACACCACTTTACTGAGATGTCCCCATTTAACAGAGAAAGAAGGGTTTCTTGTATACGTATGGAGCACAATATCCAAGATAGTCTTCTCCAGAGAGTATTCTGGGGGCTTTGAGGAAGACACTGCATTACTCAGACCCAAGAAGCCCAGGAGACCCATGCTGTAATGAAGGCTGCAAAATTCAGTATATGAAGCTGGACATTGTTGCACGCCCTGAGCATACATTTTCCTTAATATTTTCATTAATTTAGTGGAGGAAAAAAGTAATAATTTTCTTCTCTGAACATCCCTCATCACATTTATGCCATGCTACATAATTAGCTGAAACAATTCAATTTGTTAAATGAAAAAATTAACCTGACTCAACATTAATTATTCTGACATGCATCCATAGCTATTTGTCTCCATTAGACAGATTATGAGTTATCTTGTGTCACGGCACTTGCCAGAGTTCTAGAGTGAAAGTATTAACATTGTGACATCTTTAAGAAATCAGAGATTTGGTTCAATTACCTACATGAAGGTATAGGATCCTGTGCCTTCACAGCTAAACCCAATCTTATTCTGCACTTCCACAAGCTTTCGGTGCCTTTGTACCTAAAAGAGAATCGAACTATTATTTCTATGAAGCTATTTGCACACTTCAGTTGCCCAGCAGACAAAGGCAGACATGCCAGGTAAAATACAGACAGAGGAAAAACTGCTTGTTTGCACATTCTACCCAAAATTACAGAATTCTGTTCCCGCTAGCGAGCTTCAGTATTTCACAAAGGTCCTAAAACATGTATTTCACTTAAACAGAACTACAAATAAAAAACAAGCAGAGCTGCAAGGATTAGACAAAAAACCTTTTCCCCAAGAAAAATTACTACTTACAATAAAACAATGCATTGTGTTCAAACCGTGCTTTATTTGCTTAGGTGAATTAACCCTCAGTTGGTTACAAGAAAAACAGGTTTGTAAAATGTGCTTCCACCCCCAATTTGTATTTCCTGAACAACTGAACAGACTCCAGATATGCAGCAAGTGGGTGATGTGCTAAAGGGAAGAGACTTCAGAGCAGAGCTGTACCTCCAAGACTCTGGGAAGATTAGATTGCACATAGAGATTTGTTTGATCCAATCCCTGTTAACTGTAGCAATAGATTAAGTATACAATGTCAGGAGCATAAAATTAAAATGTGTTCTGTCTGCACTTGCTTGGTCAGTGATTGAGCCCTGTGAAGAAGGTACCTTTGACCCTTATTGGCAGCCACTAGGTGGTGAAGTTTTTATTCTTCCATGAATCACACATAAGTCTATTTTAGCTAATCCCTTTAGTATCCTGTTTAATCAACCAGCCTAAGAGACTCAGAAAAGGTACTGAACTTGGAGTTAGTTGCCAAGCTGAAATATTTCTTTTTCTCTTCTTAGATTGTTGTATTTCAGAATAAAAAAATCATCAAAATCCAGTTTTTAAAAGATCTGCTGCAGTCATGATTACATATCCACAGCTGGCCTAAGGTACAATGTGAATGGCCCTATCAAATGCAAAAGCGACAGTGTAGTATTTTAAAACAGCATTATTTATCCCTCTCACCCAGGAAAAGAAACAGATTGTCTCCTTTCTGCTGTTAAAATTCTGGAAGCATGAAAAACTGAACAAGTTTTGGTGTCTTTGAAAATAACAGAATTATCTGTCAGGCGTTCCAGTTGGTCTGCACATCACTGCAGGGGGAAAAAGTAGCTTTTAACATGAGCTCTGCTCCTCTTCTAACACTGATCTTTTCTTTCTGATCCATCCTACTGGTTTTTGCAATTCTATACTTAGCAGCTTCCCACCCAGATGATTAATATGCTTGATTTTCTATGGAATATAGCAACTAGATTTCTGACTAGAAATAAGAAGGTTTGACTGCGTGATGCCACTCCTGGCCCAGTTTCACATTCAGAAGTTCATAAAGATTTGCCAGGGCACTTTTCCTAATAACTGCACCTGTCCTTGTGTCTCTTTCAGGGCCATTCACATGCATGTATGAATGGCTGTTAGATAGATATGATTAAATGTGAAAGCATGAGAGGAAATGGCCTCAAATTGAACCAGGAGAAGTTTAGACTAGATATCAGGAATAATTTATTCACTGGAAGACTTATCAAGCACTGGAAGAGGCTGCTGAGAGAAGTGGTTGAGTCAAGATCCCTGGAGATCTTGCAGACACGGCACCTAGGGACATGGTTTAGTGGTGAACTTGGCAGTGCTGGGTTAACGGCTGGACTCAGTCATCCTAAGGGTCTTTTCCAGCCTAAATGATTCTATGAACAAATGCTCACAGGCTTTAGATATAGTCTGGTCCTTTTAATTTCCACATGAAATCCTTTGCAAAAGAGGTAAATTGTATACAGATGCATCTTGCTTCTCTTGTTAGCTTGAATTAGTGAACACTGGATTTTATGTGTTTTCATTGTTTTTTTGCAGATTACATTCTTGCTCTCATGTGTTTTTCATAAGTCAATTGTGCATTGACCTCAAAAATATTCCCATCTCTACTTAAACACAATTCTACCTCTGAATTTAACATGATTTTAGTTAATTATTAACATAATTGCATAGAATACCTTTTAAATTTAGACTCATTAAGACTGTATATTTAACCCATGGTTGCAGTTAACAGAAACTGGATCAAACAAAACTCCACATGCAATAGAATGTCTCAGACTCTGGTCTAAAGTCTGTCCACTTTAGCCCATCACTGTCTTTGTGCACATCTGGTGCCTCCAGAGCTTGTTCTGCCTTGTTTGTCCCAATATCCCTACCCACACTTACTAAGACACATGGGATTAATATGGCTGTGGTTCCAGAGTCCTCAGATGAGGTGACTCCTAAACAGAGTGGGGTTCTTAACTCCACACAGTGCCACACTGGGCACTGGGAATACTGACACAGTGCTAATAAGTGCTGCTTGGTGTGGGAGGCACTACGTGCCCTACCTGCTGTGGACAGAATTCAGGAATCCTGTTCTCCAGATGTGCTTTTAAATGAGAAGGTGCTCCAGATCTCTTCCTGTACACAACTTGCATTTCCACGAGGAATGACCATCACTGCCTGGAGTGAGAAGTTTCCCAAGCCCTTTACTTCTATTCTGTGCAGTCTTTACCCAGGAACATCTATATTTTGTAGTGTTCAGTTCTGCTGAACTGGAAATACTGCAGCAGCTTGAAGTAAAATAAAAAATTTAAATTTGTGCTAAATTAAATAGGAAAATGAATATAGCTAACAAAGAGTCCCTTACGTATTTATATCAATGTAACACAAAATTCAGTTTTGAAATGTCAATTTCACAACATCTTCTGTCCTGAATTCCTCCTAGATAAATGTGGTAGCAACAGCAACTTTCCCAATAAATGCTGACAGGACAAAGCCACAGCACCTTTGTGGGAGCACAAATTCTTTTGGTTCCCAGAAAGGCAGAAGACAGTTTATATTTTTTCTCCTCAAATAGGTAGAAGCCTTTTACAGTTTGAGTTTACAAATACATTTCCACATTCTTACACTGCTACTGAAGGGGATGAAAATGACTTGAAATAGTCTTAAGGCATCTCTGTAATTTCTCTCACCAGCAACCCACTTCCCCCTCCATTGAACTGCCATTGCTGTATTCATTAGAGAAACACTTAAATTCACTAAACACACTCACTCACTTAAAGGATCATCTGATAATGTTATCAGCTTTAATGTTTCATAATGAATCAAAATGATTAGAAAACTTTGCACTTTCTCTAATGCGATTATTTCAGTCAGCTCACAGAGTAAGGATGCTAGTATTTTTAAGGCCTTGTTCTCTATAAAAATTCAATGGACTTATCTACACAATGCAATGGGGATGAATGGATTCCACTGTAAAGATGATGGCTTTAAAATCAGGTAAAATATGACTGATGCAGTTATGTGCAATATCTTCAACAACCATACTGAATCCTTCATAAATCACCTCTCTTTTCAAAAACACTGGAACAGATACAAGAGGGAGGCTGACAGACTAATTATTCATTTATGCAATAGATGAAAACATTTCAACTGACATCTCGCTGGAGAACCCTGGTAGATCAGATGTCATGAAGACACACTCTGATATAGTATTTCCAGTGCACTGCTATAGTGACAGAAGTGTCAGCTCAATTCTAAGACCAGCCCCTCCTGTCCATAGGATTTTGATCCAATAGGTTTATATGCAGCACTGAATAAGGTGAGCTCTTGGGGCAGTAACATCAACCCTATGAAAACAATCCAGACTTTTAAATGATGCTCAGGGTGGCTATTTATTCACTAATTGTTTTTGCAGCTGGCTATCAAATGAACAATTCCTGTTTTCCAAGAGAAAGCTCTCCTCTGTTCAGAGTTCCTTCAGCTTCTGCCAGATTCTCACCACCATTGTACTTGCAATACCAGCATATACATAGAAACATTGGGATAAAATGCTGTTGGAGGTTGAGAGGTGTGGAATTTTTTCCCCTTCCCTGTTGCTAGGTCACTAATGACTGGATACTTAAGGACCATTAACTTCTTTTGTAAGAGACAAAGGGGCTAGCTGGGTGTGGTAAGGAGGGAGGAGAGGTGATCATCCGAGGGACAACACTCGACCACGGGCACCAGGCAGGCAGCAGTGGGAACTGCGGACTGCGGACTGTGGACCCCTCAGCCACCAGTGGCAGAAAGTTCCTTCAGCTCTGCGCTGTTTTACTCCTCGTTGGTGAGTGAACTTTCGTCTGGGAAGGGGACGTTTTCCTGGAGGGCACATCCTCCTGGCTGTGCCGGCAGTTTTCTGCTCAAGGGAGCCGGCAGCCGCCGCCCCGCACTCTCCCTGTGGGAGCACTGCCACGGCTGGGGAGTCCCTGCCACCTTCTACCGGCAAGCCCGGCTGGGCTCATCTCTGCCACCCCTGCTCCCTGCTCTGAGCTCCTGCCCCACGTCTGCTGCACGCCCGCCATTGCCCTGCCCGCCCCGCCCCGCCCGCTGCCTCTGGGTACTTCAGCACTGCCCGCACCCACAGAGCTGACCGCGCCACAGCGCCCCCTGCAGCTGCGCGGGAGTCATCGCACCCGCCCTGCCCGGCCGGGAGCCCGACAGCGCCCCTGCCGGCTGGGACCGGAACTGCACCAACCGGGAAAAGCATTTGACAGCTCAGAGACTTCTGTCACCGCATCTTCTGGGTTTTGTTTGTTTGTTTGTTATTGCTACTGTTGTTATTGATTGTTTGCCTTGCCATAGATACTAGTAAAGAACTGTTATTCCTTTCCCCATATCCTTTGCCTGAAGGCCCTTGATTTCAAAATTATCATAATTCGGAGGGAAGGGGATTCACATTTGTGGGTTTTAAGGGAGGTTTACACCTTCCTTAGCAGACACCTGTCTTCAAACCAAGACAAATGCCACTATGGAATTCACTTTACAGCATCACCACTACCGACAGGATTTTGTTTCTGAAGAGTTATTTTCATGCAGGAAAAGGACATGTTGTTACTCATAAGGCATACATTATTCTGCAAGTGTGACAAACAATAAATCACTGCCAGATCCCAGTATCTCTGGCACACTCCAAAGCTGCTGGTTTCTTCCCCTGTGCTGTCATGCTTTAAATCTTATTACCATCAGAAAGCTGATGAGGAATTTCCAGTTACTTCAGTTCATTGCCAGCTGGCCTTCCCCTTCCATGAGGAAGGCTCCATGAGCTGCACAATCTGTGGCTCTCACAACTTAAAAACTCATCTAGGAGGTAATTAACCCAAGGGCTTTGCCCAGGAGGTGTTTAAGACCACTCCAGGCCTCGTTCATCGTTGCCTCGTTGGTTGTAGCTTCCGCCTACAAAGGGCAGTGGGCCCTGACAGTTCCATTACTAACAGAAAAGAGGAAGGTGACCAAGATGGTGACCTGGGCCAGTAGATTTGGGGAAGTTGCTTCTTCATTCCACCTTTACCTGACTGGCCAGCTCATTGTGCAGCTAAGAGGATATCCATGACTATTTCACTTTGAGGAATGGAAAGCTGCTCTCACTTTCTTGTGTTGCCAGAAGATCCAACAGGCTCTCAAAGAAGCTGGAGACTGGCAAGTGTAGGAATAATTGTGCACCTCTTTTTCTTTCCAGCTATGCTCCCTGACTGCCAAAGGAGGCTCCCTGGAAGGTGCTCTGCAGATGAATGAGCTGGTCTAACTCATCAGGTCATGTTTGCTAGGGCACTACAGTATTGGCATAATCAGGGAAGCAAGGCTGGATGTTCAGCTAAATGAGAAAGCTCACAGAATGGAGGAGCTTCATAGGTACTAATAAAAAGCTGGGCTCCATCTCTGTTCCAAGACTGTACTTTGGTAAATATTAGGTTTATCTACTACACTGAAGAATCTGGAGCATGGTCTCTACAAAAACTGTTTTGTCTTCCTCCACAGTGTCAGCAGGGAACAGAAGTGATTCTAAGGCACAAGGCTTTTGTGCTCAGCAGCTTTGTATATTTGTACATAATACAGTCAAACACCCTAGATTTATCTACCTCAATTTTACTTATCCTAGGGCATTTTTTCCAAACAAAACTTCATTATTCTATTACTGCTTTTTTGGTAACAACCAACCTTTACTGTTACTACAAAAGACACACCGAAGAAATAAGCAACAAAATAACCTTCATTCTCTGCCCTCCTGAAAATTTTTAATTAAAAGATATCTCATAAAATATGAATTCATAGCCAACTTGCTTGCTCATCAAATAAAAAGTAAGCATAGATATCAGTATCTAAAAAATCTGAATAAAGATCAGCAAATAAGTGGCTAACAGCTACTTAACGAAGATGCTCAAAAGGAATGCATGTAATCTGATTTGTACTGCAAAATTCTTTTTGTATTATTTATTTTACACTTTAAATGACCTTATTTTATTTAATGCACTCAGTCTCAGTAGCTCACTGATACAGAATAATTTTGCTTAAACTCTGATAAACAGCTGCTCTCCAGTTCAATCAGTTCCCTTCCCAACAGCAAAGTTTTATTTGGCTGGTGAATACTTCTAAATCCTGACAGCAACCTGAAGTCCCATTTGGTCTCAGAAACCCCGTCCTGAAGTGTATCATCATACTCTGCAAGGCCTAGCTTCAACTGAATCAACAGGAATTGAAGGGGCTATGGAAGTGGGTTCTAGAGTGGTCCATCCTCAGGCTTTCGAGGGGCTGGAGTGGAGGGTGCCCTTGGGAAGGCCTGCTGGACACAACTGGAACAATCCTACCAGTGCTGTACAGTAAACTCAGCTCAAAAGATGAATTTCTGTGTCTCTGTCATCATTATAGAGATCTTTCTGTGGCTGTAAAGGATAGCTTTGTGATCTAGAAGGGAAGCAAAGTGTGAAATAAATATGAGACATGAGCAAACACAGATGGATTTAGAGAAAGAGAGTGGGAGCGAGAAAGCATTTAGCTAAACCTCTTGCGGTCAGCTAAGAAATGTAAATTGTACTGTTTTGAGATAAAATATGATAATAAAGTAAAATCACTTGGTGGTTTTATGCTTACAACTACCAAATCAAAAAGAAACATGTAATTTACAGTGTGAAGGAAGACGAGAAGGATAAAAGGATAGAGACCAATATGGTATAAAGCAGACACTTCATTATTTTAGTGCCTAATTTAAGCATATGCTGAATCCCCACACTTTTCATGTAAGTTAGCAAGTGCCAAGCAGCTTGTAAGAAGCTCTCTGCCTCTCTCAGAATCAGGATCCCAGTCTGCTATATCACCTAAGAAAACCATTACCAAGTAAGTGCATAACTGGTACTAAGCCCATGCTTACATATATAAATATAGATGAACACTGCCCTAGACAATGCTGTATTTTCCCCCATGCATATGCATATCTCTGCAGATACCCATATATTCCCCTCAACAGGCAGGGAAATGACAGGCATGAGATCTGTGACATGAAATGCATGTGAGTCTCCAAAAGCAGCCCTTGGGAGGACAAGCCCAGGAAGCACCAAGGAGGGTGAAGTCAGTTGTCAGCTCTCACTGGCTTCCAGTGGAAATGAGGAGCTCGAGTCTGGTGCCTGCACAGAGGCACCCAGGGCAATCAGAGACACCTGTGGATAGATATCTGGGGATAGCAGACGTAACACAACAGCAACAGCTGGATGCCAAGCATGATGTGCTAGTACATCTAAAAGAGCCATCTCTGGGCCACCAGAACTGCCCTAGGTAAACAGGTCCTTTGAGAATCTTTGCACACAGAGCCTTTGGGGATTTATTTTTAATTTCTTGGCAGCAACAAAAGATCCTCCATATTCATAACTTTTTAAAGTATGGCACTTTTACATCAAAAGTCAGTGCTGCAGATCCAAATGATCTCTCCATGGAGATAAGATACTCACTGAAACAGCAGAGGCGCTGTTAAAAAAAAAAAAAAAGTGGATTTCTACCATGTTTTGGTGCATTCAAACCTGGAATTTTCTGTAATTAAAGTTAAACACTATCCTGGAAAAAGTTTCCATAAGATTCACATTAGGCAGCTATATTTATTACTAAATGTTCCCTGTTTTATCTAAGCTGAAAACATTCAGCAATTTGCATTACAGACCATAACTCCTTAATTCTCGAGCTAAATGTGATCACTGCAGATCCTGGTTTTGCACGTACCCAGCCTGTGCATGTGAATTTCCCATATCCGTAGCTTGATCAGGTGTCTGCTCATACAAAGGTTCTTGTGATGGAGACCAGCAGGAAATAAGTCTGTGCATAGTTAGTTATAATGTGTGTATGATCATGTGTACAAGCTGAAAAACAGCACATTATTCCCTATTTTCAGAGGGAGATACCTTGATCACACAATTTCATTATGGAAAACCTGATGGTCCTTGCCCTTCCATGGGCCAAATGGTAAAAGAGAAGTCAGTGAAAGGGTTAATGTCAATTGGTGTTACCTCTTCTGCTAGACAAATGCTGTTTTCTAAAAATAGCAAACAGCCTTCCTGATCCTGGGCTGGTAAAGTAGAAGGATTTTAAACTAAAATGCATTCTCCATGAACCACAGTAAAAAGTCCCAGTGGCCTCCAAACCCTAAAAATTCTACTACTCATAGTATTTACACAAAATGAAAGCCCAGCTATAAAAAACAAATTACACCTAACCACCTACATATCCTTTTCAGGAGCTAGAATCTCATGCTTTGGCCTCCTGACTGTTTTATGCATAGTCTGCATTCCCACTGACTTGAGACAACTGGGAATTTGTTACAGTGACAGAAAAATCATGGCCACTCAATTTGCCAGTCTGTGTGATTTAAGCAAGCTACTTTTCATAATGTATGTACAGGCATTATGTGAGCATTCCCTGGCAGCCGTGTCAGAATCCCTGGATATTGTGTGTTTGTTAGACTGTCATAAAGAGCTACAAATACACAGCTACAAACTGTAGATGAAGTCTTGCAGTATGGACAGGCTAACATGAATCTCAATTAAGAAGGTGTTTTAATTCCCAATACAGAACGATGCAGGATGTCTTTTTGCATGTAAACCTGTTGAGATTTTCAGACTGATGGCGATTTCACACACAGAGACCCAATGCTTCCTCTGCTTCAGCAAGACCTAGTGGATTCCATGCAGTTCCACCAAATGAGGAAGAAGAGGAAGCAAAGAAGTAGAAACCACTGCAAAGGAGCCTTCCCGAGCACCGAGTCCCAGAATGTAGGGAAAAGCTGGGGACAAGATGAGAGAATAGACAACATGTTGCCTCATCTCCACCCCATTTCACAGTCCTTAACACCTGTATTTCCAACCGAGAAAGACAAGAGCAGTGAAAACTCCACAACCCCAGTCAAACCACCACAGACAGAGCATGGGAGGAATTTTATACAAGTTACAGACATTTTCATTCCAAACTCTCCTGAAAATGTCATAGTCGTTGCTGAGCACCTCCATTATGGATGTCTGCTCTTATGCCCATGCCAGTGTTGAATGAGTGATGCCCTCAATCAAATAATGAGCTCCACCTTTTCCTAAAGCATGAATAAAACACCTTCATCCAGTAGCCTAATTTCTGCTACTTTCCTAATACTGAAAAGGCAAAGGACTCACTTGTGGTATTTTTTCATACCTCCCATAATCTGGCAGATCTCTTCTCCTTTTGAGTAGTTTGTCTACTCTCTCTCCCAGCTATTCTTTGCTAGAGCAACATACTTTTCCTTTTTTTTTAAGGACCCTTTCAACCCAAATAAATGTCTTGCAGTATCAACCCACCATGCATCAGTTCCAGCTCCTCACTACCAGGTCCATTTTCCTTCTGCAGACACCTGCATAATTACATTATGTGAGGTAGCGTATATAAATCAGCTATCATTGTTGTGTGTTCTAAAGAATTGACCTGCAATTGTTATCTACTGCAAAACTTAATTCCAATTACTTTTAGCCATCAAATCTAAGCCATAAAGTCAAAAGCTGACTGAACATGGATTACTGAAGCTGCATCTTGGAAACAATAATTTGTAATTTATTCACCTAACTCCTGCCTTCAAAGCTATTGTGATCTCATCCCCACAGGCCTTGAAATTGATTTTTGAAACAATGCTTTAATTACCTTTCCATCTGGCAAACTTTCTTTGGTTCAGAAGCTGAGATTGACCCTGCCTTTTCATGTCTGAGTCTGTGTAGTGATGCCCATCCTCGCTCACTGCTGCATGTGCCAGCACAACAGGGCTGGTGAGTAACTATTACAACACAGGGAATACATGGGCAACAAATGAAGCTTTCCTGATGCTTTCAATAAGCAGTTACTAATGACCCTTTAAATTATCAAAATGGTGGCAAAAAGAAATTGTATTTAAGGTTACATTTTCACCACCTCCTTATCTTTATGTATAAAATATGCCCACATAACTGTACCAGCTAATTAGCTGTGCAGCTATTCAAATGCCTTTTCAAATGCAGCTGTACATGGTCAAATGTAGATTTTTCATACCTGAAAACCAACAAACCAACCAGAAGCCAAATGAAGATTTGGCAATTTAATCTAGAGGATATTGCATATTAAGAAACACATTCTAAGTTGCAACAGTGTAAATTATGGCTATTCCTTTACACATTTTCAGTTTCTGCATGAGTAACACTGGATTCATTGAAAATAGATCTGGTCAGAGTCTATTATAAAATGCAGAATGTGCTTCCACAAACAGAACAAACAAACCCGTATAATTGGTATATTCATAATTTATTTCAGAGTCATTCTGTTTTGCTAACATATTCCTATTGTTCTCAAAACATTTTCCAATGTGTTATTTTATGTTCCAATAAAGGCTATCTTAAATCTCTGATTTCTTTCTGTTTAATCCTGAGTATTTCACCACTTGAAACTTCCAATTACTATCTGTAGTAGTTGCATATAACCTTCCATAAACCCCTCTTTCTCATATAATTGTTTACCTTCTAGGACAAGGACTGGTATCAAACTTCCTTTCTTTTGATTAGGCTTCTTTCCTACTGCTAGGTAGAAACGTGTACCCCTTAGACTTTCAGTTTTCAAAATTAACTGTCAGCACTTTTTATGATCCCTCAACTACTTTTTCCTCCACAGATTTATCTCATTTCATTATCCTTGGCAGCTCTAAAACATTTCAGAATCTGGTCTGCTGAAACTCAATACAAGTGCAAGAGGATGTAAGGTTCACCCTGACAAGAGATAACCAGAAATTTTGAGCACACCTCTCTAGTTAACCTTGACCAGTCTAACTTTATCTGTCATTCAATGCCTAGAAGTAAAACTTGGGTGTACTGTACAAGCCCTAAAACCAAAAGTGCAATCTTTCCCTAGAAAAATACATACTTCTTTCCATTTTCTCAACATTTATAAGTTTTCCTTCTCCTCATCACTTTTTCAACTACTTTTAGTGACATTACATTACCTGACTGCTTTGCCTAAGGCAAATGGATATAGATTATTTCAACATCTCTTTTATTTTTTTCTTCTGGAGGGTGAGGCCAGCAAATTTTATACTAGACTAGCAACATGCTGCAAAGTCAACATTTAAAGAAATATTCTGCATGTCTCCTGCTCTAATTTTTGCTTTGAAAACTAGTACTTATGTTGATTTGAAACATGAAAAATAACTGCGTGTGGCCATAAAAGTGCACATGAAAACAAAATCTGTCAGTTACATTGAGCTATTTTTGTCATATCTGGCCTTCTGGGTCTGTTCCAACTATATCACTCTAGTTAAGTCAGTGACTTACTATCAGTTGCTTGCCAACTCCTGGCAGTGCTCCATGACTTCTGGGTGACTCACAGAGCATGAGGCTGAGCTTAAGGTAGCTTCAAACAACAATAAAATGTGCAACTTGCCAGACCAAACATAATTCCTCTTCCTCCTAAGCCTCAGTCTCATCCTACCTGTGCTTCCCATTTCAGCCTGCAGAACATTCAGAGCAGGAGGAAGGAGGTTGTTTGAAGCATCAGCCTGCAGATGTTTCCAAAATATGTCCATAATTAAGCAAAGATTTTCCTTTGATTTTGTCCAGCTAAGGAGCAGATGAAAGTAAATGGGCATTTTTTCCACCCCATGATTCTATCTTTTGCATTTACTTACTTCTGAAATGCTTTCCAAATGTTTTCTTGGGGTTTGGCCTAAAATCTTGATATGCTGCCTCCTAAAAGTCTCCTCAAACATATGTTATTTGCCTTGAAGTTGACAGTGTCTTTCCACTTGGGAAAAAATCTTCAGCTAGAGGCACCATGAGATTCTCTATTTCCAGACCAAATCCATTCAGTTATCAAGGAAAGAATTAGGTCTTCTACAAAATCCAGTCAGGGCACCCACAGAGGAAGCTGATCTGCTAAATAAGGAGGTGCCATTTTCCACAGCACCTTTTCAAAGCTGAACTGCCATATGCTGCCGCCTATCCCTCCTTCAGTCACATCCTCTCTGGAGGAAACCAGCTCTGTGTTTTTCAGTCCACTGGCTCAGCTGTCCCCAAAATGGTGTGCACTTTACTTAGTTGCAGGCTAATGTCTTCTCACCCCACCCCAAGGCACTGAAATACATTTCTGGTGCTTTAGGCACCCTTCAAAGGAGCAGATGCTTCTTTTCCACACATGTTGCACCAGGTGATGCCATAGGGACACATGATCCTCTGAGGGTCTGTGGCAGGCTGAGTCACAGACACGAAGTGGTTGATGGGGGGAGGTGACAGAATTTCGCTCTGTGCGTGACATTCTTTTTGTCTCTGGTTTCTTGCGAGAAGCACACAGGGTTGAGGAGGTGGAAGGAAGCCACAGTGTTGTTCCAATTCCCTGGCACTGCATCAAGGCAGCAGGGGGTAGGCAATGGGAGAAGAGCTCTGCTAGGCCCATCCTAAACCTATCCCTGTAACACGTGAAAAAGAATGACGGCTTCAGTGCATGTCACCAGGGCTGAGCGGTACCTTCTGCACAAGGACAGACTCCTCAAAGAGTTCGGTGACACCAGTGCCCATAAGGAGTCAGCACTGTCAAGGGCAATAATAGACCTCTTACAGCTTGGTCCTTACCTTCTCCTGCTATGCAGGCACACAACCATTAGCTTCCCAGCCCTTCCCCGGGCTCAAAAAGCTTTGAAATGCAGCTCCAGCCAAGACCTCTCTCTTGCAGCCTCACCTAAGTCTTCCCTCTGGCCACATCTGGCATGCCAGCTCACAGCAGGCACTCCTAACATCACCTGCCCAGCTGCCTGCCTTGTCCTCCTCTCCGAAGGGACTTTGGCATCACTTTCCGCATTTTGCCACTTGCAAATCTCGAAAGGCCTTGCCTCTCACACTCATGCCTGCCACTCCACTCAAGAAAATAATAAAAATGAAAGGATGGAATGTGGGTGGGAAATAAAACCTGCTCAATGAGACTGCCTTTACATAATTACAAAGCTCCAACCATAACTGTACTAATATACTTATTGCTGTTGAGAACCCACTGGTGTAGCAAAAATTTAACATGGGCAAATAAGCAACATAAAAATGTTTTAAAATCTGCCACTGGATCCCTGGAAACCCACGTTGTTTCCTGGCATTGCAATATTTGCCAGTTGGCTTGGATGAAATTATGGAAAAGTCAGAGGGATACTCTTTTCCTTACCACACTCATTCATTATCTTCCATCCTCACTATCACTGTATGAGACACAAGCTCCGTGCCACCATCAATGTAGGGCACAATGTTGTGTTCCCTCCTTGCCTTTGCCTTTGACCCAGCCCCTACAGGGGGCTCAGGAGCTCCTTTAGAAACCTGAATCAGGCATTGTTGATCCTAGCTGGTAAGGACTCACACCTTTATTCAGAGACAGTCCTATGAATCTGCATTTGGTGACTGTGAAACCACTTCAGGTGAGCCCTGTTATCCCTGTGAATGGGCAGGTGAATGTACAAAATGAACAAAGCAAAACTCTTGCTTTTGACAACAGAGGACAGAGAAGAATGCCAACTGGACGGATGAACAACATGAACACTGCTGTTCTACATTGACCTAGCACTATTTTAAGTCAAAACATCAGCCTGTGGTAATTTTACACTGATTTATTTTAAGTGAAAGTGAATCATTACACTTATATTATGGCCATCTGAATACATTTAATGGCCAGCTGAAATTCCACAATGGATGGCTCAAAGTTGGACCATGTCTACTAGCTTTCATACGTGGAAACACGATGGAAAAAATCAGTAGCTAATAGAACACTTCACTGGAAGTTTTAAAAAACCTCATACTGCATATTCATTATGTATCCTGCTTTGGGATCAATTTGCCCCTAAACCCCAACACTGTATTTTCATTTACATTCTGAAAACAAATGGTCTGATTTCTTTTATACTTATGCTATTTAATTTCAGCTCTGTCTCTTGCTTCAAGATTTTTCCCTGAAATCTCCAGTGATGCATAGAATAACTTAAAAATTGTAGCGTAGGATCTTTCTGTGGTGCAATTATTTTTTCTCTTTTTTCTCTTTAATCATGGTCCACTTCTGAGAATGCCAAGAGCGGATGCCAAGGAAGCAAAAAGGTGGGGAAGAAATCACGTCACTGAACTTCTTCAATAGTTTGAATGGGCTTGAATAATATTCTCGACCAAGAAGCAAGAAGAACCCAGAGAAACACTGACTCAAGGCTTCAGAGAAGAATCTGGCAACTGCCACTCTACGTGACAAATCCTCACCTGACTTTGGTTTTTCACATTGACACATGCATATACCAATGTGCCCCCCTTATAAAACTTTTTAATAAGAAACTCAATGAATCCAGCTTATTAAAAAGTATCAAAGAACGAGTTTTGGATCATATGCCAGTCTTCTCTCACTTAAGATAAAGGTGGATCCCTTCATTGGAGGAATAAATAAATTCTAGATAATCTTAGAAAAACAACATAAATTTCAGTATTTAGAATTGTTCTAGGTTGCTGAACAAGGAGCCATGTTTGATATGAAACAAAAAAGCATGCATATCCACATGTGCAGCATTTGAACAGGTATTATTTGTCAGTCTCACACAGATGCTATCAGAGCTTACAGAGAGACGTAGTGGTTATTAAAAATGATTCACTGCACTTATTAACATGACAAAGCACAATAACTGTGAACTAGTCATTAGAATGTATGAGATTTGATAAATAAAAGTCTTTTAAATGTTCTAGAAGGACCCACACTTGAAACCCCTTACTTTCCTGAGTCCATCAGCTTCAGGACACTGATGTAGTCAGTAGTTTGCTTGTGTGAATGACTCATGAAGGGTCCCTTCCAACTCATAGTATTCTATTATCTGGTGGCACTGGGATAGTGCAGAGAAGCAGCCAATCTTTGATTACAATTGCTCGGTTAAAATTTTCACCTACAGAAAACACAGTTTTGCTGTGCCAAGTCCAAGTTAGTCCATGTTTTGAAGGTATTTATGCTGGTTCCCTTCCTGCAGGAGCAAAGCAGAGCTTGCCGAAGTGACTTCCAGATGGAAGGTGTATCCCTGATCATACATGTCTACAAACAGACCAAGCTGAGCAGTCGTGAGGCTGTTCTTGCTTGGCCCAAGTGAGGAACCATCATCTTGGAACTCAAAGTGGAGGAAAAAAGCCAAATGAGAATCACCTATTTTAATTGAAAAGTAATTAGACAGGAACACGAGCCAATTGCAGTGGAAATTGAGAAGCCACAGAAAAAATTGTTGCCATGGATTCAATGATCCTTGTGGATTCCTTCAGCTCAAGATATTCTATGATTCTATGATTCTAAGGGTGAAGTCTGGCAGGATTAGACATTGAATGTAAGCTCTTTTCATAATTTTTAATTTTAAAGTTAGAAAAGAAATAAAATCAGAAGTTCTACTCTTGCTTAGTCCAGGGTGATATATTATTCATCCATAACTCTGAGAGTTTTAACTCTAGACCACCATACATGTACAATGAAAGTCAAGTACAAAAACCTAAGACTGAGGCATGCTCTCATTTACACAAAGGTAGTTCTGGACAGGCTTCTTTGATTTATCTCAGCACAGCCAAGAAGAACATTTCCCTGCCATGCAGCCAGGAATTGCTCCCACTGAGGAGCCCTGAACAGCAGTCTGCAGAACAAATTCCAGTCCTTCCACTGCTAGAGGAAGCCTTCATGATGTGAAGCCTCATACAACCATCAGGAGATGCTGAACTCAAAGTAAGGCTTTTAGGGAAACATTAAATGTAATGCTAAACTGAGAAATATTTTAGTGACATTTACACAGAAGAATATACACACGAAAGGGGATATTCACAATCTACAATCACCAAATGCTGGGACTGTCAAAAGAATGGAGAATATGCTGCTTCTGCTCCTCATGGATAAAGAAAAAGTTGTGCATGCTGTGCATATCCAAGCCTCACAGGACTCAACCTTTTGTTCCTAAATCAGCAAATATGAAATGGAGCCTTATACCTGCTTCTAGGCTACTTAAACTTGTCATGAGAAGACTTTTCAAAATTTCTTTTTTCTCTCTTTCATATGTAAACCCGATCAGCTTCCTTAATCCATACATATTTGCGAAGATTTTTGCAGGCTTTAAAGTCATACTCAGAAATGTCCTTCCTGAAACATCTTTGATGACTTTACAAACATAAAATAACATTTAAAACTACTGCTCCAAGTCTGAATAAATGACCTTTAAAAACACAACAGACCAGAACACAGCAATCAAATTAATCTAAATACAGAATTTATAGCAAATCAACTTTATTTGAACCAGAACTGGAGTGACTACAGTTGTTCCTCCCTTCTTGCAGGCTGAATGGAGGAGACATTCTTAAGGAATTGATACGACTTTCCCTTAGATAATGAACACATGTTCAACTGAATGCAAGCTGGAAAAAACCTTAAAACTTAGCTGGGAACTTAGACAGAATATATTAATTTGAGGACTGCCACAGAAACTGTGTCTGATTTAACGTAACAGGGTTGTGATTTTACTGTAAGCTTCTGTACTGCGAAAGCCACTGTATAAATATTCAAAGTTAGCCTACTCATACACATCAACAGAATCCACAGAAAAGCCTCTTGTGGCTTCACTGATTGCTCAAGCCTGGCAGGTAAGGCTGGTCACTATTCTGAAGGTGGAGGTAAGTTCAGAAATATGTCAACATGCATTATTGCAATCAACATGCATCACTGTACATCAGCATGCATTATTGTAAAAAAATTTAACAGCTCAACTGAACAACAATGTCTTGCAGCCTGAAAAGATGGCAAAAGGTCCAGTAATGGTAACAAAGCGGTACCAGACTGTCCATGGAGACATGTAGCAGGTCTCTGCCATCAAATTGTAACTCCAATTTCACTTCAAGAATCAGGCTTGATGGTCTACCATAATCTCCATTAAGTAGCAGCACATTATAGTGATCTCCAAAAGCAATAATTTCTGATGACAGAATTAGAAACTAAGATTTATGAGATGTGCTCCACGTCCTGGGAAATATCTGCTTTTTCAAGTATTTCTTCCTTAACTTTGGAACATTATCAAAGGCAGTTTGTGAAGGAAGAGAATTAATTTGTGAGAACCAAGTAAAAATCTCATCCTGGCAGGTCAGAATAAAGTAGAATCCTAACCCATACAGACTTTAGCCTTGGGATAATATTTGAAAAGCTCTAAAGAGTCTTGGTTTTCACTCAGAGCTTTGTTGAATTAATTCATATTGTGATTGCAGAGTGTCCATCGAGGCTCCAGCTTCCTGGCTTTACCAGCTGAAAAAAATTGCACTGATAATCTGAAGGAAAACAACCCTTTTTCCTGCTGTCCATTACAATCTGTTCAGCATGGAGCATCTAGGACTCTCTCACACTTCGCTCTGAGAAGTGCAAAAAACCCTCATCTTCCCTCAAGCTCAGTCTGTCCTTCATCCGATTAATTACACCATTCAGTGATTTACAGTGTTGACAAAGCGCTTCTCTAGCAATTGTTTCCACCTCATTTCCAAAGCGGGATGTTCCTATTTTTAGAAACATATTACCCCCCCCCCAGTCACCCCTAAAGTCCAAAACCAAACAAAACCCTGGAGCCTTTTTTTTCTATACACTGCAAAAATCTGTCCATCATGATGATAACCACCTTCACACAGTGGGGCAGGTTCTTGGCTGACACTGCCTCACACCACTCACGCAAACAACACGACCATTACCCATTAATGGGAATCACATATTGTTTCCTTCATTAATCTACATTACTTGTGTGGTTAAACCAGCACATTCCTGTTGCTGCTGACTGGGAATGTGGTGTTCTGATATCATTGCTCATGCAGTTCGGTGCTGCTTCAGCTGTAAACAGTTTAGCTGTGAATTAACTCCTTCCAGCTCAGGTCAGTGACAGTCCAGTAATGCCAAAGCCACCTGAACCAGGAGTGGTACACAGCACAGAAATCAGGGCCCACGATCCATGCACTACCACAGCAAGGGAAGGATGGAGGGGGAAGAGAAGGCAAAAGGGAGAGACTCTGAGATGATGCAAATGTTCACACCCTCGAAGTCACCACAGTAAGCAGATCTGCACTAAGAGATACTCGTTTTCAGACAAATGGGTGTCCAAGCAGTACTTTCCTTGATTCAAAGCTAGTTTGATGTTACAAACATTTAAAAGCAGTAGCTAAGGTCCAGTTCTAACTTGAGAAATTAAAAAGTGAGTGGAAATGAGCTTCCAGTTTAATATTTAGTTCTGTTCAACACCCTGGACAAATAAAACCCCAAAGTCTCAGAAATGTGCTAGACTTGAAGAAGTTAGGTTTAGTTTTCAGGGGTACAAGGCTAGGCACAAATATTCTCACAGCTGTGCCAAATCCCCGGAGGATGGTTTATCCTAAACCTAGTTTACTTTTCCTCCTTTTCTCTTCACCTGTCCAGTTTCTCCTTAAACATTTTAAAATCACAGCTGTCTTGTAACTCAGACAGTGGGGCAAATATGCATAAAATGATGATGTGAGGAATCTGCTTCACAGCCAACACAAAACTGGCTTTACAGTACAACTAGGAAACCTTACTGTCAGTCCATTCCATGAATGTGTCTGACTAGAAACATTAAAAGAAACCCCAACAAACATTACAAGATGGCAAGAGAAACATAATAAACAAACACATTTATAAATCCTCTCCAAAGTTCCCAGAGGCCCATGCTCAAATCCCAGGTGCACCAAACAAAGCCAGTGTAGTAGAGGACTTCATAGTGTTAACAGTTAGACTTCATGATCTTAAGGGTCTTTTCCAACCTAAATGATTCTATGATTCTGCTGTGTGTCAGCTCCCTTTTTCCGCTAAGGAACAATGGAGTTCAGGTGGAGAAGGGTATTACCAGCACGGCCCTAGCTGTTCTGATGGAGCTCCCACTCACGAAGGGTGAGCACAGGGCATCCTGGCACAACTCTGCACAGAGATAAAGATGGATCTTACCCATTACTCCATGCCCAGTTGATATCACTCTATTTATTCTGTTCACAGAACCATTTATAGAAGGCTGAGACAAATGGCTCCAGCTCAATTGCCAAAACTCCCCCACACCATTAATATTTACAAAGTGCTTCTTGTGGGTACCATCTCAGTCTAAATACTCTTTGTATCTCCAAGAAACACAAAGCTCTGAAAAAGAAGACGAGAATAATCTCCATAAACACCAACACGTGTAATTCTTCTTAAAACAACACTAAAAGGATAAATTTTTAATACTTTCCTGTTGTTTCATCTCGGTGCTTTAATATCCCTAGATCCTGGGTACTTTTTTTCTTTTAAATGCTCATATTCTTTCCCATTTGTCAAACATTGGTCTTCCTCCTGCAACTTGTGCAGAACTCTAATTTAACACACTTCAGTTGGATCTCTTGTTTTCAACAAACTTCACAAATTCTGCTGAGAGCTCAGAAAGACACTGGTTAACCAAGTAGCACAGAGCATGGAGAACCATTATTTGTGCAGATATCCTGCAAACATAATGGTTTTACATTTATTTTAACCAATAGCTGGCATCACAGTTTACAGTCTTAATTACCCTTATTTTTGAAGTAGTTATTTAGAACTCTGAAAGAGAAAAAGAAAGAAATCATTTGGGAGCTTTTCTACTCAGGAATAGGAATACACTAGAGTGGCTTGATTCAATTACAGTAATTGAAATTTCTCCTTATGTTTTTTGTTACTTGGAAAAAACACCACAAACCTCAGACTTGCTTTAAAGCTTTAGATTTTATCACTGAATGGATGTGAAATGGCAAATTTGTTGGTAGAACCTGAACAATTATCTGAGATGCCAGTTCATGTCAGGAAGCTGGGAGACTGCATACTACTCATCTTAATGCCAGGGTGAAAAAACAAAGAGATTTTAAATATTTAATATGAAGAAAAATGCTCCAGAAATTGCTCTTCATGCATCTAAGGTTAGTGAAAGCACTGGAAGTTTGAAGATATAAAGCACTCATCCTAAAGCACGTCAGCATTCAGTAAACTATCACAGATGATTTTTGAGTTGGCAAGGGCAAAAGGACAATGTTAAGAAAGCAGAATGATTCTAGCCCCTGTCTCATCTTAAATAACATAGGGAGTGTCCACCCACTCTGCTGGGAAGTTAGGGAAAAGCCACTTGTCTTTCATCAGGCAATATGACCAGCACCAGAGCCTTCAAAAATGTTATTTTTTTCCATTCAGCTCCCTGTTTAGCAACACTGCACAGAATCTTCATTTGCATTTCTATCTCAGTCCACTGAAGAACTAAAAAAACAGTGAGGACCAAGGGAAAAGTCTTCCACAGGCTAAACACCACACAAGAGGAACACAAACAACAGTGTGACTTTCCGTAGGGCTAAACTGCCTCTTGAAATGGAAGCTGTGTGTGGTGCGGAAGCCGCATAGACCAGGAAAGCAGTTCCAAGTAACATGAGGTTGTCTGGTTTAATTAATTGATTCTTAAAAATGTCTGACACAAACAAAGCATAATCAATCCCATGATTGATTATGACACCTTCTGTAACCTGATGAAGACATTCATCTGAGTAGGGAAACACACAAGTCAGATAACTCAAAACTAATGTCTTAACTGAGCAAATAAGTTACTCCATGCAGTTCGAGGCACACTGAGTATTTAAAGAGGTACCTCACCAGAGCTGGTAAGGCTTTTTCATTCTTTTAGCAGAGCTGCGAAATATTCAAAAATAAATATTCTCAGCCTTTATCACCTAAAAGCATCTTAAAGTTTTTTAAGCCTCTACTGAAACCCATCTGTATCACAAATTTAACATTCTGGTCCTTGACTGCCAATGTAATTTTTAAAATAAGAGAAAGTGAAAATTCCTAAGTTTTTTAAAGGTCTAAGAGAGTGAGGAGCCTATCTCCAGTTTTCTGTTCTTTTCTTAATACCATTTAAATCGAACATTTATTTTTATCATCCACTCAGTCTTAAAATGCGGCCTCTTTTTCTTCCTTGCAAATAATCTGACGACACAGGGATCACATCCGTCTCAGTCTTTCCCCCTGATTGCTCAAAACAAGCAAACAAAGAGCTGTGTGCATGCAAATTCACAAGCTAAAAGATAAGCTGAGCATTCAGAAGATAATGCTTTGGAATAATTCCCCACCTGGGTACTCACCCAGTAGCAAGAGTACCAGTGCACAACATTAGCACAGGGACAGCTATAGCACTGTCAGTTCCCACCAGCTTTTCTGGTTCTAGCTTCTCCAATTAGATTGGTCTTGTGCTAGAGAAGTCCTAGGGTTTCCACGGTGTCTAAAAATCCATCCAGCACCAGCTTGATTACTGATCCGGTCTGACTGCAGACAGTGCTGGCACAATCCGATTACCTGGGGGCAATTTCTAAGAGTGTCCTAAAATTGCAGTCAGGTATTTAGAAGGATTTCTCCCAGAATCAAACACAATGACAAAGGAAAGAGAAATACGAGAAGCATTTGAAGACCATCACAGTCCTGTCTAAGTATCCTGTTCAGCAAAGAAATGCAATTCTAATGAAACTCTTAGCTGTTTTATCAACACGGAGCTGCTAAAGGGAAATTAAAGAAATAAACTCATGTGTTTTAGGTCTTCAAAACCAAAGCCACATAAACAAAGCTGGGCTATATTAATGGGGACCCTGATGGCAGATCCAGGCACCGTGAGAGTTACTCATACAAAGGGCTGTGCCACGTTTAAAGACTGAGCTGAAACTTTTCTTTGTGTGCTGTTTTAGAGCCATTTCATACTTAAGCCCGAAGTGACGGCAAACATTTATCGACAGTTAATGCAGTGCTCCTGCAGTGTATTATTAGGCACAAGCCCAGAGGCACAAGGCCAAGTGCTGTTAATCTCGTGGCGAGTGCCATCCTGTCTCAGATATGTACTGCCTGAAAATATCCGGTGATATCGCTAATGTTTTTTAAAAGCCAGGAGTCTTGAGTTTTCACAGAAACTGATACGCTGATTAACCCACCAAAATAAAAGTGTAATGGGAAAAGCCCTGCAACAGTTCACCCAGTTTCTAACCCCCGTTTCCCCACATCAGGAGTGATGTACCAAAAAAATACTACCCTCCTCTGCCTTACCTCATGTTTTACTTGAGCAGCATCAAATCAGATCTTTCTTGCTTGGCTAAAAACTTTCCAAAACAAGTGAAACCCAAGGGAAATGAACTGCTGAATATTCAATCATAGCTTTCCTTCCAAATGCTGTTTTAGAGAAGCCTTAAGAAAGGCAAGTAAAAGGTTTGAAATCCTCCGAGCAAAGCTGACTTCTTTCTCTGAAGGTCACCCTCAAGTCATTTCAGAACCATCAAAATAGTCAGAGGAGGGATAAGCAGACTCAAAAGACAGCTTTTATTCTCAAATAACTTCGGTGCTTCAGGCTGAACTAAAAAATGCCCTCAGGTGGAGGCTTGCCACTTTTTATGGACCCAGCCAATTTTATCCTGGGAGAAAGATGCAGTAAAAAGTTCTTCTTGCAAAAGTAATTCCTGCACAAGCACTTCAAAGAAAGGAGAGATTGTCTCTTCAGAAAGACTCCTCCAGAAGTAATCAGGCTCGTCAAGGGTTTTACGGTCAAGTACCTTCTTCTTTGGGACAACCCTTAACCACAACTTTCAGGGCCAGCACTGAAGCCACAATACTGAAACCACACGGTGTAGATCTTAATCAAGACAGCTCTTTCATATTCCTTCAGAATTTATGGTCTGATCATACTAATAATATGCACTCAAATTGATAGTAATGCATTCAGCAAACATTAACTCCGACTGCCATGCCTACTCCCAGCAATTTTTGCTTAGGATCCAAACTGAAATTCATAACTACTTTAGCTAAACATATTATTTAGGAGATGTTGCAGTTTGACTAAAGACTTAATTTTGTGTAAACCTTGAGAAAGACCAGGGAAACCAGAAGGCGCTCTGCCTAAGCAAAAACTACAGGATCTGGGGCTCCTGTGCAGTTCCATGCAGGGGCACACCACCGTCATTCTGGTGACAGCTCCGCACACCCCGGTTCTATAACGTAAGCGCACCGCCTCCCCAAAACCCCAAGCAGGTAAGCGAACAAAGAAGCGCTCCGGGGCAGTCCGGACAGGACAGTGGCTGCGCTCCGCCACAGCTCCCGGCGCCGCCGTCCCACCGCAGCCCCGTTACCTTCTCCCGCCGGCGCGGTGCCGGGCAGGGCCGCCCATCGCTCTCTCCGCAGCGCAGCGCAGAGCCGATC
>VZTX01024140.1:0-17000 GCA_013400915.1 Pardalotus punctatus | reverse complement strand
AGAACTCCATGGGGCTCTGCAGACACAGCAAACATGGAGGAGAAGAAAGGCCTGTGATCACAAAGGCTGAGGAATATCAGAAGGGGTTTGTTTGCAGAATGTTCGCCAAGTCTCACAATAAAAAGACATAAAAAGGACAGTAATTGGCCACTAGGGATAGAGTTAATGGTAAATACTCTAATAAAAAAACCCAGGCTGCACTGCAAATAGATCACTTATCATGGGGTTTCTCCAATAGAAGGACTTTTCCCCACACCTCTGCACTTTTACGCTTGATTTGCCTGTGACTTCTGGAGTTACAGCATCTAAACAAATCAGGAAAGAACCTTTTGTTGGTCTGAATGAGAAAACCAGTCTGTCTAGGTGGAGAACTGCCGTAATTTTAAATTGTCTTCTCTAGAGCTTGGCATTCCAGGCTTCGGGGCTGGGGGCACATTTGGCTTGGATTGTTATTTTATATTTTGATTCAGCTGAACACAGAAATATGAGCCTGGGAACTGTGGGCTCTAACACACCAGTATTCACTGGGATTTTATTAAAACTAGGTTTGGGCATCTGCGAGGACAGCGCTTGTGCAGCACCACTGGACAACCCAGCCCTGATCTGCATTAGAGCCTCAGAATGGAGGGGAAAGGTAATTTTGCTAAGTCAGAATAAAAATGGTTTAAGTGTCTGCAATGTGGAACTGCAGGGGACATCCTCCACCAGGGCTGGCGGGGGGTCACCCGTGCCCCCCGGCCATGGCCTGCAGACAGACCCCTCAGGGTGTCAGGTCTGTAGGGTGGGACCACACGAGGGGGGAGTAGCAAGGGGCAGTGCCTGCTCTAACACTCTTGGAAGGAAAAATTAAGATTTGTATTTTTGATTTTGGGAGACAGGAAAGATAAATGCTTTTTATAGTACTTTGACCTGCAGCTGTGGCCTTTTACAGTCTCATAGATAATGTCAAGGTTAAGAAAAATTATCTGGGCACCCAAGGAGCACAACACTGACCTCATTCAAGCAGAGTTCACATTAGTGATTCCTGATAACCAAGACATCAATGAGTATGAAGCAAAAGGACACGGTGTTATGTCCTAATTGCACATTCTGTCTTAGGATAGTGCAGAGGGGTGGAACGAGGTGGTCTCTAAGGCCTCTTCCAACCCAAACCATTCCGTGATTCCATGATTTTCATCTCACGGTACTTTGGCAATCGAAGTCCAAAAGGTCAAGATCTCCTCTTATTTCTGCTCTTGCTTCATATGCAAGCAGGTATTTTCGCAGATCTGAAATTATAGGCCTGTAGATCATAAAAAGCCTTTTTAAAATTATTTTTCATTAAAATATCTTTAGATTGAAATGAACAGTACACAGGAAAATCCACTGTCCCAATGTGTACAATTAACCATCAGGATTTGGTCATTGTATTTCTCTATTTCTGCCTTGAGAGCCAAGGGTGCTTTCAGGCTACAGCAGAAGGAATTCAGAGACACATCTGGGCTGGTAAACACCGCCCCTCTGAGCCCACGTGGAGTGTCCCTGCTCCTTCTGGACACTCATGGAATCTGGAGTTTATCTGATGCCATTTCTTGAACCAAAAGAAGGTAAAGTCATGGAGGCAAAAAACTCAGTGGCAATCCCTCCCTTAGCTGCCCTTCCTGCTCAACACTTCCCAATGAGCTCTCCAACAGGCAAGGGCCAAGAGCCTGCACAGAAAATTAAATCCTTTTGCTTGTTAGTAATCCTGTGTAAATACCAAAATCCATTCAATTCAATTCTTTGTTAAAACTAAGTAAAACCAAGATATTCGCAACTGCACACCAGTAACTTCCTAAGTTAATGTGGAATGTGAGAGTAAAAAGGACACTGGAAACTTCCTCTGGAAACACTGTTGGACATGATTTCTGCCTCACATATGGATGGAATAGCTGGAATGAAGTCACAGCCACGTTTGAATGTTTGGAAACCACTGTCCAAAAGATCATTTTTATGTTCAGCTGAGGAGTTGTTGAAAGTAGAAAAAATATTTGTAACATTCAGGGAATTAAAAGTGTAATTGAGCTGAACTGATGTGCTATCGATGACCTCCTTATCTCTCACCAGAAAAACCACAGCACCTGCTTGTCTTACAAAAGAGTGACTTTCCAAAATGCTGAAGGACTTGTTCCTGCACGTGTGGCTCTGCGTGGCTTTGGCCACCTGCTTGCTGCTGGTCACTCCCATCTCTGCAGCAAGGTGGCAGGAACCCACGTCAAAATAGGGAGATAAAAGATCAATAATATTTAAATTAAATGAGATGTTAATCAAAGGCAGGAAGGCTTGTGACATTTACCCAGGCAAACCTGGGGAACTCAGGGAAGCAATCACTTACCTTCCTGATTATCTTCAAGAGCTCTCGCATGTCCCAGCGGGCTGGGAAGGAACAGGAGTATTTATTTTTAAAAAGGGGGGCCAGGGGAATTGGAAACCAGTCAATCCACATTACGTGCCTACAAAGACAGTGAATCAAAGCATCGAGCAGGTGATTTGCTAACAGCCAGAGGTAATAAATAGAGCTGGCTGCAGTGATTCTCAGTTTCACACAGACTTGGGGGTTTTACTGCTGGTGTCAGTCTGGAATGATGGGTAGGCTTACCCAGAAGAATAAGAGAGAGAGCAATAACATAAATATTGGCAACTGCCTATTTGCTGCAGGCAGTGCACTTACCAGAGCCGACTGAAGTGTTATTGCAGTCAGATCTTCCTTTCATTTCTTTGGGACTTTCATAAGTTTTGCACATTCGGGTGATTTTTACAATCTTCTGTAGTTGTTCATCATGGCATGAATCTGTTTTATAAGTGCCTTTTGGGGAAATGGCCTTTGTACCAGCATTTTGCATCAATGTATCCCAAGAAATAAATGGAATTTTTTGGTAAGATTTCTGTGCTGGTCACCCGCGCTTGTCCTGGCTCACTGAGGACCCAGACTGGAAAAACCTTTTTAGCCCAAGTCTAGTTTGAGATTTTGCTCACATGTTCGGAAGCCCTGGAGCCGTTAGAGCTGGCTGACTGTCCGTGTCCAGCCCTGCTGGCCGCTGCCGTCTCTCCTGGTGTGTCCTGGCTCAGCCTCGCTGCTGGGGAGCAGGGGGCTCCTCAGGTCAGGCTGGACAGAGGGGCTGTGCTGGGTGGCTGCAGCAGTCTGGGTGGCCAGTCTGGGGCACATTAAAGCAGGTTGCTTTTCCAGCAAGCCGCCTGCATCGTGCTGTGCACGTTCTGTACTCAGAAGATCCCCTTGGCGTCTCTGCTCTGCTCTCCTCACACAAAGCCTTTTCCCATTGGACCTTCATCTGTATATAAAGGCATACACATTCCATTTGGCATGAAAAGGAAGGGATGAGCTGGCTTTGGCTCTTGACTCCTTAAACAACAAAATTAATTTTTGTGATGGTGCTGTGCTCAGAGTGGTACCTGTTTTCTCTTGGACCTCTCTTTGGAGTTGGAATGGAGAATAAAATACCTTAGTCTGGTGTAGCCAAAATTGTTAAAAAGTCATATTTGAAATTTTCCTGTTCTGAAACCATCAGCACATCAGTGATTGACTGAAAGATTCTAGAAATTTACACAGACTATAAAAATAACCTCTTCTACGTACTTCAAGTTCCTCAAAGAGTGTCTTGGGTTTTCTCAAACCTCAGCTCTTCTTCTCTCTCTCCCTTGCAGTGCTCTCTCTCCACTATAGACTTACAGGGGAGGAAGGTTGATCTCACTTTTTCAGAGTTGAATTATTCAGTGAGAGCTCAGGATCTATGGCTGTCATGTCATCCCGTCCCTGGCACGTCATGGGGAGCGCCAGGCTCCGTGCCCCGGGAGCTGTGAGTAGCTCATGGCTGAGCCCACCCAGCCCTGTGCCGCCCATCCCTGCCACGGCACCCACCAGGGCATGGATCTGCTCCGTGAGATGCCTACATGTCAGCCTGCACATTCCATTATAGACCACCCCAATTAAATTCTTTTAAAAGGCCTCGATCGGTGTGGAACTCCTAAAGCAGATGAGCTCAGATAATATTGCACAGGCAATATTTTACTCCAACATTATGTTGCTAGGCCTCTACTCATCTTCAGGCCAAGGGAGCAAGAGGAACCAAGGAGGAAAAGTAAAAATAATAGCAAAGTAAAAACCTGGTTTGAGGCTCCTCAAATAGAAAAGTACCAAGTGATAAACCACATTTATAAACTTTCAAATATCAGTTCAGATGCGCAAGTGATACAAAGGAGGATGCTTGGAACGTGTTCCTTTGAAGTGTGTCCATCTCATGCAGAATCTTTATGGTCCTGAGGATGCTCAGCACCTACTGCAAACCTACAGCCCTTCTGGATCTGCTCGGACAGGAGGCTCCTGACCTTTAATTAAAGTACAATTAAATTTTATTTCTTCTTGCTAAATTATTTTCTGTTTCTCTGAAGTGGTAGATTTTATTGTGATTCAAACCAGAATTTCCCTGAATAAAACTGGAGTAAACAGCAATTTGTATTTAATTAAAGAAGGCTCAGTTAGGTCACTTGGAAGTTGCACCAGTGCAAATTTCAATGTTTGGAGTTGTACTTTGGTCCTGTAAAAGCACATTAACTGCAAAGGTTGGTCAGACTCCTCTGTGGCAGGTCCCCACAGTTTCTGGGCAGAGAGGGTTTCTGCAGGAGTCTGGCAGGTCCCTGGGGCAGGGGAGTCTCACAGAGCCAGCGTGGCGGGTCCCCTCATCCCCGTCCCCCCAGCTGGGAGGGACTCGTGTCCCCATCCCCAGGGACAGAGCATCCCCTGCCCTGGAACCGCCGGGTCCCTCCCTGCTCCAGCCCCAAACCCGCCCTCCTCCCTTCCTGGTGTTTCAGCAATGGCTGCCAGTCCCTTTCACCAACGAGCCAAGATTTGTAACGCTCCAGGAGCAATATTTTAAAAATCAACAGGTTGCATCCTATAAGTAGGATTTTCCATCCTACTTATATACACAGGTTACATAAAATGATGACTAAAAATGAGCTACGAAGTTCCCTGTGTGCTGCTAACAAGTGCACGTCCTACAGCAGACATTCTGACACGATTCCAGATATTTTTTTAGCAAGCAAGGATCTCAGCCGGAAAGCAGAAAGCGCTGTGCAACGCTGGTACCAAGTGACTTTGCATAATAACAATTTTAATTAATTCTGGAAGGCAGCACATTTTGGAGAAGATGGTGGATCCACATGATGAGATTCTCTGCGTGGGAGCAGTTATCTCTCATTATTTTGACTGCAGCAGCTTTGCTGCTGGGGCAGAGGGGCCTGGGTGCAGAAATGGGTAGTGATGAGCAGGGCAGGAGCGCTGAGCCCTGCGTGGGCACTGCCAGGGTGCAGAATATGGAGCCACAACACAACGGTGCTCTCGTGGTGCCAGACTGCAATCACAGCATCTGCCACTGTGCCAAACAGTGCCCTGGGTATCACTGCTTTCCCCCAATAAATGGGATTCATCCTCATTGTTTCCCACAAGGCAGCTGGATCGGGGCCCAGCAGAGAGGGACGGGAGGGGTTAAAGGCAGCCCCAAACCCTACACTGTAGTACATTTAATGCTGTCCCTTTACATCATTTTAATATGAATTTTATATATGATTATCCAAAAGTACATGTATTACAACCCTGAAAGCTCTTTATTTTAAGCAATCATATAATTACTGGCTGTTTTCAAATTGCTCTGCTCTCCTCTAATCTTGTTTTCATAATGAAATTTATTTAAGTCTAATATAGGCATAATGTAGAGTAATGTATCTTCTGCACCTCAGAATGGATGTTGGAAGTGTAAATTCATTACTTCTCCTTCAGCAGATCTCCTTTTTATCTCTCTTCTATAGACATTACAGTCATATTTTTCTCCTGAATACACTGATGAGGATCCAAAACTAATTTTCACCAAAATGAGAACTCCTTAAAAACATGCTCTTATCATATCGTGCAGGCTCTCTCAGCTCCACCAGTGTTCTTCACTTTAACCTCAGCTTACATTTTTAAGTGTTTTTTTTTTTCCCCCAGCATTTCTCTGCATCTGCAGGATCACGTCTTCTCCCTCCCCTGTGCCCAACCCCTCCAAGGAGAGGATTCCTTCGGTGAGCAGAGGTGGGGGTCATTTGCACAGGCCCATCCTGGGGCAAAAGGAAAGACACAACATTAGTCCAGGAAAAATCTGGCAAATCAGCAGTTTGCCCTGACTTCAAGTCCCTCGCTGCTTCTGGTCCTGCTTCAAGATGAAGCAAAATCAAACATTTAAGGTCAATTTCTACTGCCTGGGCAGGCAGATATATCATCCCTCACTCACTGGTACACACTCATTCATCACTTCAGTCATTCACCAGCGCTGACAGAACCTTTGATGTCAGGTCTGTAATTGGTAATTTGGCTTAATCACTTTCAAAGACACCTTTTCATGAGGCAGAAGGTCTAAATACTGAAAGAGAACCACCAAAACCTCCAAAAACCCAGCCCTGAAATAACTGCCATTTCAATATAGATTGCTGTAATTATATTCTTGCCTACCCGAATCTTTTTGCATTGCTGTATGGAAAAATAAAGAAAGATGAATTTCAATCACACTGTTACCCTGAAAGCTATTATCACAAGATTGATTAACTGAGACTACTTTGTTTGAACAATAGGTTGTGGAGGGAGAAAAAATACATTTTCCCTTGGTCTTAATCCATGAAACAGCGATTAGACATTTATTTCTCAATTGGCACAGTAAAAATCAATACGTGTTTTCCAAAGAAGTGCGCAATTTGCTTTAAGAACTTGTCCTTGCATGGTCTTCAAGTACTACGAGTTGTTTAGTAATTATTTGTTTCTAGGTTTTGATAGGTTCTCCGTTCTTGTCCATGACTTCACACTGCTGGAACTTCTGCCAACTTGCCAAGTGGTTCCTGACATTCAACACCGGACGGCTAAAAAGAAGTGAAGCCGTCTCTGCATTCGCCAGCGGGATGGGCTTCGATAGGAAGAGCGATGATTTGTGCAGGAAAACGACTCCAGCCCACATCCAGATTCAGCTGTAGGTGTCAGGTTTGGTGTTTCATCCTTCTGGCAGACGATACGCCTGGCTCCTGCCGCTCTGCTCAGCCCTTTGCCGCCGCTCTCGTGGGTGTGACAGCGCAGAGGGACAGGTTTGCCTACGGACTCTTTGTGCCATACCCCCTCCTCAGCCAGACCCCTCCCACGGAGCCTTCGGGTGATGGGCACCTGGTTGTCAATCCTTTACAGCAGGAAACATCTGCCCTTGAACTCAGGCAGAGCAATTCAACAGGTAAGCTAAACAAATCAGCTACTTCAGGGCACTGAGGTTTCATAGAAGCATTAGGCAGACTGGGTGAAATAAAAGACCTTTCCCTATGTATCTCCTTTCCCCATACAAATACCCTCAGGGTTGTTCTGAAAATTCTCTTCTTTTGAATTTCTGTCCCAGTTTCTTCTAGCAAGTTCAAAAGTGCCCTGAGACCACCTGCTATATCCATCCGTAACCAATTTGATATCATGAATCATTGAATCACGTAATATAATGTAATAATGAGCAGGTTGGATGGCAGCTTTATGAGCTGATGCTCTCTTAAATAAGTTCATGCTGAAACAGAATCCTTCAGCCAATTTTTTCCACTTCCCCTGCTGTTCAGGGGCAAACTAGGAAAACTAAGGAAAAAATCAGAGCTGAGAGCGGCGCTGCTACGTGTCTGAAACCTGCTTGGCCATCTGAAGAGATATTAAAGGAATACAGATATCTGAGCACATTTCACTGAAGAAGGCAGCCTTAATTTTAGCTGGCTGGCAGATGGGGTTTCTCATTAGCCTGTCTTTTGATCTTATTTCATGCAATTAAGTAGGCTCGGGAGGGACCCTACAGGACTGGCCATCTTCCAAAGGCTTGCACAGCCCAGGCTGCGTGGCTCCCCGCTCCACAGCCAGCCTCTCTGTCCTGTGGAGCTGTTTTCCTTGTCACACAGAGCCAAACGATGGCTTTTCTGTGTGGATCAGGTCTGCAGCACTCCAGCTCTGCATGGAGCAGCCGACCACCCCATGACAGCCGGCCTGAGGGCACTTCCCCAGCCCCGAGACAAACATCGTGCCTGGCAGGCCTGGTGGTGGGGACCCAAGAGGAACCGAGTGGGTTTTATCCTTCTTCAGCCCCTTCTAGAGCATCAGACACCCTGCCAAGAAGAGAGGGCTTCTCCATCAGGGTCTTCCCAAGAGGGGCAGGAGCAGCTTGATCCAATAGGAACACCTCAGCAGATCCGTATTTCCTCTGTGTAGCTGCGATTTAGAAATGGTGTGTTCAACACCCTCCCTCTGACTTTGCTCTTGCAGATGCCCTAACGGTGCCACCACTCCGGACAGCAAGAGCCTGGCCCTCCACAGCACCCAGCCAGGGGGTGAGAGAGGGGATGGGAACAGCCCTGGGAGCGTGGGTTACTGGTGGACTTGGCAGTGCCGGGTTGGCGGCTGGACTCGATGTTCTCAGAGAGCTTTTCCATCCCAAATGATTCTGTCATTCTGTGACCCATCCCGGGGTGCACCAGGGCAGAGCCCCCTCAGCCCCCAGCAAACCCCTGGGAGGGAGCAGAGAGCACACACCCCAGGGAGGGACCTGGGCAGGGGTCACTCTCTGGCTACCTGCATCCCACCCTGCCCCTTCCTCCATCTCGCTCTCACGCCCCCCACGGAGGGACCTGGGCAGGGGTCACTCTCTGGCTACCTGCATCCCACCCTGCCCCTTCCTCCATCTCGCTCCCACGCCCCCTCAGCATCTCCACGCAGCTCGGGGACACCGGGCACAGCATCGTGTCACCCTCTCGTGTCGGGGCCAGTCCTGACAGCCTTTGTGGGAGCTGTTTCAGCCTTCAGAGGGGCCATTGCTCTCAGTAAAACCCGCTCCCCAGCATTTAGAGGACAGGCCCCATATTTTACAGGCCATTTCTTTGGCATTATTTCTGTGTTCCCATAGAAACAGGGGGGCTTTAAAGAGTAGCCTGTATCTAAGATAATGAAAATAAATCCAAACAAAACCCTGGCAAAACTGTACACATGTATTGGGGAAGAAAATAAACTCCTTGACTCCTTTTTCTGTATTCTGTAAAGCATTGTAATTTAGTTGGGTAAAAAACCCCAAACTCTCTCATGGATGTGATCCTTCTGCACTGTTTGCTTTTTTTCTGAGGCAATTTCAGGAAAATGCTTAGCAACACATACAGGAGGAAGCTGCTAAATCTTTGTATTAATTCTAAAACCCCCATTTCTTATTAAGTCACAAGAGATAGCTTTTACTTTGTTTCCAGTAAAAGGTAATTTGGGCTTTATTTTATTTAGAATGTTGCCCACCGTGCTGGAGAGGCAAGATTTCTTAATTGCTTTGTTACAAAAACAATTTATGTGGGGGCTTTTAATGAGTTTAATTTTCTTTAAAGTTTTCCGTGTATAAATGTGGCAGCATTTTGAAATCAAATAAATTATCTACCTAGCTGCCTCAGTGCTCCTGTCATTACACTGAACACTTGAAGCTGCTCCACGAGGCTTATTGTATAGAAATTATCTGTACAGAGACGAGATGGAGTTGGCGGTTAGAAAAAACAATAAGCAAGAGAGAAAAGGAGGGAGATTATTACCTCCATCCTAGAAGCTGTCCTCCTCCTACGGAGCTGGAGCTGCATCCAAACATGGGGAGTTGCAACACAGAGACAGGGTTTTGAGAAGATGGCGAAAGCTCTGCTGAGAGAGTCACAGACTGCCTTGGGTTGGAAGCTCATCCAGTGCCACCCCTGCCATGGCAGGGACCCCTCCCACTGTCCCAGGCTGCTCCAGCCCCAATGTCCAGCCTGGCCTTGGGCACTGCCAGGGATCCAGGGGCAGCCACAGCTGCTCTGGGAATCCTGTACCAGGGCTCCCCACCCTCCCAGGGAAGGATTTCCCCCTAACCTAAGTCTCCCCTGCTTTAGTTCAGAGCTGCTGCCCTGGGTGGGTCAAAGCACCGCACACGGCACAGATAACGCAGCCCAGGGGCCGAGGCGGATCTGAAGAAGCAGCTTGGCAGCAAGCCAGAAGGCAGAGGTCTCTCTCTGCATCAACAAACACCCCAAGACTTCGTGAAGCTGAATTTTATTCCAAACCCATCAGCAGCCTCGCACCTGGGGGCTCAGGATGCCGTGTCTTGGAGAGGCACTTGCCTGAGAAGACAATTTATTAATTTCATCAAGCCCTGCAATGCTCACAGCAGGTACCTGCATGTCCTCCTCGAGAAGGGAGCCAAATCCAGGGCAGTTTTGCCACTTCACATGGGCCTCACCGTTTAAAAATTTTGCTCGTCAGCATCCATAAATGTCTCTGAGTTTCTAATGACATACGGAGCCGGTGCCGTGACTGCACACATGGCACCGTGTGCTGCGTTTCAGGGAGGCAATGGTTTATAAGATGCTGCTGGAGCTCTTCTGCTTGAACAGTCAACTCTCCATGCAGCTCAGGGACAGTCAGAGGTCCCTGCCACCAGTCTGGGGTGCTGTGATGTCTCATCCCATTCTGTACCCCAAATTCTCGGGGCCCCGAGATCACAACAAATAGATCACAGTGGCCCCAAGCACCTCCACACTCCTCTACCCAGGGCCTAGGAGATCCCTCCAGCCCAGGATGGGCCCTCGGTCCTGCCTGAGCTCCATCGGACCTCCCAGCCCAACCTGGCATCTTCCCTGTCATCCCCCTGGCCATTCCAGTGCTCAGAACTATCTGGTCCCACAGAAGCAGCTGCATCAAAGGGTCTGAATAGGTGACAGCTGGATGAAATTCCAGAGAACAGGAAGAACAAGTGATCCAAACTGAAAACACAAAAGGTGTCTAAGTTTCCTCTCCTGGCTGTTGACCACAACTCTGAGGTGTGAGATCTGACCATGAAATCGTGCACCATTCTTGTTGGTAAGCTGCAGGCACTCAGAGTTCATTTACATGATATATAAGATTTAACAATAAAGAATTCATGAAGCAGGAGTTGAATCCCTCTGCTGCTGAGCAAATGGGAACATTTTCTCCACCGCAGGCTGATGATTAATTTATATACAGGTACCTGGACAGCAGACACAAAGTCCTGTTTATTGTCTAGACAGGAGATGGTTCCACCTTTCTTGCCTGGAAGAGTATTGCCACTTGTGAAATTTGAGTGAGATCCATCACTAATTTTTCAGGAAGAGCATTAGACTGAACCTGCCAGGTCAGTTATATGAGACAGGGAAGTAGAGGTAGGATATGTCATCACGTATTTATCTTGTATCTTGAGGTGGAAGTTCATAATGACCCTTTCACAATCCACAAACAATGTAAAGTCTTAAAAGCGATATCCAGGAAGAACAGAGGAAATATGCAGAGCTCAGGGTAAAATGCTGTATAAGGAAAAAAAAACAATCCAGACAACTTCCCATTGGAAAGAGACTGGGAAAGGGGAATTTGAATTGTATTTGTGATACCAAGCCACAATTCCTGCCCTATCTTCCCCAGAGCCCTCCCCAGACAGACGAGGAGGATGTCACGAGCGCTGTGTTGGGTGGCTCGTGCCCATCCCTCATTCCTTAGCCAGACACAGCAATCCGTGGAGCACGTGAGGCGTTTGGACAGGTGACTCTCCACGGGATGGAAGGACCCTGCTCGCTGGCTGTGGAGGAGGAGCTGTTCTGGAAAAAAGGAACAGGAACGCAGCTTTTCATCTCTCCAGTGCAGCCAAACATTTCACTGGCAAACCAGCAGAAACAAGGAGCTCCTTTTGTGCTTCTCAGGTGCTCCTGCACATCAGCACCAACCCAGACCTTCCCGGGAACCAGGGAGCTCTGACTGCTGACACCTCACATCCTCCTGGATGTGCCACCTCCATGAGATGACAACACCAAGAGTAATGTGACAGTGACAGCTAATTAGTGTTGTATGGCACCGTGACGGTGTCATCCCTGAAAGTGCCACTGTCCAAAATGATGGATTAACATGGTGGCTCTTGTATGGAAAACATCGAAACAGTGACAGCTCGGCAGGGGAGCAGGTCACCACCGGTTAGACACGCTGGTGCTCATTATGTTCAGCACTACCTCGCTGCTCAGGAACAGTCAGGCTCATTGTATCATCCATAATAAATAAAGTTCAAAGGCCACAGGGTTCATGGGCAGCCAGGACAGCCATGGACATCACCAGGCATTTAACTTGTCAGATTGTTGCCCTCAAAGTGTGTTTTCTGCATAGCAATGTTACAGCATGAGAAATGCCATTTCCTAAGTGTCTGTTTCCAGATGAGATGTTATTACTTATTTATATGCCCACAACAAGTGCCTGGAAATTAAGAGATATTCACAAAAATGAGCTCTCTGGTGACCATCAACCACATGATGCTGGCAGAGCATCTTCTTTATGTTGTGTTTGCTCTTAGCGTGAGTAGTAAGAACAATTTGGATTCATTTCTTACAAGTTTTTTTGTGATTAATCTGAATTTCCTTTCAGATGAAAAGTCAGTCCAAGTAATTCTGTTTCTGAACATGCACTGAGTGATCAGGCAGGGGCTCTGCTGGCAGCAAGAGCTGGTTTTGCCCCCACATGAAAGCCCCACAGATTCAAGGTTCAAAGCCCCGCGGGTGCAGGGTTCACCCACCCGTGCACACGTAAGGAGTGTTTTGCACAGAAACTCCTCTGCCTCTCCCCACTGCAGGGCTCATTTGGCACGGTGGCAGTGGGGCCACCAAGGCCACCCCTCCGTGTCACCTCCACAGCTGCCTGAGGAGCACCACAGCCTTTCTCCAGCCCTCCAGCCTCCGCCAAGCAAAAGGTGTTTGGAATCAAACTCCAAATGCAGACGAACTAACAATTTCATTTTTCCCGTCCCCAGCCCAGCTGAGCAGAAAGAGAGATGCCAGGGAAGGGCCAAGACACAGCCTGGAGCATTCCCAGTGCCAAGCCAGCCGTGTCCCAGCACGCAGTGGACACCATTCTCACCAGCCCCCCTGGGCTCTGCAGCCCCCTGAGAGTGCACTGCTGACAGCAGGCAGCCCCATCGCTCCCCTGAAGAGCAAAGCCTTTTTTATCTCTTCCTTTGTGAGCTAATAATGTTTTTTTAATTGAAACATGTTCAGCTTCTCCTTCTTTCTTCTTGTTTCAAGTGATTTCTGCCTCTGCCAGCAAAATAAGAGCCTGTGTTGCTGGGTTTCTTTTTTTTTTTTTTTTTTCCCCCAGAAAATGCAAGGGTTTTTTCTTCCCTTTTTTTTTTTTCTTCACCCTCCCTCTCCANTTTTTTTTTTTTTTTTTTTGCAAGATTTCAGCTCTTTGACTTTGGAAGAGAAATCATTGTGGAGAAAGTATTTCTTGAAATGATGACAGAAGCAAAATTATATTCCTTTGTAGAAAACAGAGACATTTGAAGACAGGCTTTACATCTTTGTTCTTTGTTCCGGGAAGTGCGAATTCTCAGGGTCCTGGACCATTAATCCTTCCCCATTCTTAGTTTTTGAAGATGAACATTGCAGAGAATGAGGCATTGTGCTTGAAAGGTCTTTTTAGAAAATACCTTTTCCTTCCACAATATGTTCCAGTTCCCTGATAATCTGCAGAATAACTTGGCAATTTGTGGCTTTTCCTCATAAATATTTATTTTCTGGGGACACCCTGGTGTGATCAGGCTCCCAAGGTGGCTGCTGTGAGCAACCTCCCCCACGTTCCCAGCAAAGCGGGTTTGGCAGCTGCCCTGAGCACTGGTGCCCACTGGGCTCTTTCCCAAAGACCTTGCTCTACCAGAGGATGCTCCAGCCCCAGCTGGACTGTTGGCAGCCTGGAAGCCACGGCACCAGGGTTCTCCTGCTCCCTCTACACGCCCAGTCTCCTGCAGGTGAAACCAGCTCCCCTTTGCTTGGGTTAGGACACCTTCTCATAGAATCGCAGAATCCCAAATTGGTTTGTGTTGGAAAGGACCTTAAATCCCATCCCGTTCCACCCCCTGCCATGGGCAAGGACACCTTCCCCTACCCCAGGTTGCTCCAAGCTCCATGCAACCCTGGCATTGGACGCTTACAAGGATAGGGCAGCCACAACTTCTCTGCACAGCCTGTGCCAGGGCCTCCCCACCCTCATGGGGCAGAATTTCTTCCTACCATCCCATTCAAGCCCTCCCTCCTTTGGCTTACAGCCATTTTCCTCTGTAAATATTAGTCCTCTTGCTCCATTAACAAGGGGAGACACCAAAGCCACAGACAAGCATTATCCACAGAAGGAAGGCACGTGGAGCATGAGCCGTGTGTGCCCCTGGCTGAAGAGGCTGAAGGGGCTGTTCTGCCCGTGATGGGGGTGCTGGTGCTGGGGCAGGGCACTGCCACCTTTCACTCTCTGTCATTACAATAGTCCCAGACCCATCAGCGGGGTAAGAACTCCCAAGGCAGGCAAAGAGCGTGGCCAGCATGGGGAAAACTGACAGGTTGTGTTGCCCAGCCAGTGCTGTCCCATGTTTTATGTCATTGCTCAAAGTACATTAACACCAGACGGTGACACATGTGGAGGTGTGAATCCGAGGACCACTCGGTGCTGTGAAGTTTCCCACTTTATCGGTTACAGAAGCAGCTCTGCCAGCTTGGGGCTGTGAAAACTCGGCGCTCAATACGCTCACAATTTCTCAGCTCTTAAATGGTGTGGGGCGGCCGCAGCGAGGGGGTGGGAGCAGGTCCGGTGGGCCCCGTGCCCTGCCCGGGTGTGCGGGGTGGGAGGGCGGTGGATGTTCATGTTTGTGCATCGTAGAATTGGAGAATGGCCTGGGTTGGAACAGACCTTAAAGACACTGCAATTCCAATCTCCTGCCGTGGGCAGGGACACCTTCCACTAGACCTGGCTGCTCCAAGCCCTGTCCAGCCCGGCCTTGGACGCTTCCAGGGAGCACCTGAGCGCATCCACAGATTCTCGGGACAGCCTGTCCCAGCCCCGCTGTGCCCTGCAGTGCCCGGTGCCATCGGCACGGCCGCAGGGAGGTGAATCTGCTCTGGGCTTCCCCCGGCTGCGCTCCCGGGGCTCCCGGGGCTCCCGGGGCTCCCGGGGCTGGGACAGCCGGGCACGGCCGAGCCCGGCACGGGCCGCGGGGGTTTGGCCGCTGACCGCACCCTGCAGGGAAGGCTCCGTCTTCCTCACTGGCCCGGAGTGAGGCTGCTCCCGGCCATCCCGCAGGGTCGGGGCTGAGCCCACCTTTCCGGAGGCCAGAGGCTCCTCAAGCCGCGCTCCGGTCTGCAGCGTCGCGCTGTGGTGGTTGTCGCTCCACGCCCTTTATCAACATTTCGGGGAAAAGAAAAAAAAGGAAAGAAACCAAACACGACTCGCTAGAGCGCTCCTTCTCCACCCATCTGCTTCTGCCCGGCGCTCCCCCACGGCTCCGGCTGTGACGATGCCGCCCGATGGCGGGGGGACACGGAGGGGATGCGGAGGGGACACGGGGGGGACACGGAGGGGACACGGAGGGGACACGGAGGGGGCTCTGCTCACTCGGGCACCGAGCCGCTCCCCGAGGTGCCCGAGGCTGGCGGTCCTGGGGCGCTTCCCGGGAGCTGCTCCCGGAGCCTGGGGACAGCCTGGCTGCTGCAGGAGTGCGGGATCGCACCCGCTGCTCTAATGCGGGAGGCGCTTCGGCTCTCAGGGACATCATCCCCTCGGGCTCCTCCTGAAGCACCCACAAAAATCTGAAAGAAATGTCAACACAGCTGAGGTGTTGCCCAAACCTGACTTCAATCCGGAAACAAAGAAAGATCCCAAATTTGCAAGAGTTTGAATGAAAATGGTTATAAATAACGGCAGACCCCCAGACACGTGAGTCTGACATGCTGCGGGAACTGCTGAGGCGGCTGGATCCTGCATAAAGATTATTTTATGATAATGCTGCGAGGTCAGGGAGCTCAGCACGACTCCCAGCTCTGGCTGAGTACTGATAATTCCAGGAGCAAAGCTCCCAATCTCCCACACGGCGGCTGCGATGGCTGGGCCCTGAGAGGAGGCACCAGACAGGGCACGGGCAGGAGCAGGGACGGGCGGGATGCAAAAGGCTGCTGCAAACCAGGACCCTCGAATTTCCCTCCCCCCTCCCATTTCCAAGGCAGAAGGGAAATATATAAAGTCAAAACATCAATATCACAACTGGAATTAACTTTTTTTTTTTTTTACAGTATAGGCTTTTAATTTTAGCATCTTACTATGTTATACTTGAATTAGGATGTCGGATGTGAAACCAGCATTGTGACATGTTTTAAAGTCACAATGGGGGTGGAATATGAACCAAAGGTGGGTACAGGGGACAGAATCCCCCTTGCCTGACCGTCACCCTGGGACTGTGGAGGAGAAAGCACCCAGAGAAGTCCTTCAGAGGTGTTTTGCAAAGCACAAACACATCTGTGATTGTGAAGAACACACATAGCTGCGTCCTGGGAGGGACACATTGTAGTTGTGGGCTAATTACACTCGGAATTAAATCCCCCCAGCAGCCAAGGCAGAGCATGCATCACCTTTCACTCCCCCGAGGCGGGGAGGGAACCAGCCCGAGCTGTTTTCCCAAGGCAGCCGTTATGTCCCAAACGCGATATTCAACTGCAGCTCACCTCTCGGCGGCTTTGCAGCTCTCCCGTGCTCCTCAGCCTGAAGAGCAGATGTCAAAAGCCTTTTGAACCAGTTGATGGGGATGGCAAGTGCTTGTGCATGTGTGCAGAAACACTGAGACTGGCTTATGGCAGTGTCTGCCTGCACCCATGTGTTACAAACCCGTGTTTTTAAAGGTTTGTGGCTTAACTTTTGCGATTTGCCTGGATGAGACTGGAGAGCGTGTGATCTGTCTGGGAGTGGTGTGGTACAAACCCAAACACGGGGCACTGCCTGTGCAAGGGCACCCAGAATGAACCACAAACATTGAACATTTCTGTTCTGCCCGCGGCACAGGGCCAGCAGCGGCACCGTGACCACGGCGTGCAGCAGAGACCTGAGCGGCATCGCCCACTGCCACATGTGCAGC